>CP129452.1:24132500-24405000 GCA_030445155.1 Quercus variabilis | reverse complement strand
GCCTTTTTTGGCCTTGATCTTTGAGTTCAATCTTTACTAATCACTTTTTTATTGAATTCTGAATAGATTTGACTGAGGGAAACGATAAAAAATCAAGCTTGAAGAGCTTTTTTTTGAGGTATTAGTTTTAAACATTCCTTTCTCTTTTCATTTATTTTTTTCACTTTATTCTTCTGTTTCTTTGTTATAATATGCTTTAACATGGTTATCTAGCTTAGGATTATATGTTTTTATGTTTTAAATGCATGTTAGGTTGTTAGAATTCCCATTTTGAGGTTCTACCCTGTTTTTGTGTTTTTACGGTTTTTGCACAAGGACCTACGCACGCATACTCTTGCCTGCATACATAGTCTTAATTATGTGAATGCAAGCTTGTTCTTGCATGCGCGAGCCACTACCCAGAAACCCTAATTTTTGTTTTTTGTCTTTTTATTGTTTTTTTAATGATACATGTTGCTACCTTGAATATGATATGATGCCATGCTAGATAAATGCTAGGATGATGTGATGAGATGTATGTTAAGGTATGTTATGATGTGATATGATTTGTGATGAAGCATACTAGATGTATGTTAGGAGATTCCATGATTAGATGAGGGTTAGGATCTATGATGAAGTGATATGCATGATTAGATGTATGGTAGGCTTTGTTTGTAAACATGATAGATGTATGGTTAGGGAAGATTGACGCTATTTTGGTTGTTAGATACATGATTAGTGTGTATGTGAGTTAGATAACAATGTTGAGTATGCCTTTAATAGGGTTAAAACATAAGACACAATGATGGGAAGCTAACCTTAGGGTTGGGCGGTTTTGGATGCCTAACATCTTCCTAAGAACGTACCTTAACTCCGAACCCATATCTCTGGTAGTAAGATCAAAAGGTCCTTCCTCAAAAGGACGCTATATATATGGTTCCTAGACCATTGCAAAAACTAGGTGGCGACTCCATTTTGACCCCTCTTGTGTCCACAAACATTCTCCCATTCATGTGAGGACCACAAATCCCTTGATGAATCTCTCCATATTCTGCCATGTTATTGGTCACCTTGAAGTTCAACTTAATTGCCATGGATATGTGAGATCCTTCGGGAGTGATCAAGAGTACTCTTATCCCATTTCTGCATTGGTTCACGGCTCCATCGAAATACAACACTTCTTCACTTGATTCTTGGACAGACTTGCATGGCTTTAACACTTGAACTTGAAACCTTGTTTCTTGAAGCATTAAACACATCCTAGATTTACCCAATTACAAGTAAAATGCGTTTGTCAAAGGATTAGCCAATTACATAAAATAGTGACATATGTTCCTATCATTGAATCACGTATGTCCTAACACATGTCACATTATCCTAGCATGCTACTATTGTCATGTCATCATATCCTAAACAAGGTAGCAACAAAGACAAGGTAGCAAAAGGGCATGGCACTGACACATAGGTCATAACATGTATTCACACCTCTTAAGCATGAAATCAAGCATCAAACAGAACAAAAATTAATGTCCATACTAATGCATGACTTACCTCACTTATCTTGTAGCAACTCAGCCCCTATGGCATTATGCGTGAGCATATGAATGCATGTTCATGGCATTAAACAAGGAAAACACAAGATAAACCCTAATTCTAACTTGTGAAGGCAAACAAGCAATCAAAAATGTGAAACAGAGACTTAAAACCATGAAAACATGAAAAATGATCTAAAACAGAAGTATACATGTGAAAGCAAAGCAAAAATAGATTTTTAAAAAAAACTAAGGTTTCTAGGCTAGTTCATGCGCACACATGAACAACCCTACATGCGCATAATTAAGCCTACTTGCGTAGGCATAATTATGTGCACGTGGGTTTCTGTCCAAAAACCCTAAAAACACAACAGAGCTTTAAAAAGCTAAATCTAACATCCTAACATGCTTTTTAGACGTACAAATACATAAACCTAGACTACATAAATATATTATAACATACTACAATAAGAAACTAAAGCAAACATAAAGATTAAAGTGTAAAAGGGAAAAGAAAAGAAAAAGAAAAGTTTAGACTAGATACCTCAAACAAAAGCTCTTAAAAATCATTCCTCTCAGTCAAATCTATTCACAATTCAATAAAAGAGTGATTAGTAATCTTAAACTTAAAGATCAAGGCCAAAAAAGGCCCCAATCAAAAGAAAATTGACTTGAGGATGTTTTGTGAAAAACTCCCCCTTTGATTCACTATTTCTAGTGAATCTTAGTGTTTTCCTGTGGGATTTCTATCTGTTTTGAAAATATACCATATAAGGCTACTTTTAGTGTGAAAATAAGGGTTTGGAAAAGACTCCTAGACAATGTGGGATTCATTCCAAACCTCAAAATTAATGCAGAAAACTTGCCTTATTTAGTTCTTAGAAGTCGTTATGTGTGCGCAACATCGTGCCTGCATGCACATGTAGAAAGCTACGTGTACAGACCAATTCTTAAGTGCACGTAGCAAGGTTTTCCTTAGCTTTATTTTTTCAAAAATAGATTTTTTTTCTCATCAAGAGTTATATTTTTCATTTTAACATTTTTCAAGTCAATTTAACATCTGATTGGACCCTAAACCAAATTTGGGTCTTAGAATTCAACATCATTGGGGAACGAGGGCTCGAGTCGTCAAGGGTGCAAAATGTGGTGTCTACACCCCTATTGTTAGGCTTCTTCTGACACTGGGCTTTTTGTCAAAAATGGGCATCAACATTCAACCCCCTAAGCATGTGAATTGCTCCTACAATCCATATGCGAACACTTTTGTAATTTTCTTTCGCAAGCTTTTTAAACAGTGGTCCCCATCTTGTTCACTTTTTTGCCACAAATAGGGTTGTCTTTTCAAATTTCCTAGTTAGCAGTTATTTTAAAGCACCGCCTCTACTTCATTTAATGCATTACCTCTTTTGATGGCTAGTTTGTCGCTTCACTTCCTAGTGTTTCTATTTACCCCCCCACTTCTTCACTTTCTATTCTTCACGACACCCATTCCTTTTGTGAGAGACCATCAAAGTGCCTCTCAAAAGAGAGAGAATTTAGAGTGCTTTTTAGGGCACCTCTCTTTTTGAGTAAGTGGTGTGGAGTTGCCACTTATTTTTTATACCAAAAAAAAAAAAAAAAAAAAAACCTAAATATAACTATACATGACTGAATTGTTTTATTTCATTGATTGAGTAAAAAAATACATGTTTGATAAATTGAAAATTACATGGCTATGGATCCTAGTTACAAACTACCCATTCCGCCCAGATAGAGTCGTCTTCTAGACTCTTGTGACCAATATACCCTTTATGCATGACATGAATGATGTGTTGCACAAGAAATAAATAAATAAATCACACAAGTTATTTATGAATGCATCCTCTTCTTTGTAAAAAAATTCAGATCTATGTTGTAAAAAAAATTGAATTTGGTTTAGAAAAATCATATCTATTTTTGAGAACTTGAACAAAAATTGGTTTTTTGAAGAGAAAAATTCAAATCTGGGCTTCTTAAAGAAAACAAAATCTTTTGATTTGAAAACATATCAGATTTGTTTTTTGAGAACTGAGAAAAAGGGTTTTTGATTTGTAAAAGATCAGATCTGTTTTGTGACAATAAAAAAAAATCAGATTTCTGTATTAAAAAAAAAACAGATCTGTTTTTATATGTGTAAAAAAATATGAAAAAAATTTCTTGAGAAGAGGATTTCATTGATGAAATAAATTTAAGCTATGCATACTAAATAAAACAAACACAACCATTCATGACCCTTTTTTATTTCAAAATCTGCTATGTTAAAAAAAAATCAAATCTACATCTAATGAAGATGCAGATCAATTTTTAATTTGAAAAAAATGCAGATTTGCATCGAATGAAGATGTAGATCAGTTTTAACTTGAGGAAAATTTAAATATACATCTAAGGAAGATGCAGATCTGTTTTTTATTTAAGAAAAGTTTAGATCTGCATCTAAGGAAGATGTAGATCCATTTTTTATTTAAGAAAAATTCAAATCTGCATCTAATGAAGATGCAGACCCGTTTTTTATTTAAGAAAAATTCAGATTTGCATCTAATGAAGATGTAGATCCGTTTTTGTATCTAAGAAAAATTCAAATCTGCATCTATGGAAGATGTAGATCCATTTTTTATTTAAGAAAAGTTCAGATCTACATCTAATAAAGATGCAGATCCGTTTTTAGTTGAAAAAAAAATTGATAACATGCAAATATTGAAACTAAGCAGGAGATCATAACAATAATAAAAAGAATCAAGAACATGTTTCAACAAAATAAGTTAACAATTCATGATATGAATATTTGACATAACTACACTAAAATAAATAAACATGCTTCATCACAACAAGAGCAATATATAAAAAAAAACAAGGGTCAATAAGAAACAACCTCTTGCATGGAGCTCTCTTCTTCTTGAGAGGATATTTTAGGGTTCAAAGAAATTTATACAATTAGCTTTGAAAGCTTGAGAGAATATCAGAATGGGGATCAAAAATATGAGAAATTTAGGGGTGTGAGAAAGTGTCTCTCTGAGTGTAAAAGAGTGTGCTGAATTTTGAAATAGGGACTGGATCTCAAAATTCAGCACACTCTTTTGTGAATCGAGATGCGTCTTTCTGCAAAAAAGTCAAAAAAGGATGTGCCTTATCATCACCCGAAGAGCGTTAGGCCAAAGCACTTAAAGGTGCCATTCGGCACTTTGAAAGTTCCGATTGGCACCCCAAAAGTGCCGAATGGTACTCTTGGATGCCAATCGCACTTTCGTGTTCGGGTGCATCTTAGACTCATTTTTTAGGTTTTCTTCAATCGGGCCTTGCACTTAGACGTGTTTACAATTCATATTCTTAGATTTTTGTCTCTTTTCTAGATAATTCAAGACTTTTCAACAACAATTATCTTGTAGATAAATACTCTAAATAAATCTTAATAAAGTTTAGATTATCCACAATTTTATTGCTATCCAATTATTCCCTTTATTCCCATGCAAGCAATCCTATTTTAGACACTAATTATCAACCAATTACAAAATTATTTAATTAATTTTAATTTTTTAACCAATCAGAACTAATTTAAATTAATCATGCATAGTTGACTCTACTTAGACATAATGCATGCTGACCGTGCAAATTTGATCATGCGATATCTTTCGATCCAATGGTCTGATTTGGAAATTGGACATTCCGTCACGACCGTTAGAATCTCAAGATCATTTTCATGATATGTAATGAATGAATTAATGCATGTAATGCAGTCATGATTTTTTAGGGGTAAATGGATGGTCATTCTAATCATCTTCCTTGACTAAATCATGGGTGCAAAATCGAGTGTCTACACCTTTCTCTTAACCCTTTTCTCTTCTTGCATTCCCTTCTTTGTCTTGCTTCTCACACATTCTCTCACCCACTACCCTTATCACTTAATCCTTTCTTAATTTCGCCGGTCCCCCCTAAGGCAAAATAGGTTGCTGTCAATGACCCACCCATAAAGGCTAAGAAAAGTAAAGAGGCTCCCCACTTCGGATCGAACTGTTCCGAGGAGGAAGCGAGTCGCAATCTTGACAGTGAGTGTTCTCCCCTTATAGACCCGTGGTACAACAACCATTCACATTTTCCAATGGTATTCCCTAGAACGACATGATCTTGACATTTCTTGGGCTCCGTTGGCTTCCTCCATTCCCGATATTGCCATTCATCAAGGAGACATCTTACTCATGCCCATCCTCTTCGAATTTGAGTCTGGTACATTGCTTGGTTGGAAGGAGTGGGTTGACGAGGAACTTTTCGACACGGGCTTCTAGGCGCCCTTCAATAAGATGGTGCACTGAAGGCCATAGTTTCATCTTTTGGTATGTACACTATTCTACCCATAGAATGAGGAGGCTGTTTGGGCTTAACTAGGATGTGCTTGATGATTTTACCCTCATTCTGGACACAACTACTTCTGTATGCCCCTTCCTGCGCCCACATGCCTTTAAGTTTTGGGGTAAGGTTTTCACCGTGGTCACAATTCCTAGTTCCCAAACGATGGGTCTTTGCATTGCTCCTATGCACGCCTATGGGCAGGCAGTTATAACTTTATTCAATGAGGAGCTATTAGGTGGTTATGGGTTTTCCCTTGTTCCTTCTGGAGGTTTGTATGCCATCAACTCTCTAAACCCTTGACTGCTCCTCCTTACCAGGTCCATGATTGCCAATGCTAGGAAGTAAACCAAGTCTGGTATATTTGAGTGGTAGGAGAAAGAGCAGGGATGGTTCTTGTATGTTGGTGAGTTTTCTCGTAGTTAGGCGAAGAAGGTGAAGGTGGTGAACATTCCTGCACCAACGAAGAAGAGCTCGGCCTCTAAGTTTGCCAAGCCCAAGGCCGCTAAGAAGGGTTCAAATGCCTTTAAAGCCTATTCAAATATAGTCCCCTACAAGGGGCCTTCCCTCCATTAGTAACATAGTCCTCGAGAGCACCCCTCATTCTTCTGCCAAAGCCCGTTCCACCAGGCAATCTGTTGTAGCCTAGTCCAGCCCTCCCATACTAAGGTAGCCTTCAGATGCCCCTCTAACTAGCAAGGCCCATGGCAGCAACAGGAAGACATCTCCCCCAGCTTCATCTACCACTACCGAGAGAAAAGTATGTTATCTCTAATTGCTCTACTCTTCTCATTTTAGTAATTTGAAGTGCTTTCCTGTGGCTAACTGTACGCACATGTCTTCTTTTTCTCTGCCAATCTAAGTATAAGAAGGACACTTCTGCTGCTCAACCCATTCTATTCGATGAGTCCAAGGTTGAGGTATGTTTCTTTCCCTACTTTACTTTCCTTATGTATGCATGTATCTCTCATCTTCTTTGACTCAATCACTCACTTTTTCACTCCATTATTACTCTCTATTTTCCTTCTTTGAGTGACACTGAGTCGATTTTTGTCTACCACCTTATGAGTGAGGAGGCTCCTATCGCTATTGACATACTTATGGAGGATTTCTTTAATGGTGTTGATGCTGTTGCCAAAGCCATGGCTTCTGCCATGGCTACTACTACCAGAAAGGTTCTTGCTGAGGCTTCGACTTTTCCATCAAGGCCTATTTCTGCTAAGGAGAGCACCCCTATTGTGGGATGAGTCTTTAGGGAATCCGCCCCTATTTCTTCAAAGCTTTCCCCTCCTTCTAAGGGATTTTCTCCCCCTGTGATGACCCAAGCCAAAAGCATCCCTTCTGTCACCCCTCTATAGACACCCAATTTTGCACCTATGATTTAATCAAGGAGAATGATTGGAATGACCATCCATGTATCCCAAAAATCATGATTGCATTACATGGATTTGTTCTTGCATTATAATACATCAATTTGTTCTTGCATTACATGCATTAATTCATTCATTGCACATCATAAAATGATCTTGAGATTCTAACGGTTACGATGGTATGCTCGGTTTCCAAATTGAACCGTTAAATCGAAAGATATCGCATGATCGAGTTTGCACAGTCAACAAGCATTGTGTTTAGGTAGAGTCAACCACACAGGATTAATTCAAATTAATTCTAACTGATTAAACAATTAAAATTAATTAAATAATTATATGATTGGTTGACAATTAGTGTTTAAAATAAGGATGCATGCATAGGAATAAAAGGGATGATTGGATAACAATAAAATTGTGGATAATCTAAACATTATCAAGATTTATTTTAGGCTATTTATCTACAAGATAATTGTTTTTAAAAAAGCCTGAATTATCTAGAAAAGAGATGAAAAAAAAAATCATAGACGGAGGATGAAAACGCGTCTAGGTGCAAGGACCTATCAAAAAACCCTAGAAAAAGGGTCTAAACGGCACCCAAACACGAAAGAGCATTTAGTGTCCAAGAGCCAATTCGACACTTTTGAAGTGTCGAACAACATTCTAAAAAGGCCGAATTTCCCCCTTTTGGGCTTTGGCCCAATGGCCTTCAGGTGACGATAAGGCACATCCTTTTCGATCTTTTTGTAAAAAGATGCGTCCAGATTCACATCCTAATCATCCGTGCCTATTTTTTAGAGTCTTCTGGCCTCTATAAATAAAGACTGAACCTCATAATTCAGCACCTTTTTTTGACACTCTGATTTAGGCATACATTCAACACCTTCCTTGGATGTAGATCTAAATTTTTCTTTAAAATAAAACAGATCTGCATCTTCCTTAGATGTAGATCTAAATTTTTCTTCATAATAAAAAAGATCTACATCTTCCATAGATGTAGATCTGGATTTTTCCTAATCAAAACTGGTTTGTGTCTTCATTAGATGCAAATTCAAACATTTTTTATCCAAAAACTGACTTGTAAATAAATTATTTAAATTTGTTGTGATTTAATTTTGGTGTCACATGTTCAACATATTATTCATGACATGCATAAAAAAGTACATTGGTCATAAGAGTCTAAAAGACCAGACTCTGTCTGGGCGAAATGGGTGCCTAATACTTTCTCATTCCATAACCTAGCCTCCGAATTTAGACTTTGGTTAAGTAGATCTAGCTTTGTCTTTACTTTTTATTTTGGGTAGAATGTAACTAGGACAAAAAGCCATGCATTTTGGTAGTTTTTAACTAGGACCCAGAGCCATGTAATTTTTCAAATTTCCAAATATGTATATTTTTTTTTATTTAATCAATAAAGAGAATAATTCAGTCATGTATTTAGTTTTTCTTATTTTTTTGTATAAAAAAATAAGTGGCGACTCCATACCACTTGCCCTAAAAAGAGAGGTTTCTTAAAAAGCACTCCAAAAATCTCTCTTTTTTTAAAGGCCTAATTTTCCCTGGTTTCTCACAGTGGTGACTCCGCTAGGGATGTCAAGAGCTAAGTTTCATATTAGACTTAAGTGACCAAATATTTACCCTAATTTTGCATGGTCTTGCATGACATTGTTGTTTGTTTGTTTGTTTATGTTTGATGGGATGTTGTATAATATTTTGGTGTATGAAATTTGTTGTTTGTATTGTTTGTTAGAATCTTTCCCTGATTATCATAGTGTGTGCCATCCAAACAACAATGTATGCACCCATTTTCAACAATTTTGTGGTGGTAGTAACCATGGATCACCGGTCTTCATTAGATTCGAGTATCTAGTGGTGAACTCACCAACTCATTGCCTAAAGTCACTGGATCATTTCTTGTTGATTGTAAAGGATAGACCATGTCGTTTAGACCAACGTAATGTTCATTACGTTACAAGTTGGGAGGTTTAACGTCCTAGGTATGGGAAATAATGAAACAACAAACCCACCCTACAACATAATGACTTAGAACCTACCCTTAGGTCGATCCCGGTTAAAATTGCATTGCATGTTGAGTGTGTTTGTTTTGGTTGAATGATGGAAGGGGTCTTAGTTTTGACTAACCCGACCAAGCTTGTCATTAGGGGAGGATCTGGTCAAGATCTAAAGGAAGGCTACAAAGAGAACCTAAGCCCGGCACTCAAGCTAATTGATAGAAATTTAGACCCCTTAAAACACAATTAGATTAACCTAATTAATTAGCCAAGTGATTATTTAGTCAAAATTAAACAAATCTAGGTTAACACAAATATATCATATCATGCAAAGCAACGGAAATATAAAGAACATAATGATATGATGACCCAGGAAACCACACGGTAAAAAACTTGGGGAGGATTTGACCTAGCTATCCTCAAGGTAAACCTGAATCCACTATCTTGAAAGAATCGAAGTTCATACAAAAGAACTTACAAGCTCCTTGCTTGACTTTCTAATGCTACCAACCAGTAGAACTTACTGACACGACCACGTGCAAGCTCTGAATCCATGGACTCTTTCTTTCTTGGATTCTCCAATCAAGATACAAGCACCCCACTTGTTTTTCTTTAAACTCCAATAGCAGCAACCTTGTTGATCATCAAGATATAGATAATATCTCTACCTTGAAAACCTTAAGCTTTGTGTAAAGGAAAACTCCTCAAGGATCTCACAAGAGATTTACACAAAACAGCAATATAAGCAACAACCTTAGAGAGATTTGGGTACAAAACCCTAAAATACCAAAGAGGCACAAGAGGCACAAGAGGCACTCTAATCTCTCTAAAAAGCTTTGAAAACCCTACCTAGGGTTAGCTTATAATGTCCTTTAAATATTGGAAAAAAGGGCTTACGATTTGGGCTTCAAATGAATAAGTTATGGCCTTTTTACGTTTGCTGATTTTGCTGATACGCGACTTTCGATCGATCGAGTCTAATTTCTGATCGATCAAACCAGGCCGAAAGTCACTAATACTTCTACAGCCACTCGATTCCAACTTTACATCAAAGACATAACTTTGAGCAAGTCTAAACAAGACTAAACATATTGTTTTGATCATGATTTGCCAACATTAAATATTAGAGTTCTAAATACATAAAATTCTAAATCTTTAGAATCTAACAAACTCCCCATTTGGCAATCCGTGACAAAATATAAACTAAAAGCTCAAAGTTTACAAAGTAAAAGCCCATTACAAAAATAATGCTCATAACAACAAATCCAACCTAACTTCTATCCATCAGGCAAGTATAGACAGCAGCTCAATTGAATCAACCTGTATATTTCCTGAAACACTAAACAAAATGCATAAATGCATGTGTGGAAAATACAAGTAAACAAAAATAAATTCTTAATTTCACATAGCACAAAATAAATACCAATGAAGAACTCATAAATATAAATCAATAAGAAGTGAAACAAGAAACATATAAATCAAAATAAATTCTAACTCTCCCCCTAAGTTAGATACATCAAAAAGTTTTTTATATTCTCCCTCTAAACAAAACAAACAAGTCATCTATGTCTCCCCCTTTTTGTCACGTATTGACAAAGACTACCTAATCAGAAGGTAGATAGAAAACATACGCAACAGAGTAAGAGAAAATAGAGACAACTCCTCTTATGTAGAGCAACAACTCCCCCTAAGAACCACAAAGGTTAAAAAAAATCTCTCCTCCTATAAAAATAGGAAAAACAAAACAAGTTTTGGAAAAAACAGTTTTAGGGAAAAATAAAAGAGGGTGGGGATAAATAAAAATATACAAATCAACTTTTAAAAAAAAAAAAAAAAAACTAAGTTAAGGATACACATGAAGAAAAAAATATTCTCTCTTTCAATAAAATGCAAACATAACACTATGTGACCCATAAATAGTTGCATGAATAGAGAAAAATATTTGCACATTGATTATCCATCATAACTCTTAAGAAAAATATTTTCTGCAGTTCACACATAAGAAATAGCATATACTAGAATGTATAAAACTCAAAAATTAATCAATCAATTTTTAAATCAAGTTGAGTGCCCAATTTAGCAAAGTGTATGCATGTTATGTGTGAAAACAATGAGAGATATAACTACAAAACTGCAAGATGGATACAAAAACAATGCAATGCTTGTGAATCCTAAACACAAATGATGCATGAAAAAAATTTTGGTCAACAACATAGAAATTGAAAATTTTTCAATTTCGATCGATCGAGAATCGGTCGAACATCAATCGAGTTAGGCAGACTCAAACCAAAAATTTTAATCGCAATTTCGATTGATCGAAAAACAAGTTTGATCAATCAAAAGTTTGGAAAAATCAAATTTTTGAAAAACAGAGCATTTTAATGCAGAAACTCCTCAAAGCACATTGTTTTATAAAAAATGCATGAGTATGAGATGAAAAGTTTTTCAAAAACACTTGAATTTAACCCAGATCTTCCAAAATCAAGATTTTCAATCAATTTCTCCTCAAAGCGAAAACATTAAACACATTTTGCATTAAAATCAAATAACTTTTAATCTTGGATGGTCACAACAAGATGACACAAAATAAAATGTACCAAGTTTAGTAAAGAGTAACTTGTGTAGTGTGTGCAACTAGCAAAAGCTTGAGATACATGTGAGGTGATATGTGAATAGAAATCAATCACAAAGTCATCAAAATTCATCACACAGAATTTAAAAAAGACTATCACCTAAAGAGTTACATCATATAACTCCCACATCTCCTAGAACATAAGCTTGCAATCATGTAAGTTTCTTAAATTTGCCTCATATTTATGTGAATTGGCATCAAGCCTAATAGTACATACCAATTTTAATTAAACAGTTAAACCGAGGCTACATCTTATATTCTTTTTGTGCATGTGCTACACTTTCTTGAGCACAAAATCTTATAATATGTACTAAGGTGTTCATGATTGGCTAGTGAACAGTAGTGAGATGGTTATTTATGCCTTTCTCAAAAGGATCAAGTTTGACAGTCAAATAACATGTGACTTCAAGATTAAGACAAAATGATAAACACCATAAACATCTTTCCCACACAACATGCACTACAAAGTTTCAACTAGTAAAGTGCAATAAATAAGCTCATCAAAGCTAAACAAGGTACATAAACTTGTTATGTAAAGATAATATGACCAATCCTTGATTATAAATCCAAGATGTGAAATACAAAACACAAAAATATTTTTGGTTTTTAAAAATTATATGACCAAAAACAAAAAAGCACATATTATGCTAAATGAACAATGCAAATGCAATTCATGACAATGCTTAACTAAGCTATAGAGGGTACACAAATAAGAAATATCAATTTCTTAATTAACCCTTGAGTACATGTACAAACTAGTACATACTCACACAAAATCAAAAATAGCTTAGTACAAACTATTCAAGTTTCTCCACAATGTCAAGCATGTTCTAAATCAAGAGAGAGATATTATAATTCATGTAATCCTCAAGAAAAATAAAACAAGATACAAAATAAAATATTTTCGTCTTTTTGAAAATTTTCAATGTTTTTGGATTTTTCTTTAAAACAAAACAATCAAAGAAAATAAAACAACCAAAAACTAAAACAAAACATGCCCACAATTAATTGAAAGAATTAAATCAAGGACAGGTTAGCAACACTCACCTTGGAGAATCTTTTCTCACCCATTTAGCATGAGTATTCGGTTTTGTAGGTGAAAATCCAGGTAAAGCAGAATGTATTTGAGGAATTACACCAATCTTCTAAGAAAGACTGAAATCCTGCAAATTCCTTTCATAAGCCAACAAAGTTAAACTTTTTAAAAGCATATGAAATAATTTATTTGGACTTATGGCAGGAGAAATATCATCACATATCCTAGATTGAAACAAAGAATGCTTAAATTTCAATTTATGACAATTAGAACGAATGTGACCACGGACACCACAAAAGTGACAAACAGGAACAAATTTAGGAACATCAGTATTCCTAACAGCAAACCTATTCTCAGATTTTGGTTTTTGCTTCAACAAAGAACAATTTGGTCTAATATGACCAACAACACCACAAAGGTGACAAGTAAGCACAAAAACAGATTTTTTATGCTCTCTAACAGTAGGTTTAGACTTAGGTGTAGAAACTTCAGTGTCTACATCAGAACTTTTACCTTTGTCTAACCTAGCAAAATAAGCCTTTTCTTTATTATTCCCCTTAAAAGGAGGGATATAAACTTTCTTAGTTTTAGACTTAAGAGAAACAGAAACACTTCTGTTATCAACAGCATGCTTGGTACTAGTGAAATTTTCAAGTTTAGTTTGAGACTCAACTAACTCTTGTTCCAAGCTTTTCATCTTCTCATCTTGAGAGGAAATTTGATTTCTCAAAAATTCATTCTTTTTATTAGACTCATCTAATCTCACAATCAAATCCTCTTTTTCAAGATTTGCCAATTTTAACTCTTCCTTGAATTTCTTAGAAATTTTCAAAGATTTAGATAATTCCTTAGGAAGAGTTTCAAAAGCATCAAAAAAATCAACAGAAACAATAGTGTCCTTTTTATTCAAAGCATCACAGGCATCAATAAAATCAGCAGAAACATGATCAGAAAGACACTTCAAATTATCCATGACAACAGGGGTCAAGGATCAGCTCAAAGATCAAAAGATCTACAACAGAAGAGCTACTCGCTCTGATACCACTTGATAGAAATTTAGACCTCTTAAAACACAGTTAGATTAACCTAATTAATTAGTCAAGTGATCACTTAATCAAAATTAAACAAATCTAGGTTAACACAAATATATCATATCATGCAAAGCAGCAGAAATATAAAGAACACAATGATATGATGACTCAGGAAACCACACGGTAAAAACTTGGGGAGAATTTGAATTAGCTATCCTCAAGGTAAACCTGAATCCACTATCTTGAAAGAATTGAAGTTCATACAAAAGGACTTACAAGCTCCCCGCTTGACTTCCTAATACTACCCACCAGTAGAACTTACTAACACAACCACGTGCAAGCTCCGAATCCACGGACTACTTCTTTCTTGGATTCTCCAATCAAGATACAAGTACCCCCGCTTGTTTTTCTTTAAACTCCAATAGCAGCAACCTTGTTGATCATCAAAATGTAGATAATATCTCTACCTTGAAAACCCTAAACTTTGTGTAAAGGAAAGCTCCTCAAGGATCTCACAAGAGATTTACACAAAACAGCAATATGAGCAACAACCTTAGAGAAATTTGGGTACAAAACCCTAAAATACCAAAGAGGCACAAGAGACACTCTAATCTCTCTAGAAAGCTTTGAAAACCCTACCTAGGGTTAGCTTATGATGTCCTTTAAATACTGGAAAAAACGGCTTGCGATTTGGGCTTCAAACGAATAAGTTATGGCCTTTTTACCTTTGCTGATTTTGCTGATATGCGACTTTCGATCGATCAAGTCTAATTTCTGATCGATCGAACCAGGCCGAAAGTCATTAATACTTCTGCAACCACTCGATTCCAACTTTATATAAAAGACACAACTTTGAGTAAGTCTAAACAAGACTAAACATATTGTTTTGATCATGGTTTTCTAACATTACACATTAGAGTTCTAAATACATAAAATCCTAAATCTTTAGAACCTAACACTAATAGCTCTAGTATAGAAGAGACTCTACTGCTGCAGCATCACAACCCCATCTTTGACCTCTAAGATAGTTCAAGCCATAAGAATTTTGAAACTTCTAGCAATATGGCAAAAGAGGAAGAACACCCAAACACCGAGGAACCCACGAACACCTAAGAGCTACTCAACACCATAGTAGTTGTTCAGATTCAGCTGAGGGAAGACATAAGCCATATGATGCAACAATTTTAGAATTTGAAGGGTAATCAAGGGGAGGACAAGACTAATCATGATCTACCAACCAGAGAGAGTGAGAAGAAGATCAATAGGAGGATGAATAAAATAGAGGAGGTGATTAGAAAAGCCCGTAAGATGGAAGAACTTATAGACTATGATTCTTTCTCCCTGTTCCCCAATGCAAGGTTGCCACCCAAGTTCAAGATGCCAACCCTGGACAAATTTGATGGGACTAGCTACCCAAAGTCCCATCTAAAGATGTATATGAGGGCTATGCAGCCCTTAGATGCAATCGAGGAAGAAATAGCTTAGATGTTCCAAAACACACTGACTAGAGCCACTCTTAGATTGTTCCTCAATCTGGATAATGCAAGAGCAAGAAGTTGGAAGGACATTTGCAGAGAGTTTCACAAGTAATACAAGAACAATATGGAAATGGATATCATAAGAAGAAACCTTGAGACTACCAAGCAAGAGCCAAAAGAATCCTTCTCTACTTTCATTACCAAGCAGAGAGCCAAGGCCACACAGATGATAAGTAGGCCGAGTGAGGAAGAACAGTTAGCCATGGTTGTAAAGAATTTATTGCCTGTATACCACAAATATTTTTTTGCACAATATTTTCCCAATTTTAAAGCTTTAATTGCTGCTAGAACCCAAATTAAGGATGTAATAAACAATAGCACTATAAAGACTGATGACCTTCCAAGGTTTAGGAAGAATGTAGGGTCTAATTCTAAGGCTGCAAAAATTTCTAACATCCATAAAAATGATCCTTATCAATTGATTTTACCTATTACACCTATGCAAGTACCACAAGTACCCAGGCTTAAGAGAGAATTTCATGAGTTGTACATGCCCATGAGCCAAGTGTATGACAAGCTAAAAGCAAAAGGATTATTAAAGCCCTTAGACCCAAGACCAATTCCAAACCCCTTGCCCTCGAGGTTTAATGTGAATAAAAGATGTGCTTATCACCAAGGCCCTAGTAACGAAATTGACTGTTGTTTCATCCTTCATCATGCAATTCAAGACCTAATAGACAATAAGGTGATTGCGCCGCCTACAAGGCCTAGCATCACTAACAATCCTTTACCCAATCACAACCTTAGGAAAGGACTGAGGATCAATTGCTTGATGACTAAAGAAGAAAATAAGGAAGACCCATCCGACTTGATCTATGACCTACCCGAATGCTTCATGATGACATGGGAGGAATTAATGGACAGGACATTTACTACCACCATAGGATATGACATATGGAATGAAATACTAGAACCCAAGAACCACCAAATATACACAAATGGGGGGAGACACTTCAAACCCCAAAAGGACAACCAAATATACACAAATGGGGGGAGACACTTCAAACCCCAAGAGGATAACCAAATATACACAAATGGGGAAAGACACTTCAAACCCCAAAAGGAAAATCAAGTACCCAAAAATTGGGGGAGACACTTCAAACCCCAAGACATCGATCTCTATGATCCAATCAAAATTGCCCACATCACAAGAAAGGAGACACTTCAAACCCCCATATTTAGAGACAAACAACCCAGTGGAAGCTTTGAATAGATCCACCCAACAAATACTTGCCAAAGAAGATGAAGTCTTTAAGCAATTACAGAAGACAAAAGCCAACATATCCTTATGAGGTTTACTCATAGCCTTATACAAACACCGACAAAACCTAGTAGTCTTGCTCAACCAAATCCAAGTCCCTACAACCACAACCTCCCAGGATATGAATGCTATGATTGGTTCCATCAATAGGGAACTCACAATTTCCTATTCTGACAAGGATATGACCAAGAAGGGGAAGCACCACAATGATCCGTTGCATATCACTGTAGATGCCATAGGGAAGAGGATATCGATGGTTTTGGTAGATGATGGAAGTGCCTTGAATGTATGTCCTTTGAAGACTGCAAGCTGCCTCAGCTTGAGCATTGAAGACTTTGTGCCTACTGATCAACATGTGAGGGCATACGACAATAGTAGAAGAGAAGTCTTGGGAACCATAACAATGGAGCTTACCATCAGACTGATAGTCAAAAAGGTGGATTTTCAAGTCTTTAATATAGGCGCATGCTTCAATATGGTCCTTGGACGACCATGGATCCATGACACAGGAGCCATACCTTCCTCTCTATATTAAATGGTTCGGTTTCCAAATGAAGGGGCTGCTGTGACCATCTATGAGGATACTTTAATAGTGCCTAAGCCTATTTTTGGTATTGATTCTAAGAAAGAGCTATTGACTTTTGATGGTTTTGAGATTGAGAGGCTTGATTTTGAAAAGAGAGTAGAAAAAGTTGAGAAGATCCTAATGGACTTCGCTTCTTATGGTAACAACAATATGGTAGTGATAATGAGGAGAATGAACTACCTTCTTGGGATGAATTTGGGGAGAGCTATGAAGAAGCCAACTGTTTAAGACTTGGCAATTCCTACTGCCACACCACCTTTTGGACTAGGCTATAAGCCCATTGATGATGATTTTCTAGAGATGGAAGTGAGAAAGATGGCCCATGTTAGGACATATGTGATTCACTTGTTAGGAACATATGTCACTATTTTATGTAGTTGGCTAATCCTTTGACAAAACGCACTTTACCTGTATTTGGGTAGATCTAAGATGTATTTAATACTTCAAGGAACAAGAGTTTAAGTCTAGTATTGAAGCCATGCAAATCTGTCTAAGAAACATGTGAAAAAGTGCTGATTTTTTAAAGCTCTCGACACCTGGCTATCTATCGAGATCTTCAGCCTTCTTTTTATCACAATCTCAATACTTCTCGATAGCTAGGTCGATCAATCGAGAAATTTTCTGTCCCCTTGATAGCTCGCAACAAATAGGCTCGACACCTTCTCGATCAATCGAGAATTACTGAGCTTTACGAAATTGAGATTTTCAGATTTGATTTTCAGCCCATGTTGACATGTATGTGTAAGGTTTCTTTTCTCACAACTATAGACCTATATAAGGCTTATTTTAGAGGCCGTCACATAAGAGAATACAAGGAGAATATATGCAAAAGGTGACCGATGCCTTAGGGTTTTGTAACCAAATACTTCTTAAATTTCGTTATTGATGAAGTGAAGAACTTTGCAGCCAACATTCTTCTTCCTTAAGTTGGTGAGTAAGTCACGTACTGGGATTCATGCATAGGAGTTAGTCATGTACTGGGATCCGTGCATCAAAAAGGGTGGCGTTCATATATTAAAAAGTTTAGAGGTTCTGAAGCGGTAGAAGGTTTCTACTGTAAGCTCATCTATGGGGATTGTAGAGTCTAGGGACAAATGTTTTGTACTAAATCTGAAACTTCTTTTTATTATAGTGGATTTCTTTTTGGGAAGGTTTCCCCCCAAGTTTTTTATTGTGAAACTAGTTTGTTTCATTGGTTTTCCTAGATCATCATATCTTGTCTTATTTATTTTTCCGCTGCATGATTTTGACATGATATTGATGTTTATTTGTTTTAACAAGTTTTATTCATAATAAATCTAATTAACAACTTGGGTTTAAAACTTGTTAATTCTATTAACCGAGGTCTAAATTTTCCAACAGCCCGAGCCAAAGCCAAAGCAAAAGGACTTCCTTGCCCTTCAAAACATTTGAAACCCTACACTCCTGCATTGAATAGGAAGTTTATCAAAGCTGGTGAAAGTCAACAATATTGGGAATTCCCTGAACCAAGATATGATCCTATAACAAAGACAATGGTACTTGGGTTCGAGATACTGTTTGATTTCAACAATAAACTTCCAGAATTGAAGAAGGAAGATGCAACTTAGGTTCCTATTGATTAGGCTAATTACATGGATCTTGATGCCATGGCTACACTCCTTGGAGATCCTATTTGCAACATAGAAGAAGAGGAATATTAGGAGGCTTGCCAGCATACATTGAAGAGCCCGTACGAACTAAGAGCCAATTATGAAGACAAGGAAAGGGGAGTAGCCCCTAATGATGATGAAGATAGAAGTGAAGACAAGAGTGATAGTAGTAGTGACAACAATAGCAGTAACAGTGGACATGATGATGATGACAGCAACACCAACAGTGATGACAACAGCAGTAGAAGTTATGATAGCCCATATAGTGGAGATGATTGGGGTGAACCCCCGAGTGATAGAGAAGATGAAGATGCAGACCTATTCTATGAGGAATATGACAGGGATGTGGACTACTATGATCAAGATATTGAAGATGATGCTAAAGCTAACAGGTGGAGCGACACTGATAGTGATCAATACAGACTGATAAATGTGTTAGAGAATGCAAGAGAGGAGAATTTACAAGCTAATTAAATGTATCATGATGAATATCCCTATAGGCATCTTTCATATTGGAGTGATATCACTAATGTTAGCTCAAGGTCTGGCCCTAGGTATGATAAGCATGGAAGAGAAGTTCTAGAATTGAGGTCATATTATGATTCAAAACCAAGTTCACCAACCCCACATACTGAAAAGGAAGATGACATAGATCTACTTTAGACCAAAAACTGATGGTCCATAGTCTCAGAATCATGACACTTGAGAATGCTGAACGTAATGAGGAGAGAATGGAAGAAAGTGAGTCAGAGCATCTCCCTTAATCCATTGACTTGGGCAATAGAGGCAAACACAATTTATTTGATGAATGGATGGATAGCATAAAGCATCTAGATGCTTTTATGATTAACAATCCTACAAACATTGAGGTCGAAGAAGAAGATATGGATTATATGGATGTAAATCCCCCGGTATTGATGCTGAGTGAAGAAGAAGCTTACTGGGAGCCACCTACCATTATGGAAGCCACGACTGAGTTGAAGAACTGGGCATGGGAGGGAGCTGCCCACCCCATAGAGGACTCCGTGAGAAAGATCAAGATCGTCAAGTCAGTCACTTTTGCCAAGAAAATCAAAACCGCCGAGCTCGTCACTTCTACCAAGAATATTGTTTCTGTTCCTATTGAGTCTAATGCTGCTAGTGTTTCTATTCCTGTTAAATCTGTTTGTGATAGTTTTCTAGTTGAATCTATAAAGTCTGTTAAAAACTCTTTCCCTCTTAATATGATTTCTAATTCTGCTTATTTGTTGGCTTCAAATGTTTTTATTTTTTGAATTGGTAAAGAAACTCTTAATAATAAGGAATTAAAACACGGATACCTAAAATCTATAAAAGAAGAAACCCAACCCATTAACCTGGAAACTGATGATGAGCCCAAAATTATCCAAGTGGGCAATACCCTAACCACTTTAGAGAAAGATGCATTAGTGGCATTGCCGACAGAGTTCAAAGAGGTCATTACCTAGTCATATGAAGACATGCCTGAGATTGATACAGATATAGCACATCACTGCATTCCAACAGATCCAACCATGAAGCCGGTCAAGCAGAAGTTAAGAAGAATGAAGCCAGAGTGGACTCTCAAGATCAAAGAAGAAGTAGAAAACAGTACAATGCAAGATTCCTGAGAGCGGTCAACTATCCAAAGTGGTAAGCTAATGTGGTTCCAATACCAAAGAAAGATTGGAAGGTTAGAAATGTGTGTAGATTTTTGAGATATGAATAAGGCCAGCCCGAAAGATGACTTTCCATTGCCTCACATTGACGTCCTAGTTGACAACACACCAGGACATGCTTTGCTATCATTAATGGATGGATTTTCAGGATACAATCAGATTAAGATGGCTCTAGAAGATATGGAAAAAACCTCATTTATTACACTATGGGGGACATAATGTTACAAGGTCATGCCATTTGGCCTTGAAAATGTTGGTGCTACTTACCAACGTGCAGCCACTACTTTGTTGCATGACTTTATCCATAAAGAAGTAGAAGTTTATGTTGATGATATGATAGTGAAGTCCAAAGATCGTGAAGGGCACATACTAGCTTTAAGAAAGTTCTTTGAAAGAATCTGGTTCTACAAGTTACAGTTGAATCCAAAGAAATGAACCTTCGGAGTCACATCCGAAAAACTATTAGGGTTTATGCTAAGCCAGGGGGGAATAGAAGTTGATCCAGATAAAATCAAGGCAATAGTAGAGATGAAGCCTCCAAGAACTGAATAAGAAATTCGAGGATTTCTGGGAAGGATACAGTACATCAGCAGGTTCATAGCTCAACTCACCATGACATGTGAACCAATATTCCAACTACTTAAGAAAGAGGTCCCTGTAGTATGGAATGAACAATGCCAAGATGCCTTTGAGAAGATCAAGAATTATCTTATGAAACCGCCAATACTTGTCCCACCAGTTCCTGAAAGGCCATTGTTGTTGTATCTTACCACTACAGATACAACAATGGGGGCTTTACTTGCTCAATACCTAAAGGAGACTAAAAAGGAGAATGCAAAATATTACATCAGCAAGAAGATGTTGCCTTATGAAGAGAAGTATTCGCCACTTAAGAAGACATATGTAGCACTTGTATGGGCCTACAAGCAGCCTTAGGCCTAGGAGTGAAAGAGTTGAAGGTATACGGAGACTCAGCTTTAATAATCTCTCAGATACAGAATAAATGGAAGATCAAAGAAGAAAGACTATTGCCTTATCATGAATGTCTTCAAAAGTAGGCACTAAAATTCAACAAGATTCAATATCAATTTGTACTAAGGATGCATAATCAAATTGCAGATGCTTTAGCAACCATGGCATCCATGATGGATGGGCCAAAAGAAGATGAAGCTAGACTGATAGTGTTGGAACAAAAAGAAGAATCAGCCTACTGCATGACAATAAAAGAGGATAAGGGAAAGAATGGGGAAGGTGAATGGTATTCAAACATCCTACAATACCTCAAGGATGGGACCTACCCTAAGTCTACAAACAAGAACGACCAATTAACCTTCCAGAGGTTGTCTACTAATTACATTATTTATGGTGAAAGGTTTTATAAAAGATCATATGATGGAATTCATCTCCTCTGTGTAACTGCCAAGGAAGCATAGCAAATAATTGAAGAGGTTCATGAGTCAAGTTATGGGCCACATATGAATGCACACATGTTGTCAAGAAAGATAATGAGACAAGGCTACTACTGGACCACTATAGAAGCCGAGTGTATGGCTCATGTTCGAACGTGCCATCAATGCCAAGTCCATGGAGATTTGAAACATATGCCACCAATGCCATTACATACTATGACATCACCCTAGCCATTCTCTAGATAGGGAATAGATATTATTGGGAAAATCCACCCAATAACATCCAATGGTCATGAATTCATACTTGTAGCCATTGACTACTTTACTAAATGGGTAGAAGCTGCTTCATACAAAGTTTTGAATTTAAAGAAAGTTACTCAGTTCATTCAGACCAACATCATCTACAAATATGGGGTACCACATGAAATTATCTTAAATAATGGGCAACATTTCAAGGGAGAAATAGAGAAGCTACTATGATAGTTCAATATTCAACACCACAAGTCTTCACCTTACCATCCTCAAACCAATGGGGCAGTTGAGGCTATTAATAAAAACATAGGGCGAATCTTGAAGAAGAGCACAAAGAACTACAAGGACTAGCTCCTATAGTTGCCCTATGCACTCTGGGAGTATAAAACATCAATTCGGTCTTCCACAGGGGCCACTCCTTATTCATTGGTGTATGGGATGGAAGCAGTCTTTCCCATTGAGATAAGTGTCTGTTCACTAAGAACTATATTGGAAAGTGAAATCCTTGAAGCAGATTGGTTGTAAAGCAGATATGATCAGTTGTGCATGCTAGATGAGAAGAGACTCAAGGCCTTGTATCATATTCAAGGTTACTATAGGAGGCTTAGGGAAGCTTTTGACAAGAAAGTGAGAGTCAGAGATTTGAAGTTAGGGGATTTAGTGTTAAAGGAAATTTGAGTTCTGGTTCGAGATGCAAATTGAAAGTTCAAGCAAAATTGGGCAGGCCCATATATCATCAAGCAAATATACTCTAAGGGAGCTGTAAGGTTGATGGATTTAGATGCAAACCCTTTAACCGAGCCAACCAACATGAACCAACTGAAGTACCACATCTGAAGTGGTTGTAAATTATGTTGTTTCCCTTCCTAGGTTTGACTAAAAAAAAAAAGGCTTGCCAAGCTAAAAACCAGAAAGGGCGATCTAGGCAAAAATTAGAGCAAAAATAAATAAATAAATAAAAAATAACAACAACAACAAAAAAAAGAGATAGGTTGAAAACCCGAAAGGGCAATCTATGCAAAAGGAGAGTTAAAAAAAAAAACAAAAAACAAAAAACAAAAAACAAAAACAAAAACAAAAACAAAAACAAAACAAAACAAAACAAACAAAAGAGTGAGAAAGCCTGCTAGGTTGAAAACCCGAAAGGGCAACCTAGGCAAAAGTTAAGGCAAAATAATAATAATAATAATGAACTACGTGATGACTTTATCCTTCTATCAAGGGGGTACGTAGGCAACCATGCATTGGTTTGGTCACAGTTTCCCAAAACCCACCATTTGCCCATTAACCAAAATTTAATAAAAAATTCAACAATTTCATTAAACCAAGACATTACACAAAAGCCCAAACCCTAAGCCAAACCATTAAAAAAAAAAACAAACAATACAAACGCCAAAAGCCTATAACTTAAACATAATCCCTAACCTGCAAATCCTAAATAATTCCTAAACATAAGAGTTTTTACATCAACTTTTAAATAAACATGTTCAAAGCCAAAAAAATAAGAAGGTCACTTTGTCTTTAGTCTTTTCATTTTCTGTTGATCATTGATTTCTTCTATGATAGGTGCTTTGTCATCATTGTCCATTCTTTTGAATTCATAGTTGTCTTCATCGAGTCTTTCCCCGTTGTCTTTAAGAAACTGTTTTCTCATAGCAACCATCTTAGCTTCCTTGTCAACAATCTTGTTCACCAATCAGTTAGAGTATTCTGTAGTCATCTTGTGAAGGTGAACCTTAGCAAAAGATTGGTCCACTCAGTTAGCCATCTCCAAACCCAATAGCATGTTCTTTACGGAAGTAGGATTTGTGTCCACAGGAGAGAAACGTTTTCTTTTTTTACCACCAGGCATTCCTTGCTCATATTTGAATTGCCCCAAAAGTCTATCTCCCTTGTAAAAAGTTGCCCTCCACAATCCAACAAGGAGGATGTGGTCTGATCCTAGAGACCTCAGTAGAAGGGGTGGGCACTTCCACTAATAAAAGTCCCATTAAATGGAGGTACTGGATTTCTTGTCCAAGAATTTCACCCAGTCACTCTCAGCTTGGCACTCAGTTTTGAGTACAACCCTGCTAAGAAAGCTACTAGGCCCATAATTATTGGTTGTGGGCTTGGCAATCATGTCCAGTCTCTCCATCAGCCATATCTACAAAGTCAAAGGACACCCTAAGAAGTTCTGAGTTTCTCCACCATGAAATACGGCATCCAGTCCAAGACGAGTTTCTGCCAAGATCAAAGGAACAGGATTATCACCATTCTTAATTTGATTCACAACACTTATGGCTCTAGCATCCTCAAAGCTGCGCCTTCTAGAGCAAAGAAAAAGTTTTTCCACTATGCATAAAGCCAAACTAAAGTTTTTCTGCATATTGTCGGTCATTCCATAGGTGCGTTTGTCAATCAGCTAAGAGATAATTGCACGAAGATTCACCATTTAACCTTCAATCGTACTATCAGTAATGGAAGTAGGAAGACCAGGAGCATCAGACAAAGATTCCTTATGCCTAGAATGACAAGAAGCCGCTATAGATTTTTTGCATGGATCATAGCCCAGGATAGCAGAAAATTCTTCAATTGTCGAACAGAGTTCAGTAGTGTTAAACTGAAACACATGATCTTCGTGGTCCTAGAATTTCACGACAGCATGAAGGAAGTCCCATTTGATTTTTTTTCATTCCTTCGAGCCTTAATTCCTTCTAGTTTGAAGGCTGTAAAATTGATCTTGGTGCTGAAATCAAAGTTATAATCCCATCTGTTGATATCATGAATTGTTGAATGAGAAAAATTATGATTGCTAACCATGAATGTCATTTGCTTGTGATTATTATGTTTTACTAACCCTTATGTAAGAGAGATTTATCGTAGGAGAATTCATTTATATAAGCTGCATCAATTCCTAATCAAGTTTGAAATTGGTTTCAGAGGGTTTATAGCTGATTAGGAGAGTGTTTCATGATCACAAACGAAGTAAAAAATTTTCAAAAAACGCGAAAACGTGAAACGCGCATTGGAAAAGCATGAGGAGTTGGCCCACCATGGCGTGAGTGTCGCAGCATGGCCGGGTGCCATTTGGCACTCTAAAAGTGCCGAATGGCACTCCTCATATGCCACATGGCACCCACTCCAACCATCACACATCTATGCAGTTTCATGCAATTTCACACTCTCGAACATTTTTTTTTTAAGATTGTTTAACATTCAAATAGATTTTTTAGGTCAAACTAAGGCATTTTGACATGTCTAACATATTTGTTTTCAAAAATCATCACTTGCATCATTGTTTTTTTGTTTTTTTTAAATGGATCAAATCAAGTGTTTTTTTTCAAGACTCATGAATTCATGTTCCAAACTAGGGACATTTGCCCATGGCTCATTCATTTAAAAAAAAAAAAAAATCACCAACATCATCTTTTCAAAAAAAAAATAATCATCATAACCAAGATTTTCAAAAATCATGCATTCACTTTAAACTAGGGGCATTCGGCTCTACCTCAATTAAGTAAGTGTAGATTCTAGCAAAGCCAAGCCAGATAAGTCTAAATTAGTGCTACAAGATCTCATTAGGTGAATTCTAAACTTGTCTTAGTAAAAGTCTCTACATGATTTGAATGTTCAATTAGTGTGTAAAACACCTTGAACATTTAGACCCCCAAAATACAAATTACCAATTCAAGCTTATTATCAAACAATGTATGTGTGGAATATGAAAATAAGTTAAAACAGAATTGATAAAACAATCTAAACCAAATTTTTACAACCACAGCAAAAATTAAATGGCAAAGATTAAGGGAAGAGAGATGCAAACATAAAGACAACACAGCGATGTGTTATCAAAGAGAAAACCAAAATCCTCGGCGTAAAACCTCTCGCCGCCCTCCAAGTGGTCAATAATCCACTAGAGAATGAAGTTGGAATACATGAACAGCAGAAGACCCTCCAAGCCTAATCTACCCAATATACCTAAGCCCTCCAAGTTTTTTGCTCCAACGAGGTTACGCTGAACCTTTCTCTTTTCTAGCTAACCGGATTCCACTATAGCCCATAGCTTCAGCCAATATCAATTGGTCCCTTCCTAACTACTTCCTAAGCACCAAATAGCCTTCTCACAGATATGGGTAGGGTGTGATAAAGATTTGGCTAATGTACCTCTCAAGGATATAACAATGAAGAGGGTGAGAGTAGAGGAATTTGGAGAATCAAAGTATAAAGATTGTGGATGAGTCAATATTGTTTTTCTCTAGGGTTTCTCTCTCAAAATTCTCTCTAGAAACTCCCTACAATACGTGGGTATAAGGGTATTTATACTAGTGTGTGTTTGGAATGCGAAAGGTCAGTTTTTCCCAAACATAGTGGTCTGGCAACTTGGCCTCGCGACTTGACTAAGTCACGAGTCTGAGTCAGGAGCTAACTGCTTGGCTAGACTGAAAGTTTTGTCCTGTAGTGCTCTAGCTAGTGTGACTCTTCAGCTCCTCTACATGCTTCACACGTGTGCCTCCTTTAACGACTTGCCAACCGCAAGCCAGTCGCGAGATCCAATCGCAAGGCTCTACTAACTGCACACTCTTGAGCTTTTCTTCACACTCTCTCACACACTATCCTTACATGATTTCCACTTAAATACAAGGTTTCTAAATGCTGAATTACAAGGAAATTTGCATGGAATAAACCCAACAAAATGGTTGATTAAATTCAACCTTACATTACTTGGGGCAAAGAGTTAAATATGGATATTAATACAAGATTGTCTAAGGAACACTTCCTTCTCTTTTGCAGGAAAATAAAAATACAAGTCATACATCGTTAGGACTTCGAGTCTGCCTGCGTGAGGATCTCCTTGATCCACTTCTAGAGGAGCCACCTTTAGTATTTCCTTCCTGACTTGCAAAAAAGCGAGGATCGTATTAATGATTTTCAAGTTCGAGGCTCTTGATCCTTTCCTCTAAAGTTCTTCTGGTAGTGTTAGCAATTTCCATTTTATGTGTCTGAAAAGTCAATAGAATCAAGTGTTAATTCCACCATTAAGCACAATTCAAGCAAGAGATGCTCAAAAAGAAACGTGGCATACCCAGCTCGCATCATTAAGCACATATTAGGAGGATTGAGTGCAAGCCAATGACTACAAGCCTTCAATCATCCGCATGCTTTCTTCCATAAGATCCACATCTACCTGAAGCACAAGCCTACCAAGTTAGAAGCCATTCATCAAGCTAAGAAGAAATAAGGACAAAGAACTAAACATTCAAGAACATACCGGATCAGGCCAAGGAACATTTGGTACATGCTTTGGCCTAGTCAAAGGCATGGAACTATATGTTCCATTAGGATTCATCACATCATATTGCCATGCCGAAAAATAAGGATAAGTCTCTATGAAAGAACTAGAAGAGCTACCAGCATAGTGAGAAGAGGGAATCTCTTCCTCTTCCTTTCCCCCGTCCTCTCCTTCAAAAGATGGAGGTTGAAAGTCCAACATGCAAGTATTGTTCCCAAGCAGAAATATGAAAAGGAATTTGCAAAATAAAAGTTTGATCTCAGAAGGGAAGAGAAATACCGTTCTACCAACCAAGCAGCCTTGCAGATGATCCTGAACAAATTCAGAATAATTTCCTTCTACTCCTGCAATGATGTAGCCACATGGGCCTGAGTAATCTCTTCATCAGCCAAAAAGTCAACCAACCGAAGAGTGTGACAAGGAGGAGTTGGAATTTTGGTAAGAGGATACACATGTTCAACTTGGGGCAACACCTGATCACCAAGATACCAGTACTTTCCATGCCCACATTCAACCAACACCTGGCGGCCATTTAGTTCTAAAGCCCGCTCACACTCAGCATACCCCTCACATCTAGCCCAAGGATTTAAGTTCATTTGAAAAGTAACAAAGGACCTCAGAATGAGAAATGACCAAGCCATAACCAAGTGCCAAAGATTTTAAAAGGAGAAGGAAGAAAGAACCCGCATCATCAATGTTAGGATTAGTGCCCTTAAATCCTATTGTATGATGCTATGTATAATATTAAGTTTGACATTGTGTATGACATTATGTATGACTTAATATTGTGTTTAATGAATTTGTTTTATTATTATCTGAAGTAATGGTAACATGAATATTCGGACATTATTATTTAGTCCATGAGATGCATAGTATGTGATTTATGTGAAAAGTCACAGAAGATATAAATCACAAGTTCTTTGTAAACTCAGAATTATAGTTCGTAATCAGAGATGAAATTGGGCATTTCATCTGCGAAGACTATAACATATCAATCACGATGATTTGTCTTGATCATGGAAGTGGAGACTTCTGGTTGATGTGTTAATATGTTTTAAGAGTTAAGATATATTGAACTGGACCATTGTGAGATTTATTATTTTCCTAATAACTGTCAAATGAATAATAAATCTCACGACTTGTATTTGCATGAACTCTTAATCCTGAGAGAATAATGGACCTGATCATGAGGTGTAGGTTGCTTTGATATATCAGGAGTGAAATCTATAGTAATGGTCAAAATCTCAGTATGTTGGGCAGCCACATTTAGTGTTGATGGAACATGTATTCTCAAGATGGAATTCATAGTCTCTTAATGGAGATATAAAGTATTCCCTTAAGATAAGTTTACTGAGTTTGTTATTTAGAGAGTTAGGCCTAACCACTTTAGTAAGACTAAAGTATATATTTATGGAATTGGATTTCATAAATATATAATAAATAACATTAAAGGATTAAACCGGGTACTCAAGGATTAAGATGTAGTAATTTACAAAGTGACAGTCTACATTAATGACTTTGTATTACTATGAATATTTTATGAAGGGGTTGCATGTATAATAAAGTCTTGGGATATAATTTATAGATAAGGCCTAGAGTGCAACTATATTTATATAGTGGTATTAAATATAGTTAATGGTAACTTTGGACTTGTCAAGAGTTGACAAAAAAGCCCAAAGCCTATTGGAGCTAATGTCTTATTGGTCCCTTTTGGTCCCACTCCAAGTCACACACTTAAGCCCAATTGGAAAGGCCCAAGAGGCCAGCCCAATTAGATAATTGGTTAGATACAAAAGGAAAAAACATACAGAATTTTTTGTGTAAGAAAAACAACATTGTAATGGTGTGGAAGTGAGTGTATGTCACTCTCTAATCATCCCTTTGTAACCAATTGAGAGTCCATACTTCTTGGGTGTTAGTCGAATTGGAATGAAGACTAAAAGTATTCCTAAGTGCTTCAATCTTCGGGTTTTGAAATTCACTACTTCAAGGTACGCTCACTTGTTCTTTAATTCTGAAATTTACTTAACACATGTTATCAACTTCGAACGATGTAGATTCGTTATTTTTCCGCTACGTTCACATTTATTTCCATCAAATGGTATCAGAGAGGTCATCAATTTCGAATTGTATAACATGTTTTGTGAATTTTGGAATTAGAATTTATAGTTTCATGTTGTTTGAAGATTATGCATTTAATTTTTTGCATGGTTGATGAAACTATGATTTCATAAAAACTGATATTGATGTTATGATGTTGTTTAAATTTGAATTTAAGTATGTTAAATTGATCTTTAAGACTTTAGCATCAATGAATTTCAGTTTTGATATCACTCTCTGACCATCATGTTCATTTGAAAGTTGTTTGTTCAAGAAAACACGAAGAAAATTGCCCTAGAAAATTTCTGGAAATTTGAGTTTCGCGATTTTCGATCGATCGAAAATCACTTTCGATCGATCGAGTGAGACAGTGATCAAACTTTTTAAATGGATTGATTTTCGATTGCTAGTCGATTGATCGAATCTGGTTTTCGATCAATCGAGAGGCAATCGAGTATCAATCGAACAAGTCAAAAGGTCAACTTCGAATTTTTTTTTTTTTTCAATCAATCGAGGGGCACATTCAATCGATCGAAAGAAATAAAATGAGAAATTTTTCTAAGTGTTTTGACATGTAAAAGTACTAAGACTATGTGTAATTAGATTATGCATGTTTTATAATTAAAAACCTTTTCTTTAAAACATCTAGTGGGAGAGAGATACAAGGGTTGCTTCTCACGGCCTCCATTGTCGGTTTAAAGTAGTGTGATTAAGCACCTCGCCTTGGCTTATATGCCTTGCTCCCTTCGGAGGGTGTTTGATTCATGGTACTACAAGTTAAACTTCTTAAAGATGGATGAAATGTGCTTTAACATTGAGAACTACCATGCTTCCGTGGAGTTACTTGGTGATTCACATTGATTCTAGGCAATGATGTACACTAGATTAAGTGTAATGTTAACCTCCCTTCGGAGCTATGTCATTATTACTTAGAGGCTGAAGGGAAAACGACAAATTATTTTTGTTTGGTAAGAGTTACCATGATAGCATTAATAATGAGAATGTTTCTCACCTAATCATAATGATTGGTATGACCTCGCTTCCGAGGAATATTAATTGCGGGATTGGGTTGTCGTCGCATATATTATATTATGGTTTTATTAAGGTTCCATACTATATGTTTATATGCTAAATAGATAATGTCCAATTTATTGATTATATTCATGTTTATTGTTTTCAGATTTAGAATATGGCATCATTTAGCCCACTTGTTACTATTCTTAATCAAAACACACTGACTGGATCCAACTATGTTGACTGGAAAAGAAATTTGGACATAGTTCTTACTGCTGAAGAGCATAAGTATGTTCTTACTAAACCATATCCCAGCTTTCCTTCATTAGATGCTCCTCCTGAGGAAAAACAACGATACAATCGTTGGCAGAAATCTAATGAGATGGCCAAGTACTATAGCATCTATCTTAAATGTTCTATAGCATCAAATGCAGGATGTAGAACTAGCTTCAGACATCATGCTAAGTTTGAAGGAGGTGTTTGATGAGCAAGGCCGTTCTGCAAGGCAAGAGACCATGAGGCAAATTTATAATACCAAAATGGCTGAAGGTACTTCAGCGAGGGAGCATTGTCTTACACTGATCTCTAATCTGAATACATTGGAAGTTTTAGGTGCCGATATTGATGGAGAATCCCAAGTGGATATGATACTCCAGTTGCTACTAGAATTATTTAAGGAATTCAAATTTAACTATAATATGAACAAAAAGATTTATACTTTGTCTGAATTAATGAATGAATTGGTAGCGGCAAAAGGCATTCTTGGTACTTCCAATGTTGAAGCCAATGTTGGTGAAACTTCTACTTCTCAACCTAAGTCTGGCAAGGGTAAGAAGAAGAAGAAGAAGAAGGACTTCGCCAAACAAGAGGGTAAACAAATTGCCTTAGGGGTTGCTGATAAAGGAAAGAAGATCAAAGGAAAGTGTTTCCATTGTGGTGAGAAAGAGCATTGGAAGAGAAATTGTCCAATATTCAAGGCTGCCAAGAATAAAGGTATGATTAATACATTCCTTCTTGAAATATGTTTGGTACAGAATCCCACGGATTCCTAGTGTGTGGATTCAGGTTGTACTAATCATATCTGCAATTCCTTGCAGGGGTTCCAGGAGACCAGAAAGCTTAAAGAAGGGGAGTTGTTTCTTACTTTGGTTAATGGGAGCAGGATTCCGGTTGTAGCTGTTGGAGTGTTTAATTTATGTTTTAAATCTAGAGTTCTAATATTAGAAGACTGTTTGTATGTACCTAATGTTCATAGGAATTTAATTTCTGCTACTTACTTATGTAAACATGGATATTGTGTTATCCTGAAAGATAATGTTGTAATAAAGAAGGATAAAGTGTTTATCTGTTTTGGCAATATTGTGGATGGTCTTTATATTTTAACTCCTGATAAGCATGAATTATATAATTCTGAATTATATAATAACTCTCATGTAAAATTATTAAAGAGAAAGTTTCCTTCTACTAATGATGCATATCTTTGGCATTTGCGTTTGGGTCATATTAATTCAAATAGGATTCAAAGACTGATCAAAGATGGACTCTTAGAGCCCATGGATTTTGATAAATTTCTAGTTTGTGAATCTTGTTTGAAAGGTAAAATGACCAAACGATCTTTTAAAGCAAAAGGTAGAAGAGCTCAAGATTTACTAGAGCTAGTGCATTCTGATGTATGTAGTCCTATGTCAATCCAAGTAAAAGGAGGTTATGAGTATTTCATCACTTTTACCAATGATTACTCAAGAAATGGTTATGTGTACCTAATGAGACGGAAGTCCGAACCCTTTGAAAAGTTCAAAGAGTTTAGGGCTGAAGTAGAGAATCAATTGGGTAAACACATAAAAGTCATTCGATTTGATCGTGGTGGTGAATACCTTTTTGGGGTTTTCAAGGATTACTTAACTCAAAATGGGATTGTATCCCAATTGGTTGCACTTGGAACTCCCTAATAGAATGGTGTAGTAGAAAGAAGGAATAGGACTCTTTTAGAAATGGTTCAGTCCATGATGAGTTACTCAACGTTACCGATTTCTTTTTGGGGTTATTCCTTAAATACAACAATATATCTTTTGAATTTAGTCCCATCAAAATCTGTTCCTAAAACACCCATGGAATTGTGGAGTAGGCGTAAGCCTAGTATGAAATATCTCTACATTTGGGATTGTCCTGCACATGTGTTAAAAGGGAAGCCTAATAAATTGGAACCAAAATCAGAAGTGTGTTTGCTTGTAGGTTATCCAAAAGAAACTAGGGGTTATTTATTCTATAGTCGTAAAGATAACAAAATTTTTGTTAGTACAAATGCTAAATTCTTGGAAAATGACTATATGAATAATTTTACTTCTAGAAGTAGAGTTGTGTTGGCTGAAATGAATGAACCTATAAATGAACAACCAATGGATGAAACTAGGGATGATGTGGCTGTATTAGATATACCACAAGATACTACTCATGACATGTCTAGTACACAGGTGCCTCGTCGTAATGGGAGAATTGTTCGGCCTCCTATAAGATTCGTAGGTTTAGGAGAAACTTATGAAGTTATCTCAGATGAGGCTGAATCGGATCCCTACACCTATGAAAAGGCAATGAATGATATAGATGCACATCATTAGGTCCAAACTATGAAATCTGAATTAGATTCCATATATTCCAATCAAGTTTGGGATCTTGTAGAGGTACCTAACGGTATTAAACCTGTTGGTTGCAAATGAGTTTACAAGAGGAAGAGAGGGATAGATGGAAAGGTTGAAATCTTTAAAGCAAGGCTAGTGGCGAAAGGGTATACACAAAAAGAAGGTATTGATTATGATGAAACCTTTTCTCCAGTAGCAATGCTTAAATCTATCAGAATTCTCTTATCCATTGCTACTCATTATGATTATGAGATTTGGCAAATGGATGTCAAGACTGCATTTCTCAATGGCAATCTTGAAGAGGAATTCTATATAATGCAACCGAAAGGTTTCATAGTAAAGAACCAAGAGCATATGGTATGCAAGTTGAAAAGGTCCATTTATGGACTTAAGCAAGCATCTAGGTCATGGAATATCAGATTTGATCAAGCTATCAAGTCATTTGGTTTTGAGCAAAATCTTGATGAACCATGTATATACAAAAGACATTGTGATAAAGTAGTAATGTTCCTAGTACTTTATGTTGATGATATTCTACTCATTGGAAATAATGTAGGGGTAATGTCATCAGTAAATGTTTTGTTGTCAAGCCAATTTGATATGAAGGACTTGAGTGAGGCTAACTTTATTCTAAGGATCAAGCTTTGGCGAGATCGCAAGAATAAGATGTTAGGCTTATCACAAGCTGGATATATAGATAAGGTTTTAGAACGTTTTAGCATGCAAAACTCCAAGAAAGGATTACTTCCTTTCAAACATGGAGTTCCTCTATCTGATGACCAAAGGCCTAAGACTCAAGAGGAAGAAAATATGATAAGACAAGTTCCTTATGCTTCGGCAGTAGGAAGTCTCATGTATGCCATGCTTTGTACTAGACCAGATATCTGTTATTCAATTGGCATGGTCAGTCGATATCAATCAAATCTAGGGCCAAAACACTGGCAAGCTGTAAAGCATATTCTTAAGCATCTACGGAGAACAAGAGATTATATGCTTGTTTATCAAAGTGAGGATTTGATACCTATTGACTATACAGATTCAAATTTTCAATCTGATCTAGATTTCAGAAAATCCACTTCAGGATGTGTTTTCACCTTGGGAGGTGGAGCCATAAGTTGGCGGAGTATTAAGCAATCTTGTATTGTAGACTCTACCATGGAAGCAGAATATGTTGCTGCTTGTGCAGCAGCAAAGGAAGCTGTATGGCTCAAGAAATTCCTTTCTGACCTTGGTGTAATGAGAATGGAGTAAGTTCCAATCACATTGTTTTATGACAACAATAGAGCAGTTGCACAATCTAAAGATCCAAGGAATCATAAGAAAGGAAAGCACATTGAGAGGAAATACCATATCATTCAAGATATCATTGCTCGTGAAGATGTAATGGTAGCAAGGATTGAAAGTGCAAATAATCTAGCATATCCATTTACTAAAGTTTTGCCTCAAAGGACTTTCGAGTCACATTTGGAGAGAATGGGAGTTAGATTAATGCACAATAGTCTTTAGGGCAAGTGGGAGATTGTTAAGATTAGTGCCTTTAAATCCTATTGTATGATGCTATGTATGATATTAAGTTTGACATTGTGTATGACATTATGTATGACTTAATATTGTGTTTAATGAATTTGTTTTATTAATATTTGAAGTAATGGTAACATGAATATTTGGACATTATCATTTAGTCCATGAGATGCATAGTATGTAATTTATGTGAAAAGTCACAAAAGATATAAATCATAAGTTCTTTGTAAACTCAGAATTATAGTTCGTAGTCGGTGATGAAATTGGGCATTTCATCTGCGAAGACTATAATATATCAACCACGATGATTTGTCTTGATCATGGAAGTGGAGACTTCTAGTTGATGTGTTAATATGTTTTAAGAGTTAAGATATATTGAACTAGACCGTTGTGAGATTTATTATTTTCCTAATAACTGTCAAATGAATAATAAATCTCACGACTTGTATTTGCATGAACTCTTAATCCTGAGAGAATAATGGACCTGATCATGAGGTGTAGGTTGCTTTGATATATCAAGAGTGAGATCTATAGTAATGGTCAAAACCTCAGTATGTTGGGCAACCACATTTAGTATTGATGGAACATGTATTCTCAAGATGGAATTCATAGTCTCTTAATGGAGATATAAAGTATTCCCTTGAGATAATTTTAATGAGTTTGTTATTCAGAGAATTAGGTCTAACCACTTTAGTAAGACTAAAGTATATATTTATGAAATTGGATTTCATAAATATATAATGAATAACATTAAAGATTAAACCAGGTACTCAAGGATTAATGACTTTGTATTACTACAAATATTTTATGAAGGGGTTACATGTATAATAAAGTCTTTGGATATAATTTATAGATAAAGCCTAGAGTGCAACTATATTTATATAATGGTGTTAAATATAGTTAATGGTAACTTTAGACTTGTCAAGAGTTGACAGAAAAGCCCAAAGCCCATTGGAGCTAGTGTCTTATTGGTCCCTTTTGGTCCCACTCTAAGCCACACACTTAAACCCAATTGGAAAGGCCCAAAAGGCCAGCCCAATTAGATAATTGGTTAGATACAAAAGGGAAAAACGTACAGAATTTTCTGTGTAAGAAAAACAACATTGTAATGGTGTGGAAGTGAGTGTATGTCATTCTCTAATCATCCATTTGTAATCAATTAAGAGTCCACACTTCTTGGGCGTTAGTGGAATTAGAATGAAGACTAAAAGTATTCCTAAGTGCTTCAATCTTTGGGTTTTGAAATTCACCGCTTCAAGGTACGCTCACTAGTTCTCTAATTCTGAAATTTACTTAACGCATGTTATCAACTTCGAACGATATAGATCCGTTATTTTTCCGCTGCGTTCACATTTATTTCCATCAATCAACAGTTAAATTATCAATCACCAAGCGCCAAATTTCGAAAGAACACCTAGAAGTAGGGCTGTACATGGTGCGGTGCGGCCGATTATGGGGTAATTTTTTGCATCGCACCTATAGGGTGCGGTTTCCCTCATGCCTAACCACACCTCACATGTAAAAGGGCAGGAACCAGTCTACTCTAGTTTTGGATCACCTTAGTAGTGCGAGGCGGTTAGTTCGGTGCAAAAATAAAACAAACATATAAATTAAAAAAAAAAAAAATCAATCCTCAAACAAGCCACATAGAATTATGAAACAACCCAAATATTAAAAAAAAAAACATGTTATATATATATATATATATCTAATTTCCACACAAAATTTTCAAACAAATTCACAATATTTATAGAAGCATAGCAAAGAGCCAAGGAGAGGTAGCCTAGGTATTGAGCATTATACAAATTCACATACTTGTTATTGAGCATCAAAACATACTCTAGAAACTTCTATATAACAGCCATGAAAGAGGAGAGAAGAGAGAGGAAAACTTGTAGAACATTGCCATCAAGTTGTAGAAGACGTTGGTGAGTGGTGGTGAGTGGTGGCTAGTGGTGGAGAGAGAGAGAGAGAGAGAGAGAGAGAGAGAGAGATGCGGAGATGTCAAGAAAGAGACAAAGAGAGACAGGAGAGGGGGACGAGAGGGAGTGAGGAGAGGTCATCTTCGTCTAAGTGTCTAACTAAAAATTTTTCAAATTTCACCTAACATTTAAATAAAACGACGTCATTCTTGGCGTTCCCTTTTTTTTTTTAATTCTGACACTAAAACGATGTGCACTTTGAACCTAATAGTAAAATTTTTAAATGGGTCAAAAATGACGTTGTTTTGAATTAGATTTTTTTTTAAAAAAAAAATGAAACAGCATCGTTCTAACTAAACCCTATTTTGTCTTCTTCTTCCTTTGTTTCTCTCAGTTTCATGCCAAACTGGTACTCTCTCTCAATTTCTTTTATTTTAAAACTAATGAATGATTATATATTATATATGTATATATATATATATATATATATATCGGTTTGGTTCAGTTTCTCTTCGGTTTGCAGATCTTGCTACCGACCACTGCACCAGCCGACTTCGATAACAAAAAAGCCTACCGATCACTGCACCGGGAACCTTCGGTGGAGCTTTCAGTAGTCAAATTGGCGCGGTTTCTGGCAGTTTTGTCGACGCCGGTGAATTCTTGAACAGGCCTACCTAGAAGGTATAGACAAATGATATTTAGGTAACGAATGCAGAAATCTAGGAAATATGCCAACAACTTCTTCTCGAATTTCAAAACCAACCCCAAAGTACTCATACATCCAAACTTGAAAAATTCACAATATTGTTACAACATAGCCAATTTGATTTTCCAAAACCTACACATAGCCAAAATAAATACCAAACCTCACTTGCCATACAAATGGAGCCGCACCCAAGCTTGAAAGGCTCCACCTAGTGAGTTGGGTCATGAAATGCATTAGAGTAGCATAGGCCATACCGGCCCAGTCATAATTCCAGATTTGTTCAATTTTTCTCATGCTCCTCAAGTAGCACAGATTCAAAGTACTACCTAAATCCGGACTCAAAAAGGTTCCAATAAAAAGAAGTATGAACATACAGGCACCCTTTGCCACAGTCTCACATTGGGGAATATTCTCACATAGCCAATACAAAGGAATATTGTTACTCTTCATTCTAGAAGGCACTACACCTAGAAGTTTCTTGAGCTCAGCTGAAGTAAGAGAATCATTGACAAGAATTCCTTTACCACCCAACCTCAGACCGATGATAACAGAGAAGTCATAAGTGTCAACATTACCTCCCCAATACTTGGAAAATGAAAGGTACAGGTAGTGTCCCAAAAGCGCTCTGCCAAGGCAAGAAGTAACTAAAGATCTTTGTATTCATATGTCTCATGATTTAACAAAGGTTGGAAGAAAGTGCCAAAGCCCGCTTCATTGATGATGTTTTTGATGCTAGGGGACAGTGCTACACATGCACTTTTCAACATTTGGAGACTACCTCAACTCTTGAGGCTCTGCAACACAAAAGTTCAGCTCATCAATTTTCATGACCAAAACCCACATAACCAAAAATATTCTTACAATCAATGCCCCACCACCACAAAAAAAAAAAAATAATAATAATAATAATAATAATAATAAAATCAACGCCCCACCAAAATTTTACCACAATCATTTTTTTTTTTTTACATATCCATACAACTATCAAATTTTTCCATAGTCATGCAAAAAATTCCCAAATGTCCAAGATAGCCATAAAAAAAAAAAAAATCCCTCAAGTTCATGCACAAATAAATTCTCACATAGCCAAAATCATAACCACACAAATTTTCCAAGAATCAACATCACGTATCCAACAAAAATTTTCCATAAATTTTTCCATACCCACAAAATTTTGCCATGTTCATAAAACAAAGTTTACCCATGCCAACAAACTTTTCCCACATACATCATGAAAATATTCATCTAAGCCTACGTCACAATTTTTTCACAATGCCAATACTCCCAAAATTCATCCAACAACATCTCAATCTACCTATGTTGTCAAAATTCCATGAGCCACCAATATTGTCCAAATTGCACCATGATCAAAGAAAAAACAACACTTCAAAAATGCTCCAAAGCCAACATTTTCAAACATGGCCAATCATGCAATGCCCCAAAATTTTCAAAATAACCAAATGACAATATCTCATCATGAAACTTTCAATGAAACATGCAACAACATCTTTCCAAGCAAAGAAACCAAAGAAAAACTCACCTTAATGTCTACATGACAATATGGAGCATGGGTCCTAGGGTCTTGAAGAAGTCCATCATCATCATTCCACTCAAATGTTGGATCATATTTCTTACCATGAAAAGAAAGAAAAGAAGATCCCTTGGAGGAAGAAGCCATTTTGATGCAAAGAAAATGAGTTTAGAAAATGGGTTTCACCAAAAATGAGTGTGTGATGAAAATGCTCAAAACACAAGGATCTAAAGAAATATTGATAGAGATGGATGGGGGAAGATTAAGAAGCTTAGAAAAGTGCTTTTTATGAGAAGAAATGGTGAGATGAAGAAGAAAAATCAAGGGGAAGAAGAAGGTAAATAGTGTCAATGGTGGAAGAGAAGTTGATGAAAGATGAAGCAAAAAAGAAAAAGGAAAGAGACAAAAAAGTAAGGGGCCAAAATTTCAGCCCCCACACTTAAAACTCAACCAAAGCTGAGTCAACTCAATCAAACTGAGTTGACTCAGTCAACCCAAAAAATAAATACATATATTTTTTTTCAAAGTTTTTAAGTATCTTTCAAACTCCAAATTTTCAATTCAAAACTTTCAATCCCAAATTTTCAATTCCACATTCTTAATGCCCAAATTTTAAACTCAAATCTTCAATTTTAAAAAAATTCAAAATTCTAAGTCTCAAAATTTCAGATTTCAAGTTCCAAATTTCTATTCAAAATCTCAAAGTTTCAAAATCTCAAAATTTTAAATGTCAATTTCAAAATTTCCAAATTTCAAGAAAATCAAATGTTTCTCAAAAATAGAATCTTTTGTCAATTAAACTTTTCTTGATAAAAATTCAAATCAAGAAGGGACAAATGAAAAATCACACATCTCAAAGACAGTGGGATCAAAAAGCTCTCATAATTTAGAAGTCTAGCACCAAATTTTGACTTTTTGCAGGAAGACCGTCCAGATCGAAGGAGAGAAGCCCTAGATCAACATTTCAACATCTCTAGATCTAAGTAGAGAAGACCTTGATCGACATTTCAACATCTCCATATCAAAGTAGAGAAGACCTTGATCGACTTTTCAACAAGTTCAGATTGAAGTAAAGAAGCCCTAAATCAACATTTCAACATCTCCAGATCGAAGTAGAGAAGCCCTAGATCGACATTTCAACAATTCCAGATTGAAGTAGAGAAGACATTTTATCACCATTTTAGCAACTCCAGATCAAAGTAGAGAAGACCTTGATCGACATTTCAACAAGTTTAGATTGAAGTAAAGAAGTCTTGGATCGACATTTCAACAACTCTAGATCTAAGTAGAAATTACCTAGATTGACATTCCAACAACTCCAAATCGAAGTAGAGAAGACCTTGATTGACATTTCAACATCTCCAAATCAAAGTAGAGAAGACCTTGATCGACATTTCAACATCTCCAGATCGAAGTTAAGTAGCCCTACATCGACATTTTAGCAATTCCAAATCGAAGTAGAGAAGACCTAAGATTGCCATTTTAGCAACTCCAAATCGAAGTAGAAAGGACCTTTGATCTCCATTTCTTTGGATCGAAGTAGAGAAGACCTTTAATCAACAATTCACCAACTCCAGGGTGAAGTAGAGAAGACCTTTGACCGAATGTCTCAGTAGTACAAATCAAAGTAGAGAAGCCTCTTTGACTAGCATTCCAGCAATTCTAGTTTTAATGTAGAGAAGCCCCTTAGTTACCTTTCGCCAAGATCAAGGTAGAGAAGCCATTTGGTCACAGACAACTCCAGTTTCAAGAACAAACTGAAAAGTTTCTTGGTTACCCTACTTGTCAAGAATCATTTCTTGAGTCATCAACTACTAGTTAAGCATGGTATTTTCATTTTTTTTGTCAAAAGATAAGGCTAGTTCTATGTTCCAAGGTTTTAGGTTCGAGGGCTAGGTAATCTTTGAAAATTCAACCCCAATTAAATTATGGTTTCTAAAATCAATATCTTTGTTTTACATTGACATTCGCTTTTCAAGCTCTGTCAATGAGGGGCATTCTATAGACACCCAATTTCGTACCCATGATTTAATCAAGGAGAATTACTGAAATGACCATCCATGTACCCCAAAAATCATGATTGCATTATATGCATCGATTTGTTCTTACAATATAATACATCAATTTGTTCTTGCATTACATGCATTAATTCATGGCCTTCGAGTGATGATAAGGCACACCCTTTTCGATCTTTTCGCAAAAGGATGCATCTGGATTCACATCCTAATTGTCTGTGCCTATTTTTTAGTATTCTGACCTCTATAAATACAGATTGAACCTCATAATTTAGCAACTTTTTTTGATGCTCTGAGAGGCATACGTTTTAGGCTTTCAAATTACTCATATTTTTTGATCCCCTCTCTGATTTTCTGTGGAAGCTAGGGTTTTTAAGTTTCAAAGATAATTGAATAAGCTTCTTTGAACCCTAAAACATTCTCTCAAGAACAAAAAGTGCTCCATGCAAGAGGTTGCTTTCTAACCCTTTTGTTTTTATGCTTCTTTTATCATTATGATGCATGTTTAATTGTTTCAAATATTCATATTCTACCTTGTTAATTTAATTTATGAAAATATGTTCTTGATTCCTTTGTTGTTGCTATAATCTGTTTCTTAGTTTTAAGGATCTGCATGTAGTAAACTCTTTTTCTTCAAAATAAAATAGATCTGCACCTTCCTTAAATGTAGATATGAATTTTTCTTCAAAATAAAATAGATCTGCATCTTCCCTAGATGTAGATCTAAATTTTTCTTCAAAATAAAACTGATCTGCATCTTCCTTAGATGTAGATATGAATTTTTCTTCATAATAAAATGGATCTACATCTTCCTTAGATGTAGATCTGAATTTTCTTTAAAATAAAATGGACCTGCATCTTCCTTAGATGTAGATCTAGATTTTTCTTAATTAAAACTGGTTTTTGTCTTCATTAGATGCAAATCTGAACATTTTTTTATATCCAAAAACTGACTTGTATCTTCCTTAGATATAGATCTGATTTTTTTTTTAATGCATGCAGATTTTTGAAATAAAGAAAAGGATAAAACATGATTGTGTTTGTATTTCGTTTATTTAATTCATGTTGCATGAATTTAAATTATGAGTGAAACTCTCTTCTTAAAAAATCTTTTTTTTTTAATTCTTTTAAAACATATAAAAAAATAGATCTGATTTTTCTATTATTAAAAACCCTTTTTTTTATTATCATAAAACAGATCTGATTTTTTATAAATCAAAATACCACTTTTTTTTTTTTAATTCTTGAAAACATATATGATATTTTTCAAATAAAAAGACTTTATTTTATGTAATAAACACATATCTGAATTTTTATCTCTAAAAACCACTTTTCTCCACATACCACAAAACAGGTCTGGTATTTTGACAAATCAAAATCCATTTTTTGTACCGATCAAAACAGATCTGATTCTTTTCAAAAGAAGAGACTTCACTCATAAATAAATTTGTGTGATTTAATTTTGGTGTCACATGTTCAACATATCATTCATGACATGCATAAAAAGGTACATTGGCCACAAGAGTCTAAAAGACCAGACTCTGTCTGGGTGGAATGGGTGCCTAACAACTTCCCATTCCGTAACCTAGCCTCCGGATTTAGATCTTTGGTTAAGTAGATCTAGCCTTGTCTTTACCTTTTATTTTGGATAGAATGTAACTAGGACAAAAAAAAAAAAAAAAAAAAAAAAAAAAAAAAAAAAAAAAAAAAACATGTATTTTGGTAGTTTGTAACTAGGATCCAAAGCCATGTAATTTTTCAAATTTCCAAATTTATATTTTTTTTATTCAATCAATGAAGAAAATAATTTAGTTATGTATTTATTTTTCCTTATTTTTTTTGTATAAAAAAATAAGTAGCGATTCCACACCACTTACCCCAAAAAGAGAGGTGCCATAAAAAGCACTCCAAAAATCTCTCTTTTTTTAGAGGCCTAATTTTCCTCGGTCTCTCACACCCTCTACCAGTTATTTCTGCCAATGATCCCTTTGCTGCCCTTTCACAGGTGGTTAAAGACGGGTCCTCATTAGTTATCACTCCATCTTCCATTCCTACCTTTACCACCCAGGTGCCCGATGTGGAGTTATCCCTTAATGAGGGATCCGAGGAGGCCCTTGAGGATTCTGATGATGAGCCCGTCATAAAGACGAGGGTTTCTGACTCCAATGATGCTTCTAATGATAAGCATAAGGTCAAGGCCATAGGTACGCACTTTTGACCTTTGTTGTATTTGCTTCTTCATCTCTTCCTGTCATTTCTTTGTGCATTCTTTTATTTGCTTTGCATGTTATTCTCAACATACAGTACCCTAAGGAACCCGAGGTTGCAGCATCTTTTGTAGAGCCCATAGCCTCCATTTCTGCCAGTCTTGGTAATTCCCCTTCTTATTCTTCTCTTTTTCTTTGTTTCTTCTTTCCTACTTTTGTGTCCACTCTTCTTCTTTATTTTTAGGCTCGATGCTAACATAACGCCTATTCTTCGATCCATTGCCTAATAGAGGAACTCTAAGTGTTAGGACATATGTGATTTCACTTGTTAAAGAACATATGTCATTCTTTTATGCAATTGGCTAATCCTTTGACAAAATGCACTCAACTTGTAATTAGGTAGTTCTAAATGTTTTTAATACTTCAAGAAACAAGGTTTCAAGATCAAGTGTTGAAGTCATCAAGTTTGTCCAGGAAACAAGCTGAAGAAGTGTTGAATCATTAAAGCTCAACACCTACTCGATAGCTTCTCGACAGCTTCTATCTGTCGAGATTTATAAAATCGAATTTTTTGATCTGATTTCTTAGAATCCGTGAATGTGTCTCTGGGCCTTCTTTTCTTCTAACCCTAGGCATATAAAAAGATTTTTTTAAGGGCCGTCAATGTGTTCACAAGTTGCACAAGCATTGAGCAAACTCTGTACAAGCAAATTGTGACCGGAGACAAAGTTTTGCCCTAGTTCATCTCTTCTGAAGAAGTTGCTGTGTATGTGCACCTTTGGGTTTTGTGACCAAGCATCTTCTTGATCTTCATCATGGATGAACTGAAGAACGTTGTAGCCAACAACTCTTTCTAGTTGGTGACTGAAGTCACGTACTAGGATCTGTGCAATTGGTTAGTCACGTACTTGGGAGTCGTGCATCAAAAAGGGAAACTGTCACTACAGAACAAGTCCAATTGGGTAGTGGGGTAAGGGTTCAACTGTAGGTTGGTAAGGTACTTGGGATTCCTTTACTTGTAACCACTTGTTGTGATAATAGTGGAGTTTTGGAAGTGGAGACTTGAAAATCACCTAGTGGGTTTTTGCCGCCAAGTTTTTTCCCATTCATAAACAAATCACCATGTCATTTATTTTTCACTACATAATTAGTTTATTGATGATTTGTTTGTGCTACCACGCGTTTGCATGTTAAATTGATTATTTAATAACTTGCCTAATTAATTAATTAATTTAATCACAATGGGTCAATACGTTTTTGGCCTATCACTGAGTACTACATTTGAGGTTGGGAGTAGTTCTGATGCCGCCCTTGACCCCGTAGGTAAGGCCACTACCTTCTTCACTCACTTTAAGCAGGCAAAGATGAATGATCTTGATCTAGCAGACTTTTGGGGCACTAGGCCTCCCTATGTGGACTTCCATGGATACCAAGTACTCGAGGATTGTTTAGGGCATATGAAGGCAGTTTACCATAGCCATGGAGACTTCATGTAGAGGTTCCCTCTTGGTCGTTCTACTTAGGAGCACTTCCTAAAACTGCTAGGGTGTGTGATGAACGATATCGAGTATAACTTTGTGGATACCATTTCTGCCAAGAGGATTCTACAGGGGAGGGCTGTGGTTCAGGAGCTAATCTGTGTTGATTTCAACATGGGTTCCAGCTAAAGCATTTATGAGAGATTGCCCGAGTCTTCTTCAAATGGAAGGTTCAGCCTGCTGTTGATGCTATTAACACCCATATCGAGCTTGAAGAAGGAGATAGCAGACTTGGAGGCTCATCGTAAGCATTTTCTCTTTAGTGTGATTGCCCCTGACCGCTTCTAGGGCGAGACCCTTGTTACTAGCCTTTGATCATGTACTCAGTCACTTATTATTATGTAACTTTTCATCTCTTTCTTTTCTTTCTACCTTTTATGATACACTCATTAGCAATTACAACTATTTTGATAAGTTCAGTATGACTTATTCTTTTGGTTTGTAATCTATTGCTACATCTGCTACAACACTTATCATGCTTTATAATACTGTGTACTTCTGCTAATACCTCATGTGTAGCTTTCATTACTTTCTGCTCTTTTTCTTTAAACATGATTACAAAGGAAAAAGGGAAAACGACATTACTTTCTTGTGACACAACACCCCTTGTAAGGGTGATCACTTGGAGGAAATACAAAATAAAGAAGTAGGAAAGAAAAGAAAAATTGCATAGTATATCCTAGGTGTAATAACGCTTGAGCCATTTGCCATTGATGGGATCCATGAGATCTTTTCCGTCCATTTGGACCAAGCGATAATATCCACTCGCATTAGCCTCCCTTATCACAAAAGGTCCTTCCCACTTTGCCAGAACTTAAACGATCCTGCTAATCCTCTTCTGACATGGTCTGATGTCCTTAACACTAGCTAACCTTTTGCAAAGACCCTTTCCTTAACACTAGCCTTAATCATCTTCTACTTGTATCTGTAGCTACATTCTTAGGCTTCTTCCATTCTTTCATCTAATCCCTACAAATTTTCACATATTTCTGTCATGAAGACCTCCTTCTCCTTTTCCTTCTTTCGCATCTACATTACCCTCAAGAAGAGTATTATCAATTCTACTAGGCTAACCACTTCTGTCCCGTATACTAAAGAGAAAGGAGAAAATCATGTGGTAGATTTTGGTGAACTTGGGTAAGCCCACAATGCATCTACCAGTTGCGTCACCCAACCTCTATTGTACTCTTGGCTTATCTTGTTGATGATTTTAATAAGGGTCTTATTTGTTACTTCAACTTGCCCATTCCCTTATAGGTAATATAGTGATGACTGGTGATGCTTTACCTGATAATACTTTAATATTTTCCTAACCTCTCTGTTCACAAAAAGCGTGCCATTGTCACTTATAATTCTGTGAGGTACTCCAAACCGTTCAATTATGTTTTTCTCGATGAAGCTACAGCTCCTTCGGTGGCTTTGCAAAGTAGTATGGCCTCCGCCCACTTAGTGAAATACTATACCAGGATCTAGATGTACCCGTTGGAAGGGGGGTTGACTGGTCCCACCAAATTGAGTCCCCATGTATGGAAGGGCCACAAGGTAACCATGCTTTGCAATTTCTGCAAATGGGTGTAGATCAGATTGGCTTGCACTTGGCAGCCATGGTACTTCTTCACAAATTCTACTGCATCCTTTTTCATAATGGGCTAGTAATAGCCCATTTGTAAGATGCACTTGTATAGCTTCCTTCTCCCTTGTTGTTCCCCACATTCACCTAAGAGTACTTCCTTCAACATCCCCTCGGCCTTTTCTGGCCCTAGGAATCGTAGTGGGTCTCTGTCATATCCTTTCTTGAACAAGATCCTTACGTGTAGAAAGTAGTAGGTCACCAATTTTCTAAGCTTGTACCTCTCTTCATGTTTTTGCGATAAGACTCTTTCTGCCAAGTATCTCACAAATGGGCTCCTCTAGTCTTCCACAGTGAACACAGCGTAGCTCTCTTCTCGGTCTATGGCCATATGGCGAGCTTTGTATTAGTTCTAAATCTGATCTGCTTCTCTATTTATGGTTGGCCAATAGAAGCCCACCCTCTACAACTTGCGATATTAGCTAACCTCATTGCAAAATCCATAAGTTCTGCTATGCACTCTTCTAGCTTTCTCTAGGCCTCTTTGTGCCCCACGCATTTTGGCAATACTCCTAGCATTCTGAGGTACAACTCTCCCTTCATCAGGCCATGGTCCTTCATAGTTTTTAATTCTGCCACATCTTCTTCCTTCAGCAGGGCTTCCCTAATTTCCCCCAATCTTTCTTGCATCCTTCCATTTCTAAGATCCTTTCCTTTAGTACTTCAATTATAAACTCATTTCACTTATTAACCTCCATTATGGTGCTACTTCCTTCAAAGGCTATCTACGAGCCCAATGCAACCAACGCATCCGCATATCTATTCTCGCTCCTCTAGGCATGTTCTCTCTTAAACATGCAAAACTTTTCTTCCATCTTCTAAGCCAGTGTCTTGTAAGGGGCCAAGGCTAGCTCTTTTACGGAAAATCTTCCCTTGGCTTGGCAGACCACCAAGTTGGAGTCGCCCACTACTCTCAAGTGTTGAATCCCCATTTCAAGGAGTCGCCTTATATTCTGTAGTGTTGTTTGAGTACGAAAATTCCAACTTAAGTGATAGTGCTATGGTCTCTCCTTCTCTGTGATAAAGGACCACCCCTGTGCCTCTTAAGCTTGCCGTAAAGGAGCGGTCAAACTTCATAACTAACTCATTTGTGGCTACTTCTGCTGTAGCCACTTATCTGAGCACTTTATCATCTAGCGGGAGTTCCTCTTCTCTCAAAAATTGGGCTAACAAATCTATTATGGCCTGGCTTTTACTACTTTGGGCGTTCTCGCTTTCAATTCATACTACGATAATTGTAACAACCACTATGACATTCTGTCCGACAAAATGGGTAGTCGTAGAAGTGCTTTAATCACATGAACTTTGTCATAAGATGCACTTCGTAGGCCAAGAAGTAGTGACGTAGCCTCTGTGATGAGTAGACAATCACTTAACACATTCTTTCTGCCTAAGGATAGTGGTGTCTTGGTATCTTTCAGAGCGTGGCTAACATAATACACTGGCTGCTCAATGCCGACCCATCCTCCTAAGCTATCAATGGCCCTATGGCAGATGGGCTTGAGGCCAAGCAGAGCAACAATGGCTTTCTGTGAACTGGGGCTTGCACTGTGGGTAGATTCATCATAATCTGCTGTACTTGTGGAAAGCTTTTTGCTATTCACTTCCTCATTCAAAACTCTGTCCTTTCCTTAGCAGCCTTGTAAAGGCCAAAGTAATTAATGCTAGGCCTAGTCTGAAACTCCTAATGTAGGAAACAACTTCTTGACAGTGGCTATTGGCCTCTTGGCTGGGTCTACATCTATTCCTCTGCTATGGACCAGGAAACCTAAAAACTTCCCAACAGAAACTCTAAAAGCGCACTTCAACAAATTCACTCTCAGCTTGAAAAGCCTGCATCTTTCAAACACCTTTAGTACTTTAACATGACCCTCATGCTTCCTTGACTTTACCATAATGCCGTCCACATAATCCTCCATTTCATGATGCATCATGTCATGGAAATATTGCAGTCATAGTGCGCTAGTAAGTCGCTCCCATATTTTTTAGCCCGATATGCATCACTGTGTAATAGAAATTTTTGATGGGTGTTCTGAAAGCAATCTTCTCAGCATCCCTAGGTGCCATCTAGATCTGGTTACAGCCACTGAACCCATCCATAAAAGAGAACATGTTGTGTTCAACGGCAGAATCTATCAATAGGTCCATGTTTGGCAAGGGGAATTCATCCTTAGGGCAAGCTCGATTAAGATTCTTGAAATCGACGCAACACCTGATTTACCCATTCCTTTTCTTGACAGGTACAATGTTGGACAACCACTTTGGGTGTTGGATTGACTTGATGAATCCTACTACAATCAACTTTTGCACCTCCTATATTATTTATGCTTCTACATTGGTATGGAACACCCTGGCTAGCTGGGCCACTAGTCTGGTCCCAGGCTCTACATTGAGCGTATGTACCACTAGGCTTAGGTCTAGCCCAGGCATCTCATTGTACTCCTATGCAAAAATGTCTCTGAACTCTTTCAGCAACTAAATTAGGTTTGACTTTTCCTCCTTTAACAATTTCAAAATGATTGAAATGGGCCTTGGTTTTTGGGATCAATGCCCAAGTCCACTTCTTCTAACATTTCCTCAATTGTCACATGCGTTTCCGCTATTGTCACCATCCTTTCCTCAGTTTCCTTATCATTCTCTTCTTCTAGACCTTCCTAAGCCACACAGTATATTAGGGTTCTATGTTGGGGCTCTCCTCTTGTTTTGACCCTGACGCAGTGCGGTAAACTATCTGATTCCGAGGTTGGCGCCTCCTTCCTCTTCCTTTTTCATGCCAACAACTCTCAAATCAGGCTCAGGGTTGTTTTCAACATCTTCCCACCTAGGAACAGAAGTTCCTGATGTTTTAGACACCACGCTTTCCCCTGATGAAGCCCATTCATCATAAAACATGGTCTCCACCAGATAGGCTTCTGCTTGCTCAAAGGGAGATGGGTTTGCTGCAATTTGTATCATTCTATCATTGAGTCTCCCCTTCATGCACTAGTGGTACGTTGATTGGATAAGGCAATATTTATGCAATCATGGCCGTCCTAGCAGCACATGATATGAGACCTCTATCTTTACCACATGAAAGCTAGCCAGGGAGGCTATAGGGCTTACTTTCAACCAAAGCTGTATGTATCCAGCTGTGTACTTTCCTCCAAACCCTATTACTTCCATTAGGTATCCTATAATCTTATTCTCCAATATTCTTGCCACTTGCAGTGTGCCGAGCAGTATGAGGTTTATTGAAGCGCTGGTGTCCACTAGGTCTTGCTTGATGGGAATTTGGTTGATGGAGGTTGCCAAGTAGAGCAATCTTCTATGATCCAGGTATCCAACCTCCATGTCCTCATCACTAAAGGTGATTTCATTGGTATCTTCCAGGAAGGCTCGGTTAGACTGAGTTTCTGCAATAAGGCATTTGACCCTTACTCTTGAGGCAATGCTTACTAAAGCCTCTGTAGCTATTCTACGCTTATTAGCTATGAACTCCAGCTGATCATATAGATTTTTGAATCAGGAGCTCCTCTACAAAGTCATGATGGCTCCTATTGGCAATGAGGGACTTTGCTCTTCCTTATCGCCTGGATTAGCACAAATAATTACCACTGCCACTCCCTTTCCTTTGTGATAGGGGAGTGGGTTTCTCTGAACTTCTAACTAGGTCAACTCGAGAGTTCCTTCCTTCATCCTGCAGTGGACCAATCTGTAAAGCACCCAGCATTCTGTGGTAGCGTGTTGCACATAGTTATGCAATCGACAAAAACGTGGGTCTTTTTGCTCATCTTTAGTGGGTTCTCTAGGAACATGATTGGGCTTGAAGACCCCATCTGCAATCCATTTGTTTAAGAGTAGGTCTAACTCTTTCGGTGTGCAAGGTATAGGTGGAGGGCTCTCGTGTTGGAAAAACACTTGAAAAAATACAGTTTTACATCTCATACAAAAACACGCAGTAAAATATAAACAGATCTACTTCATGTGAGATAACATGCAACATTTGAGTTTTAAAAACAAAGAACAAGAAGGCATACCTTGATGCAATGGAATTCAAAACAAAATGAAGATTGAACTTGGAAAGACTTTCAATCTTCACTTAAATTCCACAATATGCCCAAGATATGTGGTCTCTCAATAAGTTCTATATATTTGTTTAAAAGAATAATCAAGTGTCTTGAGAAAACTCTGATTATTTCTCTCTTTTAATCATACGTATATATCTGCACTTAAGCAATTACTTTATTTAATAACTCTTATTAAATAAATAACTGATTATCTAATTAGGTTAGCATTTTGGGTCAGACTAATTGGGCTTTAGTGTGTGGCTTGGAATGGGACTAAAAGGGACAAAAAAAGCTTTAGCTCCAATGGCCTTTGGACTTATCTATCAACTCTTGACAAGCCCAAAGTTACCATTAATTATATTTAATATCACTATATATATAATTGCACTCTAGGCCTTATTAATAAATTATATCCTAAGACTTTACTAAACATTTAACCCCTTCATGAAAATATTCATAGCAATACAAAGTCATAATGTGTAACTGTTACTTTGAAAATTACTACCTCTTGATCCTTGAGTACCCAGTTTAATCCTTTAAGTTATTCATATATATTTTATTAAATCTAATTTCATAAAATATAAACTTTAGTAACTCTTTACTAAAGTGGTTAGGCCTAACACTCTGAATAACCAAACCCATTAAATTTATCTCAAGGGAATATTTTATATCTCTATAAAGAAACTATGAATTCCATCTTGAGAATATATGTTCCTTTAACATTACATGTGATTGCCCAACATACTGAGGTTTTGACCGTTTGTCTAGATCTCACTCCTGATATATTAAGGCAACCTACATTTCATGATTGGGTTCACTATTCCCTTAGGATTGAGAGTTTAAGTAAATGAAAGTCATGAGATTTATTATTCATTTGATAGTCTTTAATAGAATAATAAATCTCATAGCAGTCCAATTCAATATATCATATACTCTTTAAACATATTAACATATCAACTAGAAGTCTTCACTTCCATCATCAAGACAAATCATCTTAATTGACATGTTATAGTCTTCGCAGATGAAATGCCCAATTTCATTACCAACCATAAACTAAGATTTTAAGTTTACAAAGAACTTGTGATTTATATCTTCTATGAATAAATCACATAAATCACATACTATGCATCTCAAGGACTATGTGATAATGTCCAAATATTCATGCTACCATTATTTTAGATAATAATAAAACAAGTTTATTACATAGAACATAATGTCATACATAGCATACAATAGGATTTTAGGACACAAATCCTAACATCTCGTACTTCCTCCCATCTGGCTTCTTTCTTTTCTCACTGGTAGATACTATCATGGCTCGTAGGGTGGACTTTCAGTCCTTTGGCCTCTCTGAGCTAGGCTTGACTGACTGGGTCATCTTTCTAGCCTTCTGTAATAAGTAAACTATGAAATCTCTAAGTTTTCGAGGACAACTCGGTACTCCATGATCATGTTTCCCATGCACATCTCCACCAACGTTCTTTCCTCATAATGGTCATAGCAATCAAGAGCTATGTCCCCAAATCTCCTAATGTATTCCATGAGATGCTCACCATTCCTCTGTTTTGTACCTTGCAAGGTTGCGAATGTAACTATTTCTTCTTCATGAAAGTATTTGCTGTAGAAAACATCCACCATGTCATCCCGTGTAGGGATGGACACTGGCTTCAAGCTAGTATACAAGGTGCAAGCACGGTCACATAAGGATTTTGAGAACTCTTGCAGACACAAATCCTTATCTGCTGCATAGGGACCCAAGGTGTCTACAAATTTGCTCATGTGTTCGATGGTGCTCCCCTTTTTGCCATTGTACTACGAGAAAGTTAGGGGCTTATATCTGTCAGGATATGGCTTGCTAAGCAACCTCATTAGGTATGATGGTCTTCTCAAATAAAACCTTTCTTTAGGTGTTTTGGCCTTTTCTCATTCTAGCAATGCCACTACGTCAACCATTGTTACAAAGCATTGCTCCACGTTCTAGGGGCCTTCACCCTTAGGGATTTCCTCTTTGTCAACTACATTCTTAAGATTGTGCTAACTACCCATTTCTTTAGTCTTGTCGACCTTTAGCTGGCAATTCTTTTCCACCAATTGCCACTAGGAATGCTGCACTAATTGCGGCACCTCAATGAAGAAATTGGCTTTGTCTCTTGGATTTCTTTATTGCTATTGGGGCTTAGCCCCCACACCATTAGCACCTTTCGTTTGGTTGAGCTGGCGTGGAGTGGCTGGTCGTGACTCTGCCTGCGATTATACATCACTCATGTTTCATGTCATCTTTGATCTTGGGGGCATGGCTCGCTAGGGTTTGTCTGTCCTTCCTTATTTGCTTCCCAACTCCCTAGTGGACTCGCCAATTTAATGTGGGGGCCTTTCCATGTTAATGGGCTAAAGCCTATCTACTACACTAAGGCCTATGAATAAGTGGGTAAGGGAGTTAGGAATAGCCTCGTGGGGTTATACTACAAGCCAGCCTGTGCACAAGCTAGGCATGCCCAAAGCTTAGATGGCACGGAAACGATACGATGGACTAGACGCGACAGATGTAAGCGCAACAAAATAACAGTTACAACTAACACAATGAAAGACACAATAGCATAACAAAAGTATAATAAAACAAAAACTACCGCGAACAACTAGTATCGCAAATAAAATAAGAGATAATACAACAGAACAACTAATACAACAAAGAGAGTGAGGATGTTACAGCAAAATAATTGATAACTTGAAAACATTGCAGCAAAATGAATAACAACAAGAATATCAAATAAGCTAAAGTATGCCAAAATAGGAGAATAACTACGATTCCAAACAAGCGCGATAATGTTGGCTCGCTTTCCCAATCCTGGGTCTGGTCACTCAACAAGAACAAGTCCAAGAAGGGAACCAAATGCCAACACAAGTAATCTTGTTACAAGTTTCTGCCATTAGAATTACTCGTGCTGGAGAAAGGGCCTAAATGGTTTTGGGTTCTGATTCACAAAGGTGACCTACTGATGCATGCCTCTATTTATGCCATATTTTCTCTCTTCCTTTCTTCTTTTACCACTTCGGCTTCTTTTCTTTTTATTCTTTGATTCTTAATTTTCTTACTCCCCTCCCCGTGTGTGTTCTTCCTCCCCCTATTCATGGCTACCTTCCTTCCTTTTATATTGCTTGGTCCCATGGGATTTCTCCTTTTGTCCCTAAGGCTTCATCAACCATTTTTGGTTTCTTGTAGGCATCTCTCCAGGATTGCCTACTAACCCATTGGTTGCCTGACCTCTACCTCTACCTCTACCTCTACTTAGAGTATGCTTGCTACACCACTTTTCATATCAGGACAAAACCCTTTGTTTTATTTCTCCCCCTTCCTTCTCTACCTTACCTGAATAGATAAGAATTGTAGGCTCTTTCTTTACTTACCCTTATGACATGCATCAGGTGGCCCCATCCCATTGCTAGCCACTTTTGGGTGAAATGTCATCCCAATAAGGCATTCTCCCCAAAAGAAATCTTGACAGGAATCTCAAAATAGACCCCATTTTCTCCCCACTAGCAAACCACGCCCTCTGAATTCCTTGACCGATGGACCACCTCTCTTGTATTGGCTGGGTACAAGTGGGTGGTGATCTGGCCCTCAAGTGAGTTCCACTTACCTCTGTGTTTGTCTTCTTTTATTCCCATGCCATTTCTGCTATTCTGGCCTTGTCTCATTCTGCTGCGTGTTCATGCTTTTCTCCATGGTGTGAAGAGCGTGGGCTATTTGGGCTTGCACTACCTCCCTTTATTCCCTTCGTGGGCCAAGATATTGTCTTGGCAAAAGCCCCTGCCTATTTAGCCCATTGGGCTTCCACTTCTATTGTTCTTTTTCTTACCATGCCTATGAGCTTGCCATGTTGGCCCATTGGATTTATTACTTTTTCCCTTGGGCTCCTATAGCCCATTTACTTTACCTCTACCTCTTGTTGTGCCCATAGGCCTATTAGCTATCATTCCTGCCATATTGGCCTATTAAGTTTGTTACCTCTTTTCTTGGGTTTCCACAGTCCATTTATTCCACTTTACCTCTTGTTGTGCCCATAAGCCTACTAGCTCCCATTCCTGCTATGTTGACCTATTGGATTTATTACCTCTTTTCTTGGGTTTCCAACGCCCATTTATTCTACATTACCTCTTGTTGTGCCCATGGGCCTGCTGGCTGTCATTCCTACCGTGCTAACCCATTGGACTTATTACCTATTTTTTTGGGCTTCCACGACCCATTTACTTTGCTTTTACCTCTTTCATTTCTCTTTTTCTCTCACCTTCCCCTATTTTGTTGGGCTTCTTCTGCCATTGGACTTTTTGTCAAAAATGAGCATCAACAAAGGGGAGAGTGTTAATATTTTCAAATCTCAAGGGAGTAGAGTGTTATTTTCTTTTAGGTGAAAACACTATTTTGATCCTTACATTTTAATAGCAATCAATTTGGTCCCTGTTATTTTCAATTTGCAATCAATTTAGTCTCTACCGTTAACTCACTAATGAAAAATGTCTACGTGGCAAATAATATACACAGTTGGCACAATTAAAGCTAACGTGGCTTATAAAATAATAAAGAATTTTAATTGAAATTATTAAAAAAAAAAAAAAAAGCCCCTATCAGGAAAAAAAAATGCCATGTCAGCATTAGAATTTTAAAGAAAGAAAAAAATTTAATTTCTCAAATTATAAAAAAAAAAAAAAAAAAAACTTAATTTTAATTCTTTTCTCTATTGTTCTTGTAGTTTCTTGACAAACAAACACAGCAAAACTGAATTTATTTTTTATTTTTTATTTCACTCTCACCAAAATCACACCCCAAAAAATTTTGTCAAACCCAACATTACTCATTCTCACATGATGATCCCTTTACACTCATATACACAAATTCACAAACACATTGAAAATTGTCAGAATTTTCTTCCATATATAATTGTTCACCTATACATAATCACAACAACACACATCCTTTTCAGTTCCTTTGCTTGACCAGCAACCAAAAGTAATATCAACAAACTAAAACCATCACAGAGAAATCTCAACTATTTTCTGAATACACTTTCATTTTCGTAGCAACCAAACTGAAAAAGAATATATAATAAATATCATAGGGACATTTCAACAAACACAAGCTTTAGTGCAGTAAAACTTAGGCAAAATGAAAAATAAGAACAAAATGAAATGAAACTATAATATAAAGCCAGTACAAAGTAGCAGATAGATTTTTGTTTTTCCCACTACACTTTGTTTTTCTTGAGAACCAAATAGAAAACAAAAGGAAATATTGCAGATCGGAACTTTACTACCCACACCAACCCCTTGGCAATATTCTCCATCGCGCTATCGGAAGCAGGAATTTCAACCCAAATCAACCATTATCTCCTCCTCCATCTGCCGATACAACCATCAAGGGTTATACCAGTTTGCCCCAAACATGCTCACTGATTCAAGGGTTGAAGAAAGCCATTGCCATGTCATTGCCATCCACCAGACATGGTTATGCCTTTTGTGAACCATTGCCATGTCGTCACCATCCATTGAGGACTCTTTCCCCCTCTTCAAGTACAACCCTAATTTGGGTTTTGTGTCGTTGACATAATAGATTGATTAGGCATAGATCCACTCCAAGGACCCCGAAAGAAAAACCCAGCCATTGATTGCAACCAGTCTCCACCACACCTCTCTCATCTAATTTCCTACCCACAGTTCAAGATGTACTTTATCTTGAATATTTCGTGTGATTCTTTTCTTATGTTTTTAGTTTTTACATGTTTGGTTGCCTAGAAAAGATTTTTGGATGTTTTAATTTTTTAAAAATATTTTTTTGCTGATTTGGATTTTTTAATAATTAAAATGCTAATTTGTCATTTTTTAATATTATTTTTATAAACCACGTTAGCTTTAATTGTGCCAACTATGCACATCATTTGCCACATAGACATTTTCAGGGAACCAAATTGATTGCAAATTGAAAATAACACAGACCAAAATTATTGCTACTAAAATGTAGGAATCAAATTGATCGTGACCCCAAAATGTAAGGACCATAATAGTATTTTCACCTTTCTTTTATGTTTGGGATAGAGTCTCATTCTCCTAAATCTTAAGGTCGGAGGGTATAATTACCCATTTTTTTAATTTTAAAACAGTAATATTATTTATTAAATATTTTGAAATTATTAAAAGAATGCCGTTTTGTGTGTGTCTAACATATCAGTTTAATGAAAGTGGAGGTATTGATCGAATAATTTTGAAATCTAGAGGAATGAATTGAACAAAAAATAAATTTAAAAACTTAAAATGAAATTGCGATAAAATTTAGAGAACAAAATTTTGTATTTTTGTAGTGCTGACGTGGTTACGATTTGGTGCGGTATTAACGTATTCGGAGATAGGACTGATGTAGAGGATCCGACCTGCCTAGTGATCTTTTTCTGGCCTCCTAGAAAAACTCACTTTTTTGTAAAAGGGAAAGATAGAAAAAAGAAAGAACAGAGAGAGAAAGTAAGGAATATGATTTAAAAATAACCCCAAAAAAAAAAAATAATAATAATAATAAAGAGCAGGAAGGAAGGATATCCCCCAAAACGGCATCCTGGGTAGTTGCAGAAATGTGTAAAGTGCATGTCTGATAGTCCCAAAACCTAGTGATGTTTTAATTAAGCTTTTAGATAGTTGAAACTTGAGTGAGAATAGAGGCATGATGAGAAATTCACATATTTTTCTCACTTTCATAGCACTTGTTCTTCTTACTTATGCACTCCCGTTCCAAGTTCATGCTGCTCCTGCTGGTAACTATGTCTATATCTATCACTTCACCATTTTCTCTAATCATTTGGCCTTTTTAATTCTATAACTACTGATCTGTTTGCTTCATGGCCTCATGGGTATGCTTATGTTCCTCAACTTTAATAATTTTTTTTTTAATAAAAAAAGAAATTATCTTCTTTTGCTCATAATGCCAAGTCCTAAATACAACCCCCCCTCTCTCTCTCTTTCCTTTTCTTCTGGTGAAATTATTGTTTTCTATGAATTTTTATGATCTATTTGCATAATGGGTATGCATTTTTATTTTTATTTTTTCCATTCACTGTTTTGGTTGCCCAGGACCATTGATCAAACACTTATCTTCTCTACTCAAATGGACCAGGTCATCCGCTAAAACACCCCAATCAGGTATTTCATAATTATTATTTACGCTTTACTCGTTTTTACTTATTAGTTATGAGTGTTATTTTTTAGTTTTATATAAATATATATATATATATATATATATATATATATCTGTATAAATGTATGTGTGTTTGTGTATTGTGTACTATTAATCACACTCCGTTAATGCCGTTTTATATCATCTTTTATGCAGATGGGAATGTTCTTCAATTTGAGAATGGGTACTTAGTTGAGACTGTTGTGGAAGGAAATGAGATTGGAGTGGTTCCGTACAGAATCCGCGTCTCCGAAGATGGCGAACTCTTTGCAGTCGATGCAGTTAATAGCAACGTTGTTAGGATTACTCCCCCATTGTCTCAATGTATGATTCTTCTTGTCTTCTCACTTTCTAGAACTTTGATAATTTTTTTCTTTTTGGAATTTCACTGTTTGGAGTTTACATGTAAGTCCCTAATTTGCTTACGGCTATTCTTAAAAAAAAAAAAAAAAAAAAAAGGCTTATAGCAATACATTTTGTGTTTTTAAAATAGTGTCGTTTTTGTTTGTGTCTATTCTTTTTGGTTGTTGGAAAGAAGGTATAAAAATATTTGCTGCGAAAAAGTTTTCAAAAACAAGCAATGCTAAATTTGTAATCCTAGATTTTTCATTATTTATTATCCAAGAAAATGGTGAAATCAATATAAATTAGCCCTCCTAACGAACCCCCACTGCCCATCCAAAAAAAAGAAAAAGGAAAGCAGACAAGCTGAGCTTTGGTCATTTTTTTGGTTTAGTTGTCATTTATTTGGTTTAGTTTATTGAAGTTTCTTATTTATCATTAAGGAAACAACATAGAACTTTCTACTGTCTTCTGTTACTCTCTCACATGTTTTCTTGGCATCCATATTATGGCTATTTCATTTGCAGATTTGAATTCTATATGTAAAGGTTGAATGTGATGATCTGAGTTTAATATATTGATATTTTTTATTTTAACCCTTTTATTATTGCAGATAGTAGGGCAAGATTGGTTGCTGGGTCTTTTCAGGGCTACACAGGACATGTGGACGGGAAACCTAGTGAGGCTCGTTTCAATCATCCCAAAGGCATAACCATGGATGATAAAGGCAACGTGTATGTTGCTGATACCTTGAACCTCGCCATCAGGAAAATTGGGGATGCTGGTATATGCAATTCATGTTACTTTGATAATTATAGCTAGAAGCCATGTTGTGCACGTTAATTTTTCATGACAATACACAGAACCCCAAATATTGAAAAGAATTTTCTCTCTAAATGCTGAAGTAGAATATAGAAGGGATACATCTACGCAGCAATTAAAGAATGCAGAAAATTTGACTGTCTTGGAATTTTGGGGCCTTGCTAAGCTTGAAAACCTTGATTATATATTATTCTTTGAAGGGGACAGGAATAAGGTTGTATAAAAGTGTTGCTGATTTTGGAAGTTCTTTGCAGGTGTGACAACCATTGCTGGAGGGAAATCAAATGTTGCAGGGTACAGGGATGGGCCAAGTGAGGATGCAAAGTTCTCTAATGATTTTGATTTGGTGTATGTTAGGCCTACCTGTTCCTTATTAGTGATTGATAGAGGAAATGCTGCTCTTCGGCAAATCTCTCTTGAACAGGAGGATTGTGATTATCAGTACAATTCAATTTCCACTGCAGGTTTGGATCACTTATTGTTTGTTTTATACTTCTGTTGGGTATTGTTTCATTTTTCAATTAAAGGTATGAAAAAGATTTTACTGTCTGTGTAACTATTATGAGAATGGAAGTAGTAGTGTGGTGATGCTATGTAATTCTAGGCACACATGACAGTCATATTAATGTACATAAACACATTATACCTCTTATATTTATGTTAACTTTATCTAGTATACTTTTGTCTTTGTTACTTTATGATAGACATTCATATGGATGAAATATCAGTTATCTTTCCCAGCAAAGAGATATCTTTGTATTTCAAATAATTTACTTTGTGAAATGATAAATAAAAAATAAAAAAAATAATAAAATTGTTATTCAATCAAGAGGACCAAATAGAATGTGTGTATCAGAGGATCCAAGCAAGAGAAGTATCTTATGGCCAAACTTTGAAGCTCTCAAAATTATGAGTAAATCTGGTCAGAATGTTGGGAATATGATGATTTGGTTTATTGGTCATTCAATGTGATTCCGTGATGAATGAGGCCAGTCATATATGGAAAAGTGTCAGTCTTCTTATCAATAGTGATGCTAAAGATATGGTTAATCATTGTGAGAAAATCTTAATTGATCTTGCAATAGTTATGAAGATGGCTCCCATTATTTCCAGGGCCACATTCATTATTCTGGTTACATTTATATGCTGTGAAGAATTATAATGAAGCATTTTACCCCAAGAATCCCAAATTTGTAGCATGTAAATAAACCTTTATGTGAAAGCTGGGTTCCCACTGCAATCAGACACAGGTAGACGTAAAATCTGATGCTGAATGCAATATTCTTTGTGAGTGAGTAGCAAGAAAATCTTCAATAAAAGAGATAAGCTAATGCTGCAATTAGCATATGAGGTGAGATTGACAATGTATCATCATATTTTGCACATTATGTTTTGGATTTGTTAGTGACTTCATTTTGGATTGAATTAATTCATCTAGTGCTTTAATTCTTCAGTCTGCCCAATTGTTAGGAATTTAATAGAAAATATGAAAGTTATGCTGAAACTATCAACTCTTCATGTTCACCAAAAAGTAAGAATAGCAGAGAATTAAATCCACAAAGCTACACTACAAACTGGATGGGTTTGTTTTAAGCTATGAATCCAAGGCTTTTTCAAGGAATCAGTAATACTCCTGTGATTTAGTGAGGCTCTTCAGTCCTGAAATGTTTTGGTTTCGATACTCACAAGGTCTGTGATGCAGGACAAACCGGAACTTTGCAACAAGAAAACTAAAAAATAGGAAAAATAAAGATAGGACCTAGGAGTCAGCAACTAGGCTTGCTTGAAGTCAGCACCAAGCAAGGAAAACCACTGGAAGTTGGCACTAGACCATAAAAAAAAAAAAACAAAGGAACTTTTTCTTACAAAATTGAACCCAGGGGTTCTTAAAAAGAGAGTGCCAAAACCTTACTTTGCTTGCTCAAAAAGAAATTAAACTCCTAAGCCAACTAGGAAAAGAAAATCACAAAATACTTAAAAGAAATCTTAATTATTAAATGACTAGGCTTAGTAGGTCTTTAGAGCATCTCCAAGAGTATTGGTATCCGGGTATATTAGTTAAAATTTGGAGAATTTGTGCACTATTTATGCTCCAGCAAATTCAGTAAACTTGGTTTTTTTTTTTGGCTCATGAAAAGTAGCCCATCAAGTCTGATGGGCTACTGTTCATTCTTCAAATTCTTTTTTTTTCTATCATAATAATTAGGTGTTGAATAAAAAAATATTGGAAGATGTGTAGTTGTTAAAAAAAGAATAAATAATGAATAAAAAAATAATATTTAAATGAGATAGAGAATAAAATAGAGAATCTGTTGGAAGGTGTATTTGAAAAAGTAGGTAGATAAAGGTAAAAGTCACTGTTCATTCTCCAAACAGTAGAAAAATTTGATGAATCTGCTGGAGATGCTCTTAGGTCAGACAAACACGCGCAAACAAAAGAGAATCAAATTTGGATTACAAAAAGTCAATGAGAAATGAGAATAGATTATCCTAGTTGTGTTATTGTGGATTATATAGCATGGGGCTAGGAAGCATGGACCTATGTCTTATTTGTGTTGTAATAGTGTCCTATCTATCGTATCACGTTTGTCTTATTTGTGTTGTAATAGTGTCCTATCTATCGTATCACGTTATAATTTTTCAAAAATTTCTTGTGTCGCTATATCGTACTTGTACCCATGTTCGTGTTTGTGTCTGTGCATCCTTGGCATGGGGTCTCCTTATTTGTCGGTGATCACTGTTTGGTTTCTGCATTAGAGGACTTTATAATGAAGATTGATGCATAATTATATTAATTGCTGTTTCTACACTTGGACTATACGATGGATGATGAGATTGCTTGGATTTTGAAAGGAAAGACCAAGTTGCTTAGAGTAGGCTAGGGTGTATCAACTCTGCAAGAGACACTCTTGGAAATACCTCTTAGTTATGACTTTTTGTTCAATACTGAACTGATTACAAATTACACTTGGTTGTCTATTTATTAGACAAGGAAGCATGCCATTGGCTGGCTTTAGTACTAAAGGCATCTTAGCATCTGATTTTCCCTTATACAACTAACTTAGCTCCTAAGTAACTAATTAGGCTCCTATTTTATTCTTTAACTACCTTTAATACAAATAGTAAGCTTGTTGATTGTTAAAAAAGCATAAATACTAGAATACACAAAATAGCTAGCTAAGATGCACTGCATCTTTTATACCAAATGTAGGAGTACCATCATTGTGGGTTACCAGTTCATAGGCTACCCCCCCCCTCTCACTGCAGAATTCTCTCTATTTGTTTTTATATGGAGACAGATTTTAAGGAATGAAGTGCATGTTTAACAATAGAATAAAGATCTTTCATTCTTTTTTCTTTTTCTTTTTTTTTTTGAATAAATAACAACATTTATTGAAAGAGAAGATTACTTCATGTTCATGATGATGAACACAAAGAATCTTAAAAAATTACAAAGAAGATATTTCATCTGTATGATCATGGAAATCTAACGAAGTATCAATGGCCTTATACATCTTGTACACCAGGGTTCTAGTCCTTCTTCGTATGCTAATATGGTCATCATCTTCTTCTGTGTCTAAACCCGTCCAAGTTTTGAACAGTGCCAGCCATCCTAACAGTCATGAGGTCATGCCATCTGTAAGTGCATTTTCAGATTCCACTTCCTATGGCACATGTATTAATGAAAGTTCTTTCCAATTGTCAATATTCAACATCCACACTCACTGTGTTCATGGTTCAGCCTCCTGCTGTGTTGGGGGCAGCTATGACTTTTCCAAAATATTGAATCTCATATGACACCTGTCCTCATGACTTGTGCGATACTGAGCTGAGTGAAGGTTGTCGTGAGGATCATGTCTTTAGCATTGCTATGAGTCCTAAATGAAGAATTTGTACATGCAAAAGTCATAGGCATATCATATTTCTTAAAAAGGCAAATGTCCATTCCTTATTTGTGAACGGATTTCATTATGAAACCTTCATGTAGATCCACAGAAATTTATGGTTGGACATGAGCACAGGTGGCAGTAACTGCATATCCTTGAAAGAGAAACATACATGGCTATGTATGTGGTTAATTGTCTATTTTTTTTTTTTTTGCAAATAGCACTCCTAGGACTCAAATCAATAATATTAAAAGCTGAAATAAATAACAAGCACACAAAATAAGAACACTAGAATTTACGTGGTGTCATAGGTGGCAACAGAGAAATTTCACCATAAAAATAGGGAGATGCAACAATGCACAAGAACACTCTTAAGAAACCCAAATCCCAATTACACCCTTGCTCTCTTTCACAAGACTTGCAAGACAAAGAACATGCGGCTACCACTCTAGATTAATTTGGACAATACACTCTGTTTGCCGCAACACACAATACCAATATATATATATATATATATATATATATGTTTGTGTTAAGTTGGCATAGGAGGAAAATCTTCTCGTACTTGTACTGGTTAAATTGACTAACATGGGCTTGTGGCAATTCAAGCCACACATGGGCCCACGTCAACATCTATATATGTGATTTAAAAAAAAAAAAAAAGGTGGTGTTTGATAGTCAATGGATATGTAAACAATAGAAGACCTTTTATCTTTTATCATCACATCATAAACTATCAAATAGTGATTGTTGTTGTTGTAGATTCTGTTACCAGAAAAGAAGCAAAGAACTTTAGCATCCTAGACATTGTAAGTTAGAGCTGTGCACAGATGTAGATCTCCAATTGAACACTAATAAATAATAAACTAGTTTTGAGTTAGTGTTTGACACACTAGTTGGTTACTAGGAAATGTTAAAGCATAGCATGTGCTTTCCATCCAACCAAGAGAGCGTCTAGGAAATCTATGATAAAAGCTATGCCCTAGTTAGCTGAACTAGAGTGTCAGGGTGACATTTTTATTTGCCTATCCTTTGGCTACCCTCAGGATCACCTACTCTTCATTATAAACCTTTGGGTTCGAACATCATGCATGTGCTCATATTTAGCATAATTCCAGATCCCCACCATTGATGCCACAATGATACTTGTTCCTTGAATGGAAAACAACATGAGTAAACCAAGTTACAGAACTGAAATTCCTAGGCTCCATCTTGCAGTTGGTGTGCCGTCTAATAAGCTGTAAGAAGCCCATTGTTTCATGCTGGTTGTAACTTCTTTTCTGTGGCTTCACTGATAAATCACTAGTGCCATGTTTATGAAATTAAAATAGAAATTCTTTTATATTTGGTGCCTTTTGGTCCAATGTCAATGTATTTTGTTCTTAAATATAAATTGGTGGACCTTGAAGATGTGCCAATAATTGCACGGTACACAAGACAACTAGATGTTGTGGAAAGATGAAGAATGTCACATTGTCCTACATCTTTGCTCTGTATTTTGTTCAAGATGCAGGCCTCTCGTGTTGTTTCTTCAAGTGATACAAAATATAGTAATTAAAAAAATAAATAAATAAATAAATAAATAAATAAATAAAAACTCTTCTGTATTTGTCATGGCTATGGCTTAGTTTCAAGAATATAGTCATACTCTCTTTATATTTCTTACCCTTTTTTCCCCTTACTGAATCTTTAGCAGGTGTAGGGATTTCCCTGAGATAGGTCTCTCTATCCATGTTGTATCAAAATTGAAATGGAATTATGTATCTTTTTAAAATCATTGATGCTTAGATTGCATTTCTGACTTACTCTCAAGATATGCTAGTGTTGATGGTCACAAAGCTTGCATGAAGAAATGCAAGGCAACAAGGTTGCACATGCTTTAGCTAGATATGCACAGATTGTTGATGATTAGTTGTTTTGAATAGATGAAGTCCCAGACTTCCTCATTCCATGTATTAACTATGTTATTTTGTTTCAATTTAATAAAATTATGTTCCATATAAAAATAGGAATTATTGCTTCTTTGTCATTGTTGAGGCTCTGGTTGCATTGCCACATTTTGACTAGTCTACTTTGGATGTTTTGGCAGATGTGCTTATGGTTGTTGGTGCCGTCTTGGCAGGATATGCTACGTGTATGCTTCAGCAGGGATTTGGACCGTCTTTCTTATCTAGAACGGTATATCTCTTTCAACTGATTAAATGGAGAAGATAGAAAATATAGATGCTTATGTCTATTCCAACTATGGTTTCCTACTTAAGTTCCATTCAGTTTTCTCTGCCTTCTCCACAGCCAAATACGCTCTTGCTAATTAAAATGTGCAACTCTGTCACCAAGTTCCTTAAAAAGAATTTGCAAAAGTTCTTTAATTTCACTGTGTATATATCTTTCTTAGCTATTATGTGACACGGCTTTCTGATTCTCTCTTTCATGTGCCAATAGCTATTATTTAACCTGGTCTTCAGCTTCACTGCCATATCTGTTGTATTTTTAGTCTTGAATGTTTGTTTTTCCTTGTCTTAGAAGCTCAAACCATATTCTTTTTTCTGTTAAAAAATAGTTGCCCTTTATGCACACTTGCTTGTTGGCTTAACCTAATGCGTTAATGGTGCAGCAGCAACCTTTAGACAGCAAATTTAAGGAACACTCAAGCAAGGAAAAGCCCACTCCCATTGTAGAGAGCATAAAAGAGGAGCCAGGATGGCCATCTTTTGGACAGCTGATCATTGATCTGTCCAAGCTTGCATTTGAAGCATTGGCTGGCATATTCCTTTCCTTTCTACCCGCTCATTTCAGACCCAATGGCTCCAAGAAAGGCCTCACTCCATTAAAAGATTCTCTCTGGATGCCTGAAGATGAAGCTGAGCCTACATTAGTTCAGAGGCAGAGTACTCCTGCACCTCTTTCTGAAACTCGACAGGCCCATACACCTAATACAAGTGATAAATACTCAGAAATGAAGCCCCCAAAGAATAAATCAAATAGTTTTAAGGATCCCTCATTGTCAAGCAAGCACCGGTCATCAAAACGACAAGAGTATGCAGAATTCTATGGATCAGGTGAGGTTCCTCCTTATAGCAAGTCTAAGAGCCAGAAAGAAAGAACAAGGCATCGCCAGCGAGAAAAGAGTGGAGAAGTGGCATATGAAGCAGTGGTGACAGAGCCGAAACCTGTTGAGACAAAGGCAGTGGATTATGACAATCCGAAGTTTGACCATTATAATATCAGGCGTAAGTATGGACCAGATGATTCCTTCAGATTTGAGTGAACCATGGCTCTACAACTTAGCCTCATCGAAATTAGCTTATTTCCTTCCCCACCTACATGTACTCATATGTCGTAATTGAATCAATACTGTAACTAGGGATGTTTGTTAAAAGATCAATACAGATGAGATTAAGCTCCGAGATGTTCTTGCTGCAACACCTGTTCTGTTAGGAGAATTAATTGTGTCTTCATAGTCGTATAAAACAATGACTTGTGTCTGTCCAGGAGTTAAAAAGATAATTGATCATTTTGACTAAATCCTAGTAGTTATATTTAGTAGAAAAAACCCAGAAAGTTTTAACATGCGTAAGCTCTCTTTGCCCCATTACATAGAAAGAGTATATGCTATAAATTCATAAATGTTACAATTTATCTTGTTTGAAACCAGAATTCCATTCTTTTGATCTTTACTTATATAAAGACAGGAGAATTATGTCGATGACTGGAGGCTGGGCTACCTCAAATTAGTCAGAAACTGTTTTTTATCTCTTGTTTTTGGTGTATTTTCAGATTGACATAGGTGGATTTTGCAGTTTTTTTTTTTTTTTTTTTATTGAATCTAAATTCGTTCAATTGGTGGTTTAGGAAGGGGGAAATTTGTTCTCTCTTAAAATTTTTGAACGGGGAAAGTACTACATGAAATCTGTTTTTAGGGGCAAACATGCTGCAAAATGGCTTATGCATAGTGTTGAACACCCAAGCACTTTTTCACGTTTAGAGAATGAGATATTGCATACACGGTGCAACGGGGCTCCAATTAGTTTGTCAGTACTTATTAGTGACTGAACTCAAAGTCATGGGCGTAGGAGAACTATTGTTATCTTGGCGAGAAAGGCGCAACAAGGTTGGAGGGTGTTTGGGATTGAATTATGTAGATTATTGAATCCTTCACAATATGCGATGGGTGGTCTAAAGTTCATTCCTCATAGGCATAAGCTGCTTTCAGAGGTTCACTCTACTCGAACCTTTGTAGAAACACTAAAAGGTCCTGTGCAGAGAAGCAAGCACAACAGCCTATTATCAGAGATAAGGTTACGACTTGAATATCGGAGAGATTGACTGAATCCCCGAGAGATAATCCTTGCATGCAGCTACAGGTGGTGGTTGGTGATACTCAAACTGGAAATTATGCTCCGATGCCCGTGGGTGGTGTGGAGGGGAGGGATTGGTGTATTAATGGGGAGAATCAAATTGAGGCAAAAATCCCACAAGGAAATAAAATTAGATTTCCTTTGAGATTTAATGCGATTTCAAATTCAAAACTACCTGCGTCTGGTAAGGAGCGTGATCATAGGAATTCTAGTTGGTTAAGGAAAGGTTTGATTGTAGAAGTCAAAGAGAATTGTAGGAGATGGGTTTTCTCATTTCTGGGATTACGATAAAAAGGGTGAAGAAAACAGTGTGGCGTTGGGCCCACTTTCGTTAAAAGCCCATAAACCATTAAAAGATGAGAGATGCTACGTCTACAACAATTTTACAACATTTTTACAACAAATCATAAGTAGTTAGTTATTATTGGTTCAAATTTGAAACTAATAGTAAAATTACTTTTTTGCCCCAACAATAAGAACCGGTAACAACCTGCCACTTAGGATTTGTTGTAAAATTGTTGTAAAAATGTTGTAGACATAGTATTTCTCTTAAAAGATATCAAGCCCGAGTGTCTATAAGGCAGCTGGTTGCTCTAAGACTAGTTTGTCTGGACTTGGCCCAGGCCAATTAAACCAGCGTCTTCTTTGCTGCTTCTAGTGTGTTTTGAAGTTTTCTCTCTACCAATCGAGAAGCCTACGATGGCCACAAAGTCGATCATCTCAGCGTCGGTTAGTCTTCCCGAGGTGCAGATGAGTGCAAACCTAAATGCCCAGACTTTTCTTGAGCCGATGCATTTAGTGGAGGTGTCCCAGTCACCCTCCAAGCTGGTACAGCCAACAATGGGTCATATAGTATCTCCGGTTGCGAAGGATGATGGGGGTGAGGAAAAGGTAGGCACGAATATGTCTTTTGTTGATTGTCCAAAGAGTTCATTCCTTAAGGGGGTCCAAAATTGCTGTCCCACTATTAGAGAATTAGTTGGAGACTTGGATAAATCATGGTGTAATTCTAAAGACTGGATGTTACAACTAAGGGATGGTAGGCAGATATTGATTCCACTGTCGCTCTATCAGTCTCCAGGGAGTGAGTCGGATTGCTCAGTCAAAGAGGGTGAAGCTGCTACAGGTAATTTTACTTGTGTCACTAAGGGGCAAATTGTTAGCTGGGCAGATGAGTGTGATGGGGTGGTTGATTCATTGTCTGTTGTTACTGGGTCAGAGGATGAGTTATGGGAATTTGATGAAAGGTCCATGACTAGGGAGAAAGGGGGAAAGCCTTTAGTTGTGGTACCATTGGCCACAAAAGTTCCTTTGCAAATTGAGTGTGATTTTGGGGAGGAGTTTGGGTGTAAGGAAAATATTGATAGCAAACAATTATCACAATGGGTAACCAAATGGATCAAGGCTTTCTAGAAATCTGTGGGAACTTCATTAGAAGGTTTTGAGGAACAAATAACAGGTCTGTTCTTGGCTTTAGAGTTAAGAAATAATAATAATAATAAGCAACAAATTATGGTAGGTAGTCCGAAGAAATTCATTAAATCCGGTTAGAAGGGCCAACAGAATTTGAAGAATTTAGTGAGCTCTTTGAATGTGGATTATGGGTCAGCTAAGTTAAGGAGTGCCAGTAGTGAGAGGGCTATTGTGGTGCATCAATGAATTTGAAGATTATTTCTTGGAATGTTAGAGGTTTGAATGAACACGATAAAAAGACTTCAGGTTAGAAATATTATTAGAAATTGGAGGCTAGATATAGTTTGTCTCTAAGAAACCTTGTTGTGAAATTTTAAAGTACTCACAAGTGTACGAACTGTACCGAAATATAGTTTGACAAGAACGAGGTCGAACCCACAAGGACTTGAATGAATGTAGGAAAATTAATTAAACCTTAACCAAATTAATCCTAAACTAAGCAAATAATAAAATTAAGCAAATAGTTAAACTAAGCAAAAGATATAAAGCAATAAAAAGATGTAAACAATCAAGAGAAAAGAATTCAGGTTTTGGAATACACCTTGTAAGTCATATCAGCATATATTTATGATCATTAATTTTTCCCAACTACTGCATGATAATCTAAAAATCAATCTTACTATCATGGAAAATATCATCATTAAAACTTATGTTTAAAAATCTAAAGCGTATTCTTCTTCGCTTCTTAAGTATAAAACCAAATCATCAATTGTATCCATAGCCAGACAAATCACAAGATATATCTAATTTTAAAAATCAAATCATAAATTGTATCCATTGACAGACAAATCACAAATGATATCCAATTTTATAATCAAGAATTAATAAACCAAGTATTCAATTAATTAAGACAAATCCTAAATCATGAGAAAAATATTATTGAACTCATTTCTAGAATTTCATCTTAGTTAATTGATATGAAACAGGAACAATTTAAATCATTAAAGGACAACTATTGTGAGAAAAATCAAATCACATAAATATTACTAATAATCCTTAACAAAGTTTCATTCTTTACCCTAATTATAAATTTAGCTACTCATAGTAATTGAAAGAAAAAACAAAAATAAAATACTAAACATTAAACTAGAAAAAGAATTAAAACTAACTGTCATGAAAGAAAACCAAAGAAGTAGCCGTAGCTCTCTATACATTTAGCCCTCGGCCCTAGCACTAGCCTCCCCTCCTAAATTTTTCCCTAAAGAGCTTTTAAATAGTTCAAGGAATTCTATTACAAGTTGAATTCCCGTTTGAAGAAAATCCCATATTTTTAGGCTTCATTTAACCGACTATTTTGTCCCATTTAACTTCAGAATTCGGGCTTTTGGTAAACTACAAAGTTGTAGCCCTTTAAGTTAAATTTCTAGCACAACTTGAATCATCTCGATTGGACATCTGAGCCAAAAGTTATGTCAAAAATACTAAATGATGTGCAGGCTAGAATCCTAATCTGAATTGGACTTGGATTTGGTGCAAATTTCTTTTAATTTCTTGCCCCAATTGGACTTAAATTTAATTGGGCTGGACTTCTCTTGAATTCATGCCTGGCTGGATGTAATTTGGCTTAATTCAATTGGCCTAGCCCCACTTTTCATGTAAAGCCATTGTTACCTGCAACACAAAGATATTATATAATTAGTCACAAAATAATATAAAGGTAAGGCTAAATATGTAGATATGTGAGTACTTTATTGTATATATTTCATGCACATCAAATACCCCCAAACCTACATTTCGCTAGAATTTTCGATTGCATTTAGCGTATGCAACAAGCCTTTAAACCCCTATCTTACACTAGTGGACGAGTTATAGTCTCGTGAGTGTTTGCAGGGAATATACCCACAAAATTCTGAGAATGAATACTAAAAAAAAAAAAAAAAACAAAACAAAGAAAATCAAAATTTTTTTTTTTCAATTCAATTGCCTTTTGCAAAGAGGATTAGTTTAAGTTCAAAAATATTACAAATGCAAAAGAAATTTCTCATGCCATCAAAACTCAATGTGAGTGAAAAGTGGTAGCCAACCCAAACATACTCTTAGTTTTAGAATAAACTTGACTCGAATCTCTATTTGAAAGTACGTTTCAACTCAAATCTTTCTGGTATTATCACTCAACAAATGAAATCACTCTGAAATGGGGTGTAACACTCTTAACAATATATGTGAGCGGAATAATGTAAGCAAAATCAAACATCTCACATATAAATCACATTAAAAACTCTTAATAAAAAAAGAACAAGTAGTCTTATGAAAGGATGCCAAAAAGAATTTATATCACACTTTTTATTCAATCATATCAATATCTGAACTACACAATCTTCAAAATCAAATAAGGACTTTATTAGAACGAAATGTAGGGTAAAAGCAAAAGGATTGAAATAAAAATGGGTGAATGTAAATAGTAAGAAGTGTTTTCAAGATTAATCGAAATGTCAACTCTTTTTGGAATTTCCATTCAAATTTTTTTTTTCACCTTTTCTTCTTCAAAGCAGTACTCCTTCCTTGCATTTAACTTATCAAAATTTGATGAGAACCCTTTTTATTTTCTTCTTTTTGACACTTTTCCCTTCTTCTTTTTTTTCTTTGAATTCTTTTTTCTTTTTCTTTTTTTTTTTCTTTGATTTCTCGCACAAACCACCACATTGAAACAAATTGATCAAATTCCATCTTGAAACACTATGGATAAGGGTTTTAAGAAAGAAAGGCTAATTAAAAGGCTCAACGGGGTGACTAGTGATAATGTATCAAAAAAGAAAAATACATATATGGCTCAAAGTAGACAAAAATGGCCTAATCTCATCTCTCAAAGACTAGTATAGTTCATTCAATATCAATGACTTCAAAAGATTCAAGTGTGACATAAAATCAGATTTTTTTTTCTTGGCCAAAAGAAAGAACAATGAGAGTACAACAAGGGAAATATGTTACGCACTTCCAAATGAATTTTAAGATTAGAAAAAAAAAATAACCCTCCAAAATTAATGATTGGCTCAAAACTCACAAGGGTTACAGTCTCCACATTGTTATCATCAAGATTTTCTAATAATTTTTATCCTTTAACAACAAGTTGTGTCTAAGTGGTTACGTGCATGTGCAATGAATTGAGCATGAAAGCAATGAAATTCTTTAAGCAAGAGTAGTATAACAAACTCAAAACATAAACCTCAAGCTAGTCAAAAGAATTTTTTTTTTTTTTTTTAACACAACTAAACAAAACAAAACAAAACAAAACAAAAAGATAGAAATCTATATATATCCCCCCCCCCCCCCCCCCCAAAACCTAAACCAAACATTGTCCTCAATGTTTAAAATGATACTCTGAAATATATGTCTTGAATGAAAAGAGAGAAAAATATTAATATGCAACATAAGAATCAAGTAGAAACAAGTAAGGTAAAGAGAAGGAGGAGACGTACCTTGATCAAGCTGATAGTTATAATTTTTAATTTCTGTCAAATATCAGCTAGAACAAAAGAATATAAAACTAAAAACAAAAATAAACAAAAATATTAATCTAAAAGAAGAAAATAAACAGGAAAAGGTTTTTTTTTTTTTTTTGGCAAAAAGATTTAGCACAACTGGAGATCAATCCTGATAAACAAGACCATTCAAACCCCAACAACACCATGGAGATAAATAATGCATATTATGAATGGACTAGTCCAATGATATTGTAACTTACCTAAAGTTAAAGCTTCAACCTTACAAGTGAGATTGTCCAACCTAGCTTTTATGTCTAAATCTTCACTGACTTCATACAATCCTCTTTTCTTAATTGCAGGGGCGGATCTCTCTCTACGATTAGAAAAATCCCATTGTTGTGAGCTTTCTGATAAATTCTCAAGAAATTTGTATGCCTCATCATCCATAAGACTCAAAAATCCACCACCATTCATGGACTCAATCATGTTACGATTTGTTTGAGTCAAACCATTATAAAAATATTGTACTAGTCTCCATGTTTCAAAACCATGATAAGGACACTTTAAGATCAAGTCCTTAAATCCCTCCCAACTCTCATAAAATTTCTCTTGTTCATCTTGATAAAAATCTGCAATTTCTCTCCTCAAAGCATTGGTCTTGGCCATTGGGAAAAAATTAGAGAGGAATTTTGTGACCAACAGTTCCCATGAAGTGATAGATCCAGGTGACAAAGAATTAAACCATGCTTTTGCCTTATCCTTCAAGGAAAAAGGGAATAAACGCAAGCGAACAGAGTCATCAGAGAAATTTTGGAACTTACAAGTAGCACAAATCTCAAGAAAATCTTTCACATGCATATAAGGATCTTCTCTATCCAATCCATGAAAAGTAGGAAGAAGATGGATTATCTGTGGTTTTAACTCAAAATATGTAGTAGTGGTTACAAGCAATACTATGCAAGATGGAGGGTTGGTGGTTATGGGTGAGAACAACTCCCTAAGAGTTTTTGAATCATCTCCTATTTCTCCCATTGCCGATGAATAATCAAAACTAACAAGGTGATTTTCTTTATCACGTATCCAAGTTCTCATACACCAAGCACAAAGAAATTTTTTTTTTTTGTTTTATTAAAAAATAAATAAATTTTAACTACAACTAGTAGAAGGAAAAATTCAATTAAGACCTAATTTATTTTCCTAACCAAGTCCCCGGCAATGGTGCCAAAAACTTCTTGTGAAATTTTAAAATACTCACAAGTGTACGAACCGTACCGAAGTATAGTTTGACAAGAACGAGGTCGAACTCACAAGGACTTGAATGAACATAGGAAAATTAATTAAACCTTAACCAAATTAATCCTAATCTAGTTTAATAAAAATTGGTTTTTCTAAGATTAAATAAACTAAGCAAATAATAAAATTAAGCAAATAGTTAAACTAAGCAAAAGATATAAAGCAATAAAAAGATGTAAACAATCAAGAGAAAAGAATTAAGGTTTTGGAATCCACCTTGTAAGTCATATCAGTATATATTTATGATCATTAATTTTTCCCAACCACTGCATGATAATCTAGAAATCAATCTTGTTATCATGGAAAATATCATCATTAAAACTTATGTTTAAAAATCTAAAGCATGTTCTTCTTCACTTCTTAAGTATAAAACCAAATCATCAATTGTATCCGTAGCCAAACAAATCACTAGATATATCCAATTCTAAAAATCAAATCATAAATTGTATCCATTGACAGACAAATCACAAATGATATCCAATTTTATAATCAAGAATTAATAAACCAAGCATTCAATTAATTAAGACAAATCCTAAATCATGAGAAAAATATGATTGAACTCATATCTAGAATCCCATCTTAGTCAATTGATATAAAGCAAAAACAATTCAAATCATTAAAGAACAACTATTGTGGGAAAAATCAAATCACATAAATATTACTAATAATTCTTAGCAATGTTTCATCCTTAACCCTAATTATAAATTTAGCTACTCATAGTAATTGAAAGAAAAAACAAAAATAAAATACCAAACATTAAACTAGAAAAATAATTAAAACTAACTATCATGAAAGAAAACCAAAGAAGTAGTCGTAGCTCTCTATACATTTAGCCCTCAGCTCTAACACTAGCCTCCCCTCCTGAATTTTGCCCTAAAGAGCCTTCAAATAGGTCAAGGAATCCAATTACAAGTTGAATTCCCATTTGGAGAAAATTACATATTTTTAGGCTTCATTTAACCAACTATTTTGGCCCATTTAACGTCAGAATTTGGGCTTTTGGTAACTACAAAGTTGTAGCCCTTTAAGTTAAATTTCCAGCCCAACTTGAATCATCTCGATTGGACATCTAAGCCAAAAGTTATGCCAAAAATACTAAATGATGAGCAGGCTGGAATCCTAATCCGAATTGGACTTGGATTTGGTGCAAATTTCTTTTGATTCCTTGCTTCAATTGGACTTAAATTTAATTGGGCTAGACTTCTCTTGAATTCATGCCTGGCTGGATGAAATTTGGCTTGATTCAATTGGCCTGGCCCCACTTTCTATGTAAAGCCCTTGTTACCTGCAACACAAAGATATCATATAATCAGTCACAAAATAACATAAAAGTAAGGCTAAATATATAGATATGTGAGTACTTTATTGTATATATTTCATGCACATCAGAGTTAATAACTAGAGCTATGATTCTCAGTTTGTGTGGTGGACAACATGTTGATTGGTCATATTTAGGCTCTTGTGGAGCTTCTGGAGGAGTGTTGTTGATGTGGGATACTTGGGTTGTGGATAAAGTGAAGGAAGCAGTGGGATGATTTTCGGTGTCTTATAAATTTAAAAGTGTGTTAGATCTTTTCGAATGGGCATTTACAGGAGTATATGGTCCAAATTCAGTGAGGGGGTGGAGGTTATTGTGGGATTTCATTTGGTTTGAGCAGTTGGTGGAGTGTTCCATGGTGTGTGGGAGGTGACTTTAATGTGGTAAGATTTCCTTCCAAACATGTTGGTTCTACTGTTTATACTGCTGCCATGCATGAGTTTTTTTATTTTATTTTAGAGAAAGGTCTGATTGATCTCCCTTTGGAGGTGAAACTTTTACTTGGTCTAATTCTCGAGAAGTTAAGTCGAAGGTAAGGCTAGAAAAATTCTTGTTTTTTGCAAATTGGGAGGATAAGTTTCCTACTGTTTGCCAACGTAGAATGTCTAGGCTTCTCTCAGATCATTTTGCGATTGTCGTAGAAGGTGGATCCTTTCAACCTAGGGGCAGAAGACCTTTTAGTTTTGAAAACATGTGGCTTAAGGATGAAGGTTTTGTGGATACAGTGCGATGTTGGTGGGAATCATATCATTTTCAAGGTACTTTGAGTTTTATTTTGGCAAAAAAATTAAAGATGTTGAACACTAATTTGAAAAAATGGAATGTGGAGGTTTTTGGAAATGTTGAAGAACAGGGTAAACAATTGTGGAAGGACCTTGGTGATTTAGAGAATATTGAAGAAAGTCATGGTCTAATGGCGAAGGAAAGGTTGGAGTTAGATCGAATCCAAGGGAAGCTAGAAAAAAACATCTTTATTGGAAGAAATTTGTTGGAGACAAGAATCTAGAGTTCTTTGTATTAGAGAAGGAGATAGGAATACTAAATTCTTCCACCGTTTAGCCAATTCTTACAGGAGATTTAACTCCATTGATATTCTTATGGTGGATGGAGTGTTGTCTTTAGATCTAGAGGATATAGCTGAGTGTATTTCTCATTTCTACAGGCAACTCTATTTTGAAAATGTGGCTTATAGACCCGTCCTAGATGATGTGGAATTCTCTAGAATTTCAGAGGAAGATGATATTTGTATAGAGAGGCCATTTAATGAGGAGGAGGTGTTTAGGGTGATTAATGGTTTTAATGGTGATAAGGCTCCTGGCACGGATGGTTATTCCATGGCTTTCTTACAGTCTTGTTGGAGTATTTTGAAGAAAGAAGTTATGGAAGTGTTTAAAACTTTCATACTCAAGCTGTGTTTGAGAAGAGCCTTAATGCTTCTTTTCTTGCCTTTATTCCTAAAAAGGTAGATGTTATGGAGATTAAGGATTTTCGACCAATCAGCTTAGTTGGTGGGATATACAAGATTATTTCAAAGGTGTTAGCTAATCAGTTTCGAAGGGTAGCACATGGGCTTATTTCAGATTCACAAAGTGCATTTGTGAAAGGTAGACAAATCTTGGATTCAGTGTTAATTGCTTCTAAATGTATTGATAGTAGATTGAAGACTGGGGTTCCAGGAGTTTTGTGTAAGTTAGATGTGGAGAAGGTGCATGATCATGTGAATTGGGGTTTTCTTATGTACATGTTGCAGCGTTGTGGACTTTTCGATAAGTGGAGAAAATGGATTTGGTATTGCATTTTTACTGTTAAATTTTCCATACTGATTAATGGGAGTCCTTCTAATTTTTATGGAAGCTCTAGGGGGATTAGGCAAGGGATCCTCTATTTCTATTGCTCTTAGATTTTGTTATGGAGGCTTTGAGTTGTATGTTGGATGTGGTTGCAGTTGTTGGACAATTTACGAGCTTCTTTGTAGGTTCTACTACTAGTGCTTCAATGATGGTGTCTCATCTCCTTTTTGTGGATGACACTCTTATTTTTTGTGATGCTAATCCTAATCAATTAGTTACTTTAAGGGAGATTCTGAATAGATTTGAGGAGGTTTTAGGGTTAAAAATTAATTTGGGAAAATCAGAGTTGGTTCCAGTTGGAGAGGTACATAATCTGGATGTGCTGGTGGCGTTGTTGGGTTGTAGGCACTCTTCTCTTCCTTTGAAATATTTGGGATTTCCTTTAGGCGCCAAATTCAAGGAGGTATCATTATGGAATCCTATTTTAAAGAAGATGGAATGAAGACTAGCAGGTTGGAAGAGGCTTTATTTATCTAAGGGCGGTAGGGTCACTCATATCTAAAGTACCATATCCTCCTTAGCTACTTATTTCCTTACCATTCTTCCTATACTTAGGAAGGTTGCTAATCGTATGGAGAAACTACAAAGAGATTTTCTTTGGAGTGGTATTTATGGTGATTCTAAATTTCACTTGGTGAAATGGGCTAAGGTTTACAAGCCAATGCAAGTTGAGGGGCTAGCTATTAGACGATTGAGAAGTTTTAACACTGCTTTGTTGGGCAAGTGGTTATGGAGGTATGGTTTAGAGGTAGATGTGCTACGGGGGAGGGTCATAGAGGTGAAATATGGGAATGTTTGGGGTGGGTGGTGCACAAAAAAGGTGACTAGTTCCTTTTGGTGTTAATCTATGGAGGTTTATTAGAAGTGGCTAGTTGAATTTCTCTAAATTGTTAAGGTATGATGTGGGTGATGGTACTAGAGTGAAGTTTTGGAAACACGTGTGGTGTGGGGATTGTTCCTTCAAAGAAGCTTTTCCAGAACTTTACGGTTTTAGCAGGGCAAGGGATTCTTTAGTGGTGGAGGTTATGGGTTGGTCTGGTGGGCAGCTACATTGGAATTTTCATTTTCATCGATCTCCACAAGATTGGGAGGAAGAATCTTTTGATCGGTTCATGGAAATTATTTATTCTTCAAAAGTGCAGGGGGTTGGCCTTGATAAGGTTTGTTGGAAGTTAGCTAAGACTAAAGGGTTTGAGGTTAGTAGTTTTTATCTTTCTTTCTACCCTCCCCTCTCTTTCCCTAGGAGGTTGGTGTGGCAATCGAAGGTTCCTCCAAGGGTGGCTTTCTCTTCATGGTCAGCTTCTTTCAGTAAGATTCTTACAACTGATAACCTTCGTAAACGATGTATTGTTGTCATTGATTGGTGTTACATGTGTAAGAGGTTTGGAGAGTCGGTGGATCATCTTTTGCTTCATTGTCCTTTAACTTGTGAGTTGCGGTCATTGGTGTTTTGTTTGTTTGGGCTGCATTAGGTTATGCCACTTAAGGTTATTGAGGTGTTTAAATCTTGGCAAGGTAAATTTGGGCGGCATCACAATATAGATCTTTGGAGACTTGTGCCGCACTATTTGATGTGGTGTATTTGAAGGGAAAGAAATGCTCGCTCCTTTGAGGGATGTGAATGGTCCTTGCTAGAGAGTAAGTCCTTTTTCTTACACACTCCTTATTTGGTGTGTGGCCCTGTCACATTTTTTTGTTTTTCTCTTCCTCTGTTACTTAATCATTGTAATTTTGGTTCTTGATTTTTGCTCCCATAGTACATCTCCAATGTACTCGGGTTGGCTATTTTTTTCTTAATAAAATTTTTCATTATCTATAAAAATAAAAATAAAAATAAAAAACAAAAAACAAAAAAGTGTAAGCTCTCTTTGCCCCATTACATAAAAAGAGTATATACTAAATATGCTGATACGGTCCAAAAGGAATGTACTTGTTTTGATGAGGATTCCTGTTGTAGGAGATGTTTGCCAGTGCCAAATGGATCTCAAATGCGCACAAATGTTTCAAATAGATCTTTTTGGCAGTGTATATATTCATCCAATTGATAGCTTGCCTAACATACCAAAAAGATATTTGCTGACATTATCGGTTTAGGAAAATTCCTTTAAAGGTACATACTATAAGTTCTTTTGCTAAGAAAAAAACTTATAAGTTATAACAAGAAACAATGCCGAATATATAGTAATTGATAATTCAAGTCAACTTTTTGTTGTTTCTTTCAAGAAATAACATACTTGGAATGAGACTCATAGAATAATAATTCTCAGCCTTGTTATAGTTTTTAATGAGATTTTTTCAGAGATTTAGTCCATGGAGTGGCCTAAGCCTTAGTCCATTGTAAATCCTGTGCGCAAAATAGAAAAAATTGTTGTTTGGAAATTAGGTTTTGGTGTGTTGTTTTAAGAGAGAACTGTACTGCTGCATTTTGTATTTTTTCCCTATGAATAGTGAAATTACTGGAATTACGCGGATGTAGGCAAATTACAAAACTACGTAAATATTGTCTTGTATAATTATTTTATTTGGCACATATTTTTTTCTTTCTATTTCGTGAATATTCCCTACAATGTGGTATACATGCAATCCTTGTGATATATGTTGTTGGGATGTACAAAGTTAACTGGTTGTTACCTGCTAACATGAATTTTGTCTTGCATATATTGTTGAAGGCATTTGCGGGTAGTAAGTACTAGTAAATGTAAAATCCCTTTTTGGTTTGCTATCCACCCTCAGCCTCAGTATCACGAGGCAACATATCCAATTCCAACCGACTTTAACTACCACACCATAATCATAATGGCATAAAAATCTTTTAGTTCACTTCCAAATCCCCCTTATCCACGGCTTAATCTCTGAATAACCTCTTTCCAAGGTAAGTATAACAGTCACACACAAAATCGTTTTATTTATTTATTTATTTTTGACTACCTACAATCTAAAACTCTGTATGGGAGTGGTTTAAGTTTTTTCACTTTTTAAAAACCTTTCAATTCAAACCATACACTCATTTAGTGATACTGTGTGATTGTTTCAACTATGTATCTATTATCTATGGCCATTATTTCATTCCAAAATATGCGGTGTATCTTTTTTTTTTTTTATTTATTATAATAATCATTTTCCATTTACGAATACCTCTAATGGGTTTTATGATTTGAATTGAAATGTTTTTTAAAGTACAAAATTTCATTTAAATTTTCCTAACGTGTATGATTTAATTTAAAAACACCCATAAATTCTTAACGAGATTGATTCCTTTAAAAAAAAATATATATATATATATATTTTAACTCCAATTTTAATTCTTTACTCAAGGATTAGGATTTCATTCTCAAATCAAAAGTTAGTATCTTACTTCCTTGCGTGAGTATGGACTAAGAGTTTTTTTTTTTTTTTTGCCTTCAATATCCATAAGAGACATTATCCCTAAATAAAGATGTTTCAAAATAATTGCTCTTTACCATAACAAGAGTTATCTTGATAACTTTTGAGGTTGAAGGTGATAACGAATAACTTAGAGTGGAGATTTTTTATAATTAAATATCAATTAAATAATATTTATTTAATTTTATATATTATTATTTAAAATACTTTCTTATTGCTTTTTAAGATGTAAAATTTTTTTATGTTTAGGTATTATTAGCACTTCATTTTCAATAATATAGCTGATCCACTTAATCTTCTTGTGACATAATTGATTTTAAATAGGGTTTTAGCAATTTTAATGTTAAAAAAAAAAAAAACTTTATACAAAAACAAGTGTAATAAGTATTGTTAATGGATTATATAAGTGATACATGCATTTAGAAAGAAAAAAAAATAGTCTTTTTATATGATTAACAATTTTTTTTACTTCATGTTTGAATATTATTAAAATTAAAATTGAATATATATATATATATATATATTTATTTATTTATTTAGTAACAAAAACAATTTATCAAAAGATCCTATTTGAGGTTTATTTTTCTACTTTTATCTTTTTTTTCTTTATGCTTTTGATATCCAAAATTGATATTTCTAGCATACATTTATAATTTGAAATATTTTTACAAAAAAATACTATCAATAATATAAATATTATAATATGCTTAGTGTAAGGACGCAATTTGAGTCCTAAGCCCAAATGATAAAAGGATTTAGGCCCAAAGAGCTCAATACAATGAATTTGTAAAGAGTGGGTTCGAAAACTAGGCTCTAACGAGTTGTGTTGCAGTTATAATAGATCCAGATCACAATAAAGTAAAAAGAAGACTGGTTTTATCTAAAGAAAATCGTCCTCGGCATAGTCTGAGGAGTTCAGTTATTGTGTATATTACTTGAAGTTGGTTACAAATGCAGTTCTTATTGCTACAGTGTTTTTTTTTTTCAATTCTCAGATCCCCTTCCTTCAGGGTTTTCTTTCTGTTTTATACTACCTTCCTTCTTTCATCCCTACGCTCCACATGTAGGGTAAATTGCTAGTGTTTATCCTTGTCCCATTAGCACCTTCTTGAAGTCCCTGGTAGTAGCTATAAGGCTAAAAATTATTGTTCAGGTATCACCTCCACATAAATGTGGCTAGTTGGTTAGGTGCAGAGCATTCAATGTGGTGGTAGAAGCTTTCTATTTAGATATTTTAGGATTTCCCTCTATCCTATGCTTTTGTGATGCATATATGTATCAATAGGCTCTCTTGGAACGTTGCCCCAAGTGGTAGACCACCCTTTAGGACCTTGACTTTGATCAGCCGAGGAGGCATTCGTCCTCAGACCATCCTCATGAACCCTTATAATCAAAACTAACCTCTTCACTTACTAACACAGACTCCCATAATAATGTTCACCCCTTCTCGGATTACTTCATGTCCTTGGATTGGGCCCTGGCCCAATATATACATCGATGCATATTGTTAGGCCTAACGCCCCTACAATAGCCTTTTAAAATTCTCCTCTCTGGCTCCTCGGGAAGAAAGGAGGATTTTGATGTCACTATGGTGACCCCGTACCTTGTCACACCTCATCCTTGTCTACACATGTATCTTTTTAATTGCCCAACGCACGCTCCTGATGCTTCAGCATCCGAGACACACCTTCATTAAATTCTTGCGACTCCATATTCCCTATATTCTACAGCGCGATGCGGATCCAACAGCTGAGGATTTTATTGGAACTCGGGTGGGAATTTTCCCGCTTGTCACCCTCTCTTTGATATAAATACTACCCCAAACACTTCATTCACCTAACTTTTGCACTCATACACTGAAATTGCGCACCTATTCACTTTACTCATGCCCTCACACATACTAAGAGCTAGTCCAAGGATAGTTTTCTTCTCCATGTAAGTCTTTATAAACCTTTCCATTTACTTTTCTTTAAGTTTTTCTTTTCTACATGTTCTTTTCTCCTCGGCCTCCCTATTTTCTCCTTATCTTCTTAGTACCTTCAACCCTCCTTCAAGTATGGGTAGATTCGCCTATCTGGTAGACTCTTAGGAAGGTATAGAGAGCTTTAGAGCTTAGTATAGGATTCTACCAGGAGAGTTCATTAGGTATTGCAAGGAAGGGGAATGGCACGAGAAAAGGCAAGAGGGAGAAGTGGTAATCCCAATGATTGCCTTTATAGAGGGTGGGATGAGAATTCCCATGGGCACCGTAACTAAAGACTATCTTCGAGCTCATAAATTAGCTCCCACCCAGTGTGCCCCAAACATGTTTAGGATTCTAGGGAGTGTAAATGCCCTAAATGAGAAAATGGGTTTAGGGCTTACCCATCACGATGTCAATTGGATTTATAAACTTCACCACCTAAAGGGGCAGGGGTATTACCTAAAATCTAAGTGCCTCGAGGTTAGGCTCATCCAATGCCTCCCTAATTCCAACAAAGACCTAAACAAGGATTTCTTGATCGTTTCAGGGGAGTGGCATGATGACCTCTCCTACCCGACGAGAGAAGGGACACCAAGTGGGGCTTTAGGTCTAGGTTGACTATTTCAAAGTCACCCCCTTCCCCTTTCCTTTTGTTTGTGTTTGTATATGAGTTTTTCTTTAACTTGCACCCTTTTTTTTTTGGACGATGTTTCTTATTTTTCCTAATGGTTTTGCATATAAAATGTTGTTGTTCCACATTTCAATCTTGTCAACCAATCGAGCTTAGACAAGATATTGATGGCCAAGGTGTTCGTTCATAATGACTGCCAGCTAAGAGTGGCACACTTAATCCTCGGCTACACCCCCATCTCCAAAAGCTTCCAGGCATCGAAGTGCGTAATTAAAGCAAATGACCCTTGCCTTCACCAAATAAGTGTTGCTGTCCTCGGTTTCCTTACCATCGACCTTGTTTCCAGAAGGTGTACTAACCTCACCACTTCAGTATATAACCAGAGCAACCACCTCTTCCCATCCTGCTATCAAGGAAGAGAAAGAAGAAGAGAGAAAAGAAAAAGAAGAAAAAGAGGAAAAAGTAGTTAAAGTGTTTGACTTTGAGGATAAGTTTGAAGTCTTCAACTAACCTTCATCTCCTGAAACCCCATTTCGTGACTTCAGCCACCCTTTTCCCATGCAAGCAAGCTAGGCCCAAGGAGACTCCCTTCTACTAAAAGACATGGGGATACAACGCAAGTCGAGATCAACTCTCCAAGAGCTGCTAAACTCCCAACCTGGGGGGAACGCACTAGAGAAGGCAGCCCAAACCAGGCTTCCCACCCCCTACCCACCCAGCCATTTCAATCTGATCTCGCCAACCATAAAAGGAAGAGGGAGTAGAAGGGCAAAAAGGTGGTGGAGATAGGAAAAAGCCACCCCTCTCAGGAAGTCGAGCCTCAGAGAGGGGCCAAACAAGCCAAAGTGGGGTAGACGGGGGTTGATAAGAGAAGTGATTCTCAAGTCGGACCTCTGACCTCGACCCCCACTCCAATGCTAGATGGAGCTCCCTTACCTGCCAATGCCTTTATCAAGGCCTGCCAATAAGGGAAGGGCAGCTACGTGGCCGACGCAGTGGAGCAGACATTGTTGCTCCCTGAGGACATGGCCGATCTAAGGTCTATGAGGAGGTATGAGGTCTTCCTTAGCCTGAAGAGGGACCTCGCGATGGTAAATCCTTCAGTTGGCCCTTTCTCTCTCTCTCTCTCTCTTTGTTTTTTTTTTTTTTTTGCTGCAACTTTCTTCCCTTTACTACTTCCCACTTTTTTACCATGTTTCTTTCCTCGACAGGCTGTTCAAGCCACATTTCGGGCAGAGGAGATAACAAATTTCTACCATCGGTAGATGAAAAAAGAAGAAGGAAGGCATAATGCGGCTATGGAGGCCTTCAATGTGGCCAAAAAAAGAATAAATGAGCTAAAGAATAAACCGAATTTGGTAGAAAGGGATAAAAAGAGTGTTGAAGCTGCCACAGCGCTGAGAGGCAAGCTGAAAGTCAACAAGTGCTACTTTGTCAAGCTGAGGACCAGCTGGCCGCCTCCAAAAGACAAATCACCGCCCTAAAGAAGAAGCTGGAGGAGGCCGAGAAGGCAAAGGACCAAGCCGAGCAAGACGGCTATAATGTGGGGGTGGTAGAGACTGAAGAGGCCCTCAAGGCTGAGATCTCGAGGGTATGTAGAAACTACTGCCTCTAGGTGTGGAATGAGGCCCTTAACTAGGCTAGGGTTGAGGCCTCTTCTGCACTTAGGAGAGTAGAGAGTGTATACTACCCTCCTGCTATCCACGCATCATGCTTGGCCAGTTCCAAGGCTGACACCTCCTCCGAGGTGGTAGAACTTGGGAAGGGCAGCCCAGCCAAGGTCCCTCCTTTCTTTGAAAGCCTTTCTTAGGTGGCTCAACAGCGTGGGGTTGCCGAAAAGGAAGCTGATGCTAACAAGGGAGTGGCCAATGATGCCACCAAGCCCCCAATTGTTCCTCAAGATCCACTTAAAGAGAAAAAGGTGCCCTTTACAATGGAGATAGTTCTAGTAACTCTCCTAATGCCTACCGAGGGTGATCTCAAAAGTAAAGACTCAAGATCTTCAGAGGCAGCCCTCTCCCAATCTACCAAGGCCCCACCAAAGGAAAAAATTGTAATAAAAAAGAAATAGTTTAGAGTTGTTTTTCTTTGTTTTTAATTGTTGTTTCTATTTTCAAAATTTGTAATTATGCTACTCTTTTGTAACTAATCTGCCTTTTTCTAAGGCTCAAATTAATGATAATTATTAGTTTTTCTTTCATAGTTGTGATATCTATACTGATTCTAACATAGTTTCTGTTCTATTTAACAATTAACTAATTATGATAATGACATATAACTCCACTTGGTTACCTACATAAGTGGTGGCACAGCCACCACATCCCAGATGATTAACAACAGTATGGGTTAAACCTACTAAGCCCACAATCTCAACAAAGCATAACCTTAATCTTAAGAACATATGCAATGATAGAGCATCTATTCATGTCTAGCTCCATCTAATTCTCAGTCTATCACTAAGTCTAAGACATTAGAGATGATAATCAGTTCTTAAACAAATCATAGATATACTTTTAAATGCTTTAAGTGGTGCTCATGAATGTACATTTGTTCAAGTTACTACCATGAAGATCTTTGCTACTTAGCATGACTGGTTCTACTTGATTCTTAGATAAATAACAAGAAGTACGAATTTGCCCATGGCATGTGGTTCGAGGACCAGATATGACCATGGTTCCATTTAACACTTGGAGAAACCATTTAAAATGTCAATTTATCCAAAGTAGCTGGCCCGATGAACCAAGCATAACTAAGTTTCTGTTAAACACTTAGAAAAATGATTTAAAATATCAATTTACCCAAGGTATGTGGTCCAAGGAGCCAGGCATGACCTAGGTTCTGTTTGATACTTAGAAAAATTATTACAAATATCAATTTACCCAAGGAATATGGTTCGAAGAACCAGGCATGACCTAGGTTCTATTTGATACTTAGAAAAAAGATTACAAATATCAATTTACCCAAGGTATATGGTCCGAGGAGCTAGGCATGACCTAGGTTTTGTTTGATACTTAGAAAAATGATTACAAATATCAATTTACCCAAGGTATGTGGTCTGAGGAACTAGGCATGACCTAAGTTCTGTTTGATACTTAGAAAAATTATTACAAATATCAATTTACCCAAGGTATGTGGTCCGAGGAGCCAGGCATGACCTAGGTTCTATTTGATACTTAGAAAAATGATTACAAATATCAATTTACCCAAGGTATGTGATCCAAGGAACCCAGCATAACTAAGGTTCTATATAACACTTAAGAAAATGACATGAATTATTAATTTACCCAAAGTATGTGGTCCGAGGGACTCAGCATAACTAAGGTTTTATTTAACACTTAGAAAAATGATTTTAAATATCAATTTACCCAAGGTATGTGGTCCGAGGAACCAAGCATGACCAAGATTCTATTTGATACTTAGAAAAATGCCTTACAATATCAACTTACCTAAGGTATGTGGTCCGAGGATCCAGGCATGACCAAAGTTCTGTTTGATACTTAGAAAAATGCCTTACAATATCAACTTACCTAAGGTATGTGGTTCGAGGACCCAGGTATGACCAAGGTTCTGTTTGATACTTAGAAAAATGAGAAGAATAACGCATATTATAATAAACGAAAATGTGGCAGAAAAGACTTGCATTAATAATAATACACTCGTAGGTTATTTACATTTTAGGGGCACGGTACACCATTTTCATCTAAATCTTCAAGATAATATGCACCTATTCCAGCCACCGAAGTGATGCAATATGACCCTTCTTAGTTAGGGCTTAAATTTCCCCGTGCTGGGTTCTTCGCAGTTCCCAAAACCTTTCTTAACACCAAGTCTCCAGACACTAGCAGCCTTAACTTCACATTGGCATCATACCCTTGCTTGAGCTTATGTTGATAATATGCCAATTGGACCATGACATTCTCTCTTCATTCTTCAATTAAGTCTAAGCTCTTCTCTAACAACCCATCATTGTTGCTCGGAGTGAAAGAACTCGTTCTTAGTGTTGGGAATCTAGTCTCCAAAGGAATTACAACCTCAGCCCTATAAGTCATTAAAAAATGTGTCTCCCCAGTAGACCTATGAGGTGTAGTCCAATATGTCCAAAGGATGTGTGGCAACTCTTCCACCCATTTTTCCTTCACATCATCCAGCCTCTTCTTAAGTCCACTCACTATGACCTTATTAACAGTCTCGGCCTGTCTATTTTTCTGTGGATAAGTTGAGGTGGAATATCTATTCGTAATGCCCAAGTCACAGCAATACCTTCTGAAGGCCTTGCTATTAAACTGAAGACCATTATCCGAGATGAGTGTATAAGGGATTCTAAACCGCGTGACAATATTTTTTCAGACAAATCTCTTTGCATCCGTGTCCCTGATATTCACCAGTTGTTCAGCTTCAACCCACTTGGTGAAGTAATCTGTGCCAACCAGCAACCATCTCTTATTCCTTACTACCTTAGGAAAAGGCCTTACAATATCTAAACCCCATTAAGTAAAAGGCCAAGGGCTGGATAGCGAATTAAGGACACCCCTTGGTTGATGAATGTTTGGAGCAAATCTCTAGCATTGGTCACACTTTTTCACATACTCTTGTGCTTCCCTTTGCATATTCGGCCACCAATATCCTTGAGTGAGGGCCCTGTGAGACAAGAATATGCCTCCTGTGTGGCTTCCACAAATCCTCTCATGCAACTCTTCTAGGAGTGGTTCAATTGCCTCAGGGTGTATGCATAGCAAATACAAGCCAGAAAAAGAGCGCTTGTATAATTTTTGGTCCTCAAATAGCCAAAATCGAGGAGCCTTTTTTCGTACTTTATCAACCTCGAACTCCCCTCGGGCAAGATATCCTCTTTAAGGAATAACACAATAGAATCCATCCAGCTAGGTCCCACCCTAATTTGATGAATACAGACCACCTCTCTTTTCATCTCGGCAAGTTTATACAAGTCTTCCACAAGGATGACCCGAGGTAAATTTTGTGCCGAGGAGGTTGTGAGTGTGGCAAGAGAGTCAACATGTGTATTTCTGCTTCTAGGGATCTGCAATAAAGTGAAAGACTCAAAACCTGACTGTAAGTGTCTAACTTGATTCAAGTATTCCTGCATTCTCATATCCTTAGCCTCTAGCTCTCCCTTTACCTGACTTACAACTAATCTTGAATTCAAGAATATTTTCATTGCTTTTCCTCCCATTCTCGAAACCATGGCCATCCCCACCAACAGAGTCTCATATTCAACCTCATTGTTTGTGGCCGAGAAGCCTAGTCTTAAGGACTTCTCAATTTTGATCTTCTTAGGAGATATCAAAACTAGCCCCACTCTAGATCCTCTATGATTTGTTGCGCTATCAATGTATACCTTCTAGGATAAAGGTTCTTGCAAGGAGACCACACCAATTGATTTTCCATCCATGTTTGGGATTCAGCGAACTCAGCCACCAAATCCGTGAGAACTTGACCTTTGATAGAGGTGCGAGACATGTACTCGATATCGAAAGCCCCTAAGATCGTACCCCACTTGGTAATCCTTCCAGTGTAATTAGCACTCCAAATAAGTGATTTAAGCAAAAGTTGGGTTAAGACAACAATTGTATAGGATTGGAAAAAGTAGGAGAGCTTACGTGTAGCATGCACTACTACTAAAATGGCTTTTTCCAACGGCAGGTATCGCACCTTGGCCTCATGTAGTGACTTGCTCACATAATAAATTGGCCTCTGCACACCACTATTAACCTGTACAAGTACCAGGCTCACCACATGGGAAGCCACAGCACTGTAAGTAAACAAAACCTCATCCACCTCAGGTTTGGATATAATGGGTGGCCAAGATAGGTATTCCTTCAATTGTTGGAAGGCTAAGAAATAGTCCTCAGTCCATTCAAATCCCTTCCACTTGTTTAACAATTAGAAGAAAGGTCTACACATGTCTGCTGACCAAGAAATGAATCGGTTTAGAGCAACAATCATCCCTGTTAACTTTTGGACCTCTTTGGGATTCCGAGGTGGCTGTAAATTATTAATTGCTTTAATTTGGTTAGGGTTGAATTCAATTCTGTAGTGTGTAACCATGTACCCCAAGAACTTCCCTGATTCGACACTAAAAGAGCACTTAGAAGCATTAAGTCGTAGCTTGTGTCTCCTCAAGATCTCAAAGATATTCCTGAGATCGTTAACATGCTCGAATTCCAACTTACTCTTAACCACCATGTCATCTATATAAATCTTAATGTTTTTTCCTAACTGTGGTTCAAACATCCTAGTCATCATCCTCTGATAAGTAGATCCTACATTCTTTAAACCAAAGGCATTACCTTGTAGTGATAATTCCCAATAGAGGTAACAAAACCTATCTTCTCCTGATCATCCAAAGTTAAAGGTATTTGATGGTATCCTTGAAAGGAATCCAAGAAACTCATCCGAAGATGACCCATAATGGCATCCGCCAGCTAGTCTATTTGAGGCATGGAAAAAGGGTCTTTGGGGCAAACTTTATTCAGATATGTGAAGTCCACACATATCCACCACTTCTCATTCTTCTTCTTCATTACCACTGTATTGACTAACCACTTAGGGTAGAACACTTCCTTAATAGCCCCAACTTGCTTAAGCTTATTCACTTCCTCTTTAACAGTATTAGAATGCTCTTTAGATGAGCACTGAGGTGGTTGCTTTCTAGGGAGGACAGCTTGGTTGACATTCAAATGATGACAAATGAAGTCTGGATCCACACCAAGAGCTTCATAAGTATTCCATGTGAACACATCAATATTCTTCCTTAGAAATGCTAATAGCTCTTCCTTCTCCTGAGGAGGCAACTGAGCTCTGACCTGAAAAAAACTTCTCCGAATCACCATCTATAATAATTTCCTCCAACCTCTCACATTTTGCCTCTTTCGACACTGTGTCTGTAGATAGGACCGAAATCCTTGATTGCTATGAGCCCCCCTCAATAGAGGCCGATGACTCAGCTTCAGGCTGATGTACAATCACAACCACTAGGCACTGCCTAGCCATGGATTGACTCTCAACTAGCTCTTTAATCTGGTCCCTTAAAGGATATTTCACCTTTAAATGCAGAGTTGAAGAAACGGCCCATAGGGCATGGACTCAGGGCCTTGCCATAATAGCAGTGTGGAGGCAATATACATCCACCATAATGAAGTCTACCTCCACTACCTCTGAACTTGCTTGCATGGGCAATCTAATCTAACCCCTTGGAATGACAACTTTCCTATCAAAGCTTACCAAAGGTGAATCAGAGGTTATCAAATCTTCAGGTTTCAAGTTTAGCCATTTGTACAAGCCAGGGTACATAATCTCTGCATCACTGCCCTGGTCCACCAACACCGTCTTCACATCATACCCTCCTATCCTGAGGGTGGCCACTAAAGTATCATCATGTGGTTATATGGTTCCAACTTTGTCCTTATTTGAAAAACTCAGCACCAGTCGGATCTGCACTCTAGCCCTCTTCGGCTTAGAATTAGAATCCTCGGTAGGTGGCCGAGTCACAGATATCACTCTGGAAGGATGAGAACCAGTCCTCCCAGGAGTAGCAAAGATGACATTAATTGTGCCAAAAGGGGGGCCTTGAGGAAGCATTCCCTTGAGTCCCTAACCCTACTTGGTCCCCTTGCCCATTGGGCCAGTACAGAAACTATTTTAACCTTTCATCTCTGACTAGTTGCTCCAGATGATTCAACAAAGTTCTACAGTCCTCGGTGGTATGTCCTCGTTTCTGATGGTACTGGCAATGAAGACTTTGGTTACGTCTCATAGGGTCTCCTCCCATCTTGTTTGGCCATTTGAAGTAAGGCTCATTCTTGATCTTCTCCAAAACTTGATGTACAAGCTTTCGGAACACCGTGTTAACCACCTGAGAAGCTGTAAACCCAGATTTCCTAACAAAATCCCTTTGTGGTCTGTTATTATTGTATTTGTCTGACCTAAAATCCCTCATGTCCTAAGGGATAACCTTAGCCTTTCCTTTCCCTTGTTACTAGTCTTCTTTAACCCGCTTGTATTTGTCAATACAGTCCATAAGTCGATGCACACTCCTAACCGACTTCTTGGTTAAGGACTTTCTCAAATCATGCTCGACAAGCAAGCCGACCTTAAAAGTCCTCATAGCCACATCATCAAAGTCCCCATCGATCTCATTGAACATCTCCCCGTATTTGTTTGAGTGCATTTTCAAGATCTCCCCCTCTCTCATGGACATAGACAACAAGGAATCTAAGGGTCGAGGAACCCTACTGCACGTAATAAAGCGAGATCCAAACACCCGAGTGAATTCCTTAAAGGAATCGATGGAACTTGCTCCTAAGCCATCAAACCACTTCATGGCCACGAGCCCTAAACTGGAGGGGAACACTTTGCACATCAAGACCTCATTCTTGGAGTGCATAACCATTCTCTAGTTGAAGTGGCTCACATGCTCCACATGGTCTATTCGACCATTGTACATGGTGAAAGTGGATAGAGTGAATCGCTTAGGAAGTCTCCCTCCCTCAATTCTGCGTGTGAAAGGTTATTTGGAGATTTGGATGAGCGCTCTGCTCATCATATCATTTCCCAAGCCTTTAGAAGATGAGTTCTTATTTCTGCGCTTATGGTGGTAGTCCTCATCATACGAGAAAGACTCACTAGGAGGAGTCCTTGACCTGGGTTTATAACTACCATCCTCCTCATCGTCAGAAGAGAAGTTAGAATTGGAGGGAGTTCACCTTCACCGTTCGTGGCGCAACTTCCTCTTCAAATTATCAATCTCCAGTTGCATGGCTCTAGTATTCTCCTCATGACGCAATTTGAGTCTTAAGCCTAAATAATTGAAGGATTTAGTCCTAAAGAGCCCAATACAATGAATTTGTAGAGAGTGGATTTGAAAACTAGGCTTTAATGAGTTAGGTTGCAGTTATAATAGATCTAGATCACAATAAAGTAAAAAGAAAACTGGTTTTATCTAAAGAAAATTGTCCTCGGCACAGTCCGAGGAGTTCAGTTATTGTGTATATTACTTGAAGTTGGTTACAAATACAGTTCTTATTGCTACAGTGTTTATTTTTCAATTCTCTGGTCCCCTTCCTTCAAGGTTTTCTTTTTGTTTTATACTACCTTCCTTCTTTCATCCTTACCTTCCACGTGTAGGATAAATCGCTAGTGTTGATCCTTGTCCCATTAGTACCTTCTTGAAGTCCCTAGTAATAGCTGTAAGGCTGAAAATTACTGTCCAAGTATCACCTTCACATAAATGTGGCCAGTTGGTTAGGTGTAGAGCATTTAATGCATTGGTAACAGCTTTCTCTTTAGATATTTTAGGACTTCCCTCTATCTTATGCTTCTGTGATGCTTATCTGTTTCAATAGGCTCTCTTGGAACATTGCCCCGGGTGGTAGACCACCCCTTAGGACCTTGGCTTTGATCAGCCGAGGAGGCATTCGTCCTTGGACCATCCTTATGAACCCTTATAATCAAAACTAACCTCTTCACTTACTAACACGGACTCTCTTGATAATATTCACCTCTTCTCGGATTATTTCATGTCCTCGGATTGGGCCCCTGGCCCAATATATACACAGATGCATATTGCTGGGCCTAACGCCCCTACAATTAGAATAAAATAAAATTTTAAAATTTTAAAATAATGTAATCAAATTTATTAAAGGTATTATTGTAACTTCACTTAACAATACCAACAACCTTTAAGCCAAAAAAAAAAAAAGACAACCAATAACTTTTACCTATACAAGCAAAAATAGATTCAATACATATCCTAAAGAATTAATATCAACTAAATCAAGATTATTTTTATATAATTAATCAAAATATCATAGTTCTAGAAAGAAAAAAAATGTATCATTAATAATGATTTAGGCTAAACACGCACTATATTTTATTTTATTTTTTAAAATTTTTTATGAAACAGTTTAGGTTTCAATCGGTGGAAGTAATTGAGACACATTTTTTAGAACTTTGTTGGGATGAGAGAGTGAGCTTGGAGTTGACTTTGTTCATAAGGTCAAGATACCTATGAATTTTGTTTGGTGTAGATGAGATTACAAGAAAATTTTTCTAACCATTTATTTTTTTATAAAAAAACTATAAGAAATTTTATAGTTAAATTGGTACCTATTATGGTTGTTAATTAATTAGAATAAAGATTTGAGCAAGTGTATATTGACAAGAAGACAAGAAAAATCTTATTGGAAGTGTTAGGCGATAGCCATATATATATATATATATATGCATATTAAGATATGATTCAGGTTAAGTGTTTTTTTTTTTTATATATATATATATATCTTAAAATTCTGTAATTTATTTATTATTTCTTCATATGATAAAAGTGTATTTTTTTAATTAAACAGTTAATTTTATCCGATATATTATCTCATTCTTGAGGATAAATTTCCGGATTATTTTAGAATTTAACAGGCTAAAAAGAAAGAGGGCACCCACCCTTTCTCCACACGAACAGTGTAACATATCATAGACAGCTAACCACCGTGTTTATTATTGAGCAATCATTAGTCATTTCATGAAAACGGCCCCCGATCTCTCTGGGAAACTCTCAGCCTAACAATAGCCTCTCACTTTTCTCCTCTCATCTCGTCTCATATGTAATAAACTAATGGGAATTGTGCTTTAACAATATTTTCATAATAAACTATAAGTAATCGGTTATTGATAGTTCAAATTTAAATTTATTATTGAAATTATTTTTCTACTCCGATAATAATAATAAATAACAACTTGTCACATATAGTTTATTATAAAAATATTGTAGAAATATTATGTACATAACATTTCTATAAACTAATTGTCTTTCTTTCTTCTTTTTTATTTTTTTTTCTTTTTTATTTTTTGCAGCTTAAAAAATTTAAATAAAAATTTCCCGTTCTTATATCGGAAAAGTACAACAGTATTTAACTTTTCACTAATTTTATAAATTTTTTTTAATTTAATAAAAAAAAAAAGACAAGGATGTTTATTATAAGTAGAAAGAAAGAGAAGGTAGAAGAGAGAAAATACAATTAAGAGAGAGAGAGAGAGAGAGAGAGAGAGAGGAGTTTGACTTGGCGTCTCATTCAAGCTTATTTCTCTTTCCTTTTGCTGCTGCAGCTGCTGCTGCTGCTGCTATACAAAAATACAAAATACAAATACTATTATATTATTATTATTATACAGACTTTGTTTTCTTCTCTCTCTCTCTCTCTCAAACTCAAACAATGGGCTGTGCTGGATCCTCACAGGCCAAACCCGACGGTCAGCTCTCTCTCTCTCTCTCTCTTTGCCAACAGATTTGATTTCTTTCTTTCCTTTCCAACACTTTGCCTTTTTACGTTCTATTTGCTTACCGACAAACTCACTTCAAGGCAAACCCAAAACCAAATTTGTTTTTGGTTGTTGTAGCCTCTAAGTAAAATCTTCGATTTTGTATACAACTATTTATTTTTAATTTTCCCGATTCATATGTTTCTTTAACTTGTGAATTGCTTGGCTCTGTACATTTTTGCGTTTATTTGTTTTTAAATTCAGTGGCTGATTGTGATTGTGAATTGAAATTATATGTTATATGTATATGCTTCAAGATTTTAGAAACCCAAAAAAAAAAAAAAATAAATAAAAATTTAGATTGTTGGCATTGAAGGCTTTAAGAAGATGCTTCCATTCTATGACGTGAGAAGAGATACAAGGGGAATGCACAGTGCCACAAATTTTTAAACCTGATTATTTATTTTCGGGAGAGGTTTTTAATGAAATTGAATTTGAGTAGCATTACTCTTCAATTAGTTGGTGATGGGGTTTAGTTTTTCTGGATGTTATATTTGGTCGATGCTATTTGTTTTTATGTTTTTATTTATTTTTTGGGTATACTCCCCAAAGGTAGTTTTGTCAATGGTGCTAGATCAAAGCACAAGCTTCCCATGGAGGCATGTTGTGTGTATATATATATATATATATTAGCTAATTGAAGTGCTCCATGCTTATACTTTAATGAGAATCAATAGCTGTTGTAACTGGTATCAATCATTGTGTGCTAATGACTCAGCAATATGATTTAATTTAACTATTTCAACATTTAGTCATGATTCCAAGCTATCAATCCATTAACTCCAGTCATTAGAGCCCACAGTGATTTAAACCAGTTACTACAATTGGAATCCTTTTTTATTTATTTATGTTTTTTTGTACTTTGTTTGACTGGTCTTGCGCTTGGAGCTCTACTCATTGTAATTCTATTTTTGAGTTCCAGGACTCCCTTCATTGTCCTATATAATTTCCTTGTAATTCATTAGATACTTTGTGCTCGTCATTGTGAACATGAAGTATTCCTCTTTTTTGAATACTGAGAGATATTCTATTATAATATATTGGATTTCTTAATTAAAACAGGGACTGCAAAAAAGATCCGGAAGCCAAAACCTTGGAAGCATCCTCAACCAATAACCAAGACTCAGCTTATGCAGTTGCGAGATGAGTTTTGGGACACTGCTCCTCACTATGGTGGTAGAAAAGGTAGTGTTGCCTCAGAATTATATGATTATGAAGATTGTTTTTGAAAGCTTTTGGAACTATCTAAGGTTAGTGCCTAGTATAATATAAGTTCGAGAAAAAGAACAAAAGAAGACTAAAGTGACTCTTGTCCGATATGCAAGCAACTTTTTGATGTTTTGTCATCTGTTGAAACCAATAGGGATCATAACCAAACAAAGAAATAATGGAACCCAACATAAAAGATCAATCTATATATATATATATATAAGACAGAATCACAAGATACTTTCCCATGTTAGGAAGTAGTGTTGTTTATTATGTAAAACATGTTATGACACTCTTACTACATGAAAATTTTTATAACCAGGTATTTCACTCTAGTTATCTCAAGAATTACTTGAGGGTCTTTGTTCATATTTGGCTTGATTCGTTGCTTTGCATTCCATTGATTGCCAAAAACTAAATTTGAAATACTGGGGTTCTGAGGGTCCTGTTTCCTAATAGGTGGTTTAAGATATTTTCATTGCTTGTCCTCAAAGTTTCTGGCCTTCTAGGACGTATTTCAAGAATAGTAACTAGTACTTTTATAAGGTTTCAATATCTAATATCTCTTGCACTAAGAATAGACATATCTTAAGGACTTGAAGCATTGGTTCGACATCTCATAGAAGGACCTGGTTGTCTTTAGGCAAAAGGGGAGTCGATAGTGTTTATAATCTATATAGAGGATGAAACAAAGAAAATGAAAAATTGATGGCCGAATGTACCACTAACAACCATATAATTTACGTTAGTCTCGTCATTCTTCATGATAAATACTGTGGTCTTATCATTGACTAGGAGGATATAAGAATGGAGATGAATTGACTAGTTTGATCAGCATGTTTCTATCAAATTAAAGAAGTCTGGGGAAGAAGCTTTGATCATGTGCAGTGTAGATCAATATATATGAAATTGAGGAGTGATATAGACATCTAGCAAAGAAAGAGGTATGATGTGATTCAGTCTGAAGGGGTTCCCTTGATGGCCACTGAGTTGGAAAACTTTAGGTCTTTTACTTTTGTTTTGGGAAAACAAGAGTTTCACATAAATAGTTGAGATAAGGCTCTGTTGAGTTATCAACATGATGCCATTATAATCACTTGCAATCTAATTTTTCCAGTAGTGATTATTATTGTCAAGAAATAAGAAATCAGATTGATCAGCTTTTGAAATGGTCTTTCTAACACCCTGCAGGCATGTTCACCTCTGAGTATTTTTATTTTTATTTTTTATTTTAGGGGGTGGCGGGGTGGGATTGATAATGGTAACTTATTGGCACTCTGTTTTCTAAAGAATGGAGCCTGTCATTTTGCAGTGATTGTTATAACAGAAATGAAATAATATCTGTTACAATGCGATGGGAAAAAACCTAAAGTTTTTCATGGAAATTCCCAGAATCAGGTTCTGAATTGATATATTTTCTCCTGGGTTTTGCAATAAATACATATATTAATTTAGATTGATTATGAAGGAGGAAGTACAAGGATATGGAGAAGGTCAAATTTGAGTGTGGGTTGTTAAAAGAAGGGCATGCTGGCTTATGATTTACAGAGGTACCACCTTGCATAGAGTAGAATGGTCTGAGAGTCTAGCTGACTCCAATATTTGATGGTAGGCTTTGTTATGATGAGTTAATTTATTCATTTTCCTTGATTGATTTAATGTGTACAATCCTTTGAAACAGGAAGGTGCACTCATAAACTTCAGTACTTGAAATAAGCCTCGTGCAGAAGTTATGGCACATTTTGCCAATTTTTATGTGCCAGCAATTGGAACTTTACATCAACAGTAGTCAATTTTGTTATTCAATGCAACACTGTAACATGGTTGTTTATATTGATAAGAAAAATATTTTTATCTTTTTTTTTTTTTTTTTGATGATAAGAAAAGTCCATACCTTTTGGCTATTAACTACAAGTATCTTTTAGAGAAGATTATGAACTTTTGAAGAATTAAAAGTATGGACATTTTGCTTTGATGTTATTACCATAGAAGTTAAAGAGAGGGAACTGGGAAGTAATGATTGTCAAGTTCTTGTGATTTTCTGTCAACCTTGCATGGTACCAAAAATACTTATTGTCTATATCCATTAATTTTTCGCATGTACATCTGTAATGTAATTATCATTTTGCTGGGCACTAGAGATTTGGGACGCACTGCGAGCTGCTGCTGAAGCTGACTTAAGCCTTGCACAAGCTATTGTGGACAGTGCGGGGGTCATAGTTCAAAGTGCTGATTTGACAATCTGCTATGATGAAAGAGGTACTTAATCTATGTTGTTTTCTTTTCTGATAATGACTCTTCACACCCCCCTCCCCCCCTCTCTCTGAATGATTAAGTATCATTAACCAGTAACAATGGTACAGCAAAAGCTCATTTCAGTGGTCCAGACCAACTTCATCCTCTAAGAATCATAGGGGCAATGAACCAGGGAGGGTGTAGTTTTTATAGCATTGTATACAACTTTACAATCGCCTTCAAAAACTGCAGCATTTAAATTGAGAGAGGATGCAATCTCTTTTTCTGTGCTTGTTGAGATTGCAAGGTGGCAAGCTTTGGCCCAGGAAGGGTCAGCTGCAATTTCTTTTGTTGTGCTAATTTAATGATAGTGCCAGAAGAGTCCCTGCTGCACGCATCAGCTGGAGAGGAGTGGTCATTTCTTAAAGCAGCATCAAAGTTAAACTGATACCAATTTGAGGGAAGGGGCACCATGAGTTGGGTCTTGTGGGTGTCGGGTGATGGAGTTCCAAGCCCTTAGGTGGGTGGAATGGGTCATGGTGATTTTTTTGGCTAGCTGGATAGAAGTTGTAATATGTTCTTGTGGATTAAGTTATTCCTGGATCACTAGATTTGATCACAAAGCACTGAAGCAAATAAGGTAAACTTATACACCTCATTTTTGTCCAAACCAAGGTGGGAAATCCGGGAAAAGTATGTGGCTATCCAACAATGGGAGGATGTGAAGTTTAGGTTCCAAGGTGATAGGGACCAAATTTGGGGGGCAAGGAAGGCCACCACACCTGGGGCAAAGGAAATATTTAAGTTTCTCGTTTATCTTTATATTCTGTAGGATCTTCCAATTTGTCAAGGGGAAGATTTGGTGTTGAAGAGCCCATTCGAGTTGGGGTCACAATCCCTCTTATCCATCAAAGAGTTTGGTGAGAGTAGGATTATTTGAATGAGGGCCACTATGATTAGTTCAAATTATTCTTGTAGCTCTGTTAGATCCCACTGGAAGGAGACTGGATTTATTTGTAGAGATCGGTTGTGCATTTACCTTTGGTTAGGGCTTGAAGGAGTGAGAAAGTGGGACCCATGGGTCTTTCCAAATATTTATAGTGGAACCATTACTAACCATGAAGCAAGAGTCCTCAGAAAGGTGTTCTTGCTCTAAAATATCCCTTTCTAAGTGGTGGAGGAGTTCCTTTTTGGATTGGCCTAGAGGAGGGGTGAGTTCTTGAGATATTTCGTTTTGAACAAGTCTACCCAGATTTTGTCTGAAATTGAGAGGGTTGCCATTCTAATTTGGCCATGAAGGAAATATCAACATCTTTTGTTTTCCTCAATCCTAGGCCCCCTAGGGCTTTAGGCTTACAAAGATTTCCCCAATATATTAGATAGCAATGGTTCCTATTATTATTATTATACCCCTAGAAGAAATCCCTAAGGTTTTGTCAATATGGTCATGGTGGCTTTTTGAAAAAGGGTCTGTTATTGAGTATTCTGTCATAGAAAAAAGGACTGACTTGATGAGGGTAGCTCTGGCTGTTTGTAAGTGGACTTTTGCTAGCCTCCCTTCTATCCTGGATTTAATTTTTTAGACTATTCCTTCAAAAATGGAAGGGGAGTTCCTTTTAAGACAAAGTGACAGCCCTAAGTGAATGACATCAGGCTTGCCTTGCGTCAGGCCTAACAAACGGCAGAAGGAGGCTCTAACAAAAGGATCTGGCTCTCTTTGTTTTGGTTTAGCTACAAAATCTGCGCATTGATAAAATCTGAGGAAAATGTTGACACTCTTGGTCATATGATTGGAACCTTTATGGATTAGACATCTCTAGCAACCAACCTCTCAGTTGGAGCAAAGCCCTTAGGATCAAAGTAGACCTCGACCTCACACTCGCAGAATAGTTACATTGGGGCTTTTAGCTTGACAAAAATTGCCTCCCTTCTGGATCCAGTTTCAATATGAACAACTAAAAATCGTGTGCTTCAAATGTGGTCTTCTAGGTCCTTAAAAATGAATTGCACCTCAAACCACCCTTTGGATCACAAACTACCTCCATGGTGGCACTTTGGTTGAATTTCTAGACTTAAAAACTGAAAATCCATGTAGCTCCACCCAACTTCCTTTCCCTCACCCAAGAACTTGTTGGCGGTCTTCATCTGAGCCAAATCAGAGCAAGGTGTGGGTCCAATGTTGATGGTGGTGAGCCCATGAGACGGGTTACAAGCCATGGACAGAATTGCTCTCAACTTGTTTTTTTTTTCAGGATTCTATCTGAAATGAGTCTTCTGACAAGGCTATATAAGGTGAGGTTTTGAGCTTGGGGATTGTTTGATGATAGGGATACGGGTTTCATTGAGATTTGTGGTTGAATGGGGCTGATGGTTTGATTTGAAGATTTGATCTGATTGAAATGAGACGAGGATGAGGAATTTGGGTTTTGATCTAGTGATGAGTGGGTGTACACTGTCATTGGGGGTTTAGGGGAAAGGCCACAAAAGTAGATGAGCTAGAGCTTTGAGGTTGGAGTCAAAGATAGGTGAGTGAAATCAAGTGGGCTGAGGGCAAGGGTTTATAGGAGGCCAGGTAGCTGAACTACAGGAAAACCACAGGAGGTGGGAGTACAATTATTCATTTTGAAATGCTATAATTTTCCCTTCTGATAATGACTTATTTCTAACAAAAATCCCCTTGGGCCATCTGGGGGAATATACTTTTCTACTAAATGGCAATTTGAGCCAAATAGTACCCCTGGGCAGAAGGATCAGTTCCTTCTTCTTTTTTGAGGAAAAGAAGGATCAGTTCCTTGTTCTAACATGGTGCGTCATTGATGATTCTCGTGTTGAGAGATAATTTCTGATTTTATTTAGAGAAGATTTTATGTTATTATATTTATTTCTCTTCTTATTAAGTCTAGCTATCCTGGCGTTGCAAAACTTATTATTGCAGGTGCAAAATATGAACTACCCAAATATGTTTTGAGTGAGCCGACCAACTTGATTCGAGAAAGTTAATACCAGAGAGGATACATAGCACCATTTGTGCACAAAGATTGAATGTAAATCATGTATATTATTCTCTTATGCTCTTTTAATCTTTCACAATCTTACTTTTAATTATGCCTTCCATTTGCATTCACTCTGGACTTCTCTTAGCTTCTTGTAAGTTTCTTGGTTAATTGAATGGAAATGCAACTTGTTGGCTTTTGTTGGTGGGCGTTTTTGTGTTTGTGGTGGTCACATGTTAGCCGTTGAAGGTTTCGCCATGCTAACCTTGGATTTATTTATGGCAGTTAAGTTTGAAACTTGACACTAATACAGTCTCTCATTCAAAACTGTGCATGAGACTTTCATCTCGCACAGCTCCAAAGTTCTAAAAGAAAGAAGAACTCATCTTCTTTCCTTTTTTGATTACCTTCCTCACATATGTATTTATTCTATTTCTAAAAAGGATTACTAATTCTTAACTTTTCGAGGAATCCTTTGTTAGTGATTGTGAATGATTGATTTTTCTCAATCTTTTCAACTTTGGTTCCGGGTGAGCAAGTTAGAAAGATTGAGAAATAGGATCATTTGATTTGATTTGTTATCAATTGCCATGAGATGATCATCTTAGGGTGATCTTTTTGTCAACAGTTGCACTTAAACCCACAAGAGCAGGGGTGAAACTAGAACTTTAAGAATGAGAAGGCCATAATAACCATTATAAAAATTTATCCAATTTAGGAATGTTGCATGAGATATATGAATAATTTTGGGGGATCCATATATTTTTTGAAGATCTTAGCTAAATTTAAGGGTAAAATTTTCATTATTGGAAAGTTATGCACAAGAGAAAGAAAGTCCAAATTCAAGAAATAAATGCGGACAATGTACCTCTATTGATATCCAACGGTAAAATGAAAAGTAGAATAGTACAGGTCTCTAGTAGGAAAATGCAAATGAAAACAGAATAAACAATGCCCATTTGTAAGAGATCAATATATCATGCATTTAGCAATGAAGGTATTTGGTCATTCTAAGGTTACACGAGTTTGACCTTTTTTTTTTTTTTTTTTTTTTTTTCATTGGATATTTTTGGGGGACTTACAAACACCGTACTTGTGTTGCATTTTGCTCTTTTCTTTATTTCCATTCTTCTCCCAAGTTCTTTCTTCACAAGGTTAGGGCTTGATAGTTTCAATTTAGTGAACCTCAGACTTTGTAAATTTAAGAAAATTTTGTATTATTTAACTTTTATTTTTAAATTTTTTTGTTTATTTTTTTTTCTTATTTGTATTTAAAAGAAAATGAAATTAGTAATGTTGTTCTAGTAACGTTGTTTGTATTTTTTGAAAATACATGTGGATAAAAAAATATGTGAAAATACATATAATATTGTTTAAACACTAAAAACTGTTGTTTAAATAACAATAACAAACGGCCCTATATTTTCAAGTTTCTTCTATACTTATGAGTTATGATCCTTAATTATACTTTTGAGGATCAAATTATCCGGTATAATCCATTTTGTTACATATAATAAATGAAAAGTAAAGAAGAAACATACTCTTTATCTGGTGTATATATATATATATATATATAAAAACGTAAATGGACTTTTGGTCCTTACATTTTGGGTCAATTTTTATTTGGATTCATACTTTTTTATTTTACCGCTTTTAGTTCTTAAGTTGAAAAATGAGTTTCATTTTGGTCTTTACTATCATCTCACTAACGGAAATTGCTGATGTGGCAAACGGAGTGCTGGCATAGTTAATGCTGACTTGGCCATTCAAATAATATTAAAAAAAAATTATTTGGTATTTAAAATATGCCACTTTAGCATTTTAATTTAAAACTTTATAAACAAAGAATTTATAATTTATCAATTTTAATTTGAATTGAAAAAAAAAAAATTACTTTTGAATTTTAAAGATTTGAGTAACTTCCTCAAACAAAATCTCCAAGCTCTCTCTCTCTCTCTCTCTCTCTCTCTCTCTCTCTCTCTCTCTCTCTCTCTCTCTCTCTCTCTCTCTCTCTCTCTTAGTGAAAATCTCAAGCACTCTCTCCAAGCTATTTCTCTCTGCAAAAGTCTCCAAACTCAAGGTGAAGGTCGAGGTGATTGAAGGTGGGTTTTGGGTGGAGGAGGAAGTCGCGGTTCTCGCAGGTGATGTGCTTTTAGCCTTTGCTTTTGAGCACATAGCGGTGTCTACGGTGGGTGTGCCGCCGACGAGGGTTATCAGAGCCGTCAGAGAGCTTGCAAGGTCAATTACGACAGAAGGACTTGTTGCAAGCCAAGTGGTTGATATATGTTCTGAGGGACTTTCCGATGTGGGTTTGGAACCCCTTGAGTTTATCCATTTACACAAAACGGCAGCATTGCTTGAAGCTACTGTGGTTTTAGGAGCAATTCTAGGAGGTGGGTCTCACAAAGAGGTTGAAAAAGATCAGCTAGATGGGTTTGATCCAAAGAAGGTTGTGTCGTTGATTGCTTTAGCTAATTACATTGCTAATCGGCAAACTAGTCTCATTATATGTATAACAATTGTTGTTTAGGTGAAATGGATAGTTCTGTTTGACAAAAGGTTGGAAGATTTTGCTGTAGCAGATGAGCTTGTATCAAATCTTGGAATATTCTTCTACATGGATGAATCAATTATATTAAAAAAGCGGTGGAGATGAAGAGTGGCTTGGTGGGTTTGGGTTTAGTTTGAATTTGGGATTTGGCTTCTTTGGTTGAGTCAGAGAAAACAAAAGATTAACCACTGAGATAGAGATGAAGAAAACAAAAAAGACTAAAGATTCAGACTTTTTGTGTGTGTGTGTGTGTATGTGTTTGTTGTTGGTATGCCTGAGAGACTGAGCTGGGTTTGTTAGCATTTGTGGGTATTTTGTTCATGATGTATTGTGTCTTGTGTTTGATTTTCTGGGTTTGTACTCTTGTTCTTGATGAAGAGGACATTAGATCTAAATTCATGTGTTGATAATTTTTAATTCTGTTTTTTTTTTTTTTTTTTTTTGTTAAAATTGATAAATTAATTTTTAAAATTCTAACTTGACATGGCATTTATAAATTGGCAAATAATTTTTTTTTTTATTATTTTAATGGCCGAGTTAGCATTTATTGTATCAATACTGTATTTCGTTTGACACATTAGCAATGTCTGTTAAGTGAGTAACAGTAAGGATGAACGCGTTTTTCATTTTAGGAACTAAAAGTGATAAAATAGAAAAGTAGAGACCAAAATAGAAATTGACCCAAAATGTAGAGACAAGTGCATTTTCGCGCCCCCCCCCCCCCCCCCAAAAAAAAAAAAACGATGTAACAATAATAAACATACTCTTTGTAAAACCATCATTACATTGACATTTCCCAAAGAATTAGAGTAGGTACCTTATGGATAAACGTAAGAGGAACGCAAATACATTGATTCCCTCCTTAGCAAAGCACAGGGTGCTCTAGTAACAAACCTTTTGTCCAAAATCCCTTAAATCCTCCAACCAAAAGAAACCCAGACTAAATTGCTCGAGAGAACCTAATAATTACATGAAGACTAGCATTTAAAGACCCATAAATTTATATAGTTCTCTATTCATATTGGCACTTCGCTTAAGTATCCAATACGTCTTCTTAAACCCTCTTGAAGAATGAAAGAATGTTGCCTTGCTTAGGATCTTTCAAGCTCCCTGCTTTCTTATTTCCTGCTTTACCTGTTGGATTGGATGGAGCCGTGGTTCCTGTTGTTGGTGACTTCTTAGCTGCAGGAGGCCTGGATTCATAAACCCAAACATTTAGAGCCTAATCAATCAGAGCTATATTTCAGCTAAAAAGATAGTATTTACAGGGAGAATCTAGCATACGCAAAGCAAAAAATCAGTCTTTCAATTTTTTGCTCTGATTTTCCTGTAGTATTTCAAGATGTCATCATAGATAGTATTTCAAGATGTCAATTTTTTACTTTGATTTTCCTATAGTATTTAAAGGCATTACACACTAAGCACACTAATGCCTCAACTAGTGCTTACAAATTGACCATAGGTTTGGAAGAAATAACTACATATACTCGCAAGCATCTGACTTATGCTCCTTGCACCTCCCCCACAATTTTTATGCGACAGCAAGAAGTTTGATTTTCCTATATTATTTGTAAGGCCCATACTGCCTAAATTGCAATAATGACTACAGGTAACCTCCATTAGAAATGACCCAAGCAATTTGGCACCATTTGCATATTCCACAAAATTCTCAGCACAGGGTAGATTTGGCCCCAAAGATACAGGTGTGCATCTTTAAGGCAGTGATTTGTAGTCCCAATAATCAAACTATGTACATTATTTAAAATGAATGAAAAGTGGACCAAGAGATGGACAATTTTCTTTTGCTATATTTATCATAGAACAAGTTTATCATCAAACCAACATGACATTTATCAATGAAACCTGTACAAACATGCAAGATATGTGGAAGTGTATTTTTTATTAAACATAGATGGAAAAGATGAAGCACATAAGTAACCTGCTAGCTGTATTGCTCAATGCAAAGTTGTCAGTTTTCTTTGTCATACTACTGTCGGCTTTCTTTGCTTCTGTCTCTTCACCCTCCCAGATTACCTCAGTTACTGGAGCAAGATATAAACATATAATTATAAATAAAGGAATAGTATAATTTTTTTTTTTTTTTTAACTAACAAAATTGGCTATACATATGGTTTGTTTAACATAGAGCATTTATAGAAATTATATGCAGAAACATAGTTATGTGACCAATATTTTAGTAATCCTATAGAATATAACCTTCCACCTTATTGAGTGGTTTTAAGAATATTGAACTTAAAAGAGCCAAAACAAAATAATATCAAACAGTTATAATAAGAACAATTCTCCACTGCTAAACAAATTGGGTGCGATTATTGTACCAAGATGGATTACCTAGGAAGAGCAGATACAAGTATTTGTTTTACATATCCATTAAAATGTGAAAGCTGTCTTGACTTCAATAAATTTGGATTAGGTAGTGAATTCCCAAAAAAGAAACTATGACTACCACAGCAGATAATATATACAAACAGGTCTCCTTTGAACCTGAAGCATCTAAGAATGTGTTTACCTTCTCTTCCCCGCTCATCGATCCGTGTCTTCAACACCTTTTTTCTTTTAGGGGAATTTGGAGCAGCAATTTTCAGATTATCCTTCTTATTTACATCATTTTCAGGAATACAGTTTTGAACTTTCTCTTTTGAGGAAGTTCCAGTGTTTGTGCCCTTACTGATAACCGAAGAATCCTCTCTCAGAGGTTGGTTAGATTCTTTGTCAGTAACTATCTCTTCCTTAACCTCAAGTTCATCTTCTATTTGCTTGTCCAAGTTCAAATTGGATTTCTCTGAAACCAAAACTTTTGTACTTTGTTTCTGATCTTGAGATGATTGAACTTTCAGAATATCTGGTGATGCTAAACTGACTGCATCTTCATATTCATCTTCGTCTGAGAAATCAAAAACAACCCTCCTTTTTCTACCACTCTCACCATTGGAGGCTCTCTTAAAATTGACATCTTGACCATCATCATCACTGCTGCCACCCTCTACAGCTTCACGAGCACATATTTGAGCCTCCGCACTGGCTATTAAAATGTAGAAGGAAGAAAATAGTTAGTAGGTAAAAGAAAAAATGTGAGCTAAGAAAATAATATTAAATGTAGAACAGTAGTTTGCATTATGCAATTCATCTCAGGAAAAATCTGTCAATACTAACTTCTTTATTGTCAAACAGACTTCAAATTTTAACAGCATAGTATAATCTGAATGGAAACCAACCAGTTGGATTTGGAAGGACATTATTATTTTCCACAGGGACTACTGGCTTTGACTTTGCAGATGCACGACCCCAAATATTGGCCAATGAACCCCCAGTGCCAGAAGAGCTTTTACCATTCTGGACTTTCTTTTTTCCAGCAGTCATGGGAGGAACTTTTTCTTTATCTGAAGGAGGCTTGGTACTCTGACTGTGAACCCCTGTGCCATCAGATTCACTTTTGACATCTTGTACCACATTGAGAGTCTGCAGAACAACTTTTGGGCTAGATTCCTGCACTTTATTTTGCTGAGGTGGTGGAACCACATTATTCTGATGCATAGCATTGCTTTTGGATTGCCCTTGGCCTCCAGCAGTTTTGGGCATTGGATTTGCAATGCTAACAGGTGTTCCCTCCATATTGCGCTTGACAAAGGAATTGGAAATCCCACAGAACCTGAAGAAGGATAGCAGTGAGCATCAAGGAAGAACTAGCACATGTAAACTCATGCATGTGGCCCATGACTGGAAAGACTAAAATTACTACTCACCAAAGAGACATCGACCACTATTACTTTTATCAACCTTTTCTTTTAATTCTTTCTAACATAAATAATTCAGAAACAATGTCCAAAAAGACTACATGAAGTGTGAAGTAATATTAGTGAAAGGGCTTATTGATTTTAACTCTTACAGGATTTTCTATGTTTTAGGTGGTTAGGGGCTAGTGATATAGCTCAAAATTCAAGAAAAATTGGGGAAAACAAGTAGAACAAAAAAGACAGGATATAACCCAAGAATCAACACTTAGGGTGGCTTGAAATCAACACCAAACAGGAAAACCTATGAATCAACACTTAGCCATCAAAAAGTTTCCAACTTAAAATTCTATTCATCAAATCAACGTCTCCAGAATGTTTTCTCAGGGGGGTAGGGCCTTTATATAGGCTCCCAAATTGTATCAAATAAGGAAAGAATTAAATGACACTCAAATCCCACAAAATCCTCAAATTCAAATGGTATCAAGTACTAATATAGCTTAACATCAAATTAATAACAAATTTGGTCCAATGAAAGCAATCACTAGGGATAACATCAACTCTCCTAGAGGGGGAGACTTAACCCCATCCAGTGTAGCTCCCCATGGCACAGGTAGTGCTCAAGCAAATTAGGGTAAAACTGTTACAACTCAACTTTGGATCCAAGTGCAATCTGAGTCTGGTTGTCCCTTTCAAAGAATTAGAAAGGTTAAACTCCTATGTTCCTAGTGGAAACAATCTGCTTATCCACAATAGCATCAATTGTTCTTTATGTGCTAAGATAAATGTTTTGTGATGTTGGATTAGTCATAGGGTTTTAATGGGATCATGGGAAAGCTCATCAAAAACTTTTCTGGGATGGCTGTTAGACTGATAGATCCTCAATATTAAAGGCAAAGCAAACTCCATAATTAGATGAAAAGTCAATAATATCCGAACTTGGTCCAACCCATTTCAAACACTTTGAACGGTCCAACATTATAGACTTGCAGATGCCTAATGGATTCGTAAGGAAGCAATTCAGGCCTAATTGGACCATGACATAATCCACTAAAAATTCTTTATAACATGACTAAACCTGCATTTTATGCTGACTATCAATTGCTTGAAATTTCTTACTAACCTCATGATGCAATTCATGAATATGATTTAGGGATGTCCATGGTTGGGGTTGGATTGGGTTTGGGGTGGACCCACACCCAACCCAATTGGATGGGGTGAACGGAAAATGGACTTGCAGCTGAACAAATATTTGGGTCAGAGCCAGTGGCTCAGGCCATTGGTTGAGTGGGTCAGATTCATTAGGTGATTTCGGGTTTGAAGGAAAAGCAAAACATAGAAAGAGAGATGAATCAAACAAAAATCAAACCTTACAACCACGAAAATCCACAAATTTTAATCTCCAGCAACCCAACACAGTTCAACAAGTATCATGCCACATGAAAAAAGCCAAAAAACAGAAAATCTAAACAAATCTGCTTAAATTTTTTGTATTGCTCACCAGATCTACCCAAAACTTAAATCACACAACCTAAAAATCTACCTAGAGCTCGAAATCTTCTAGATATTGGCATCATTGAAGTGGTTCTGGGACTGAGAGTGACAAGACATCCCCATCATGGTGAGAAATTTATAGAGAGAGAGAGAAAGAGAGAGAGAGAGAGAGAGAGAGATGATATTTGAGATTTTGAGAGTTATATAATCTTTTAGATACAAGAGAGTAATCTGATCCAATAGATCAGTTTGAGTGAGATAGAATAGTCTAAAATCAAATAAAAAATTATTATTTGTTGATAAGATTATATTTTCCACTTATGAGAGCATGGCATGTACAAATAACTAGTAAGCCTTTTCCTCATTTTAACGGTTGGGTTGGTTTCATCAGGTAAGAAATCACCCCACTGTCAACCGAACCGAAAAATCAAAATTTTAAATCCTAAGACCTGTAACCGACTGTCCTATCCATTTGGAGTTGACCGCTGGGCTTCAGTTCAGGTGGGTCCAATCAGCTTGGTAAGGTCATCTGACCAATTGGACAACCCCAAAATATGATGTGCATATGTCTCTATTGACTCATATACATAATCGAAAAATTTATCAATAAAAAGTACTCTATGTTTGTGATGATGAACAAGTAGTACTAGAAGCAATTACAAGCAAATCAAATAGAAATACTAGAAGAATGTTGAAAATCAGAATTGGAAGTACATTGCGTAAAACCCCAAACTTGAGACCAATCAAACAAATTCCGAATTAGGAAGGACTTCAAATGATCTATAGGTCTCTCAACATCCTCAAAGGTGTGACTGTTTCCCACCAAACTAACCACATCACACATTCTGGTACCAAATTCCAAACATCAGAAGAATGTTTCCCCAACCAATTCTGCCATCCAAACAAAAGAGAGGTGGCCTTTTCCAACAAAGCCATTGAATCCATATTCCTAACAATCCCAAACATCCAAAAAACTTCACTCAAAGCATGAGTAGTCAATGAAGCAAAAGATGACCCACTGCAGTGATAGTGGGAAAAGATTTAAACTAGGGTTGGTTAAAAAGAACTCATGCCTGTAGCCCAAGTGATGGGATAGTTGTTTGAAATTTTTGTGGGAGGGAATTGAAATTTTTGCTTGTTTCTCTCTCAAGTTCTTCCTTGTGCTCTTCATCTATGTCATGGATTTCAATATTGTTAGACTCATAGACTAGTTATTCTATATCTTCCTCATCACTCCTGTTTTCATCCATCAATGATGAGGCCTTTAATGGGACACTTGGCAGCAATGTGACAAAGCCTTGACATTTAAAGCACTTGACTCAAGAGTTCAGATATTGAGGGGTTCACTAGGCATCCCATGTCCCTTTTCATCTTTACAAATTAACAAAATATAGGGGTTAGGGTTGGACTGAAGTGGAACTACTGCAGTTTACTCCTTGAAGATTGAGGGTTACTTGATGTTTTACAAATCTTGGGATTGCCTCAAAACTGGTACATGGTGACCATTCCATAATTCTAGAGAAGAGTTTAAGCCTGGTCTAGGGAGGACTAACTATTTCATGAGGTTCTGTTTATAGATGAATCTGGTAAGGTTTGATGGAGTTTGAGTTGGTTTGGTGTTTGATTTGAACTATTTGTTGGTTGGGTTCATGGCTAGCATAAAATCAAATCAACAACAATTTCAGACCAATGAAATGAGTCACCAGTGTCAGCATCAGCTAATCTTTACCTCATAAAATCAAAATTAAAATTTGATGCACCATGTAAAAGGACACTCTCCGTCTCTAGCACTCCCTCTTTGTCTTAAAAAGAAAAGAAAAGAAAAATAGTTGTCTGGTTGGCTATGATGACTTACATAATTTAGCATAATTTATCACTTCTCAACTTTAAACTTTAGTCTAATTTTATTTATTTTTATTGATTTTGGACTTCATTATTGTTATTTAAATTTTATTGCAGATTTAAAGAAAATGAAGATTTATTCGAATAAAAGAAACGTTTTGGGCTGAAAAGAGAATATTGGGCTGAAGAGAGGAATGTTTTGGGCTGAAGAAGCAATGTGTTGGGCTGAAAAAAAAGGGCAACACGTTTGGGGCTGTTAGGGTGCTGGCAAGGCAGCTTTGGTCGTCATCGAAATGGTTATATATGGTCCATCATTCCTCATGGCTTAATGTGGTGTCTTTGGAGGGAGAGGAATAGTCGTTGTTTCGAAGATTCTGAGAGATCTATTCCAGACCTTAAGCTTTTCTTTTTTAGAACTTTGTTGGATTGGTTGTTTGCTTTGCAAAACAAATCTTTCCCTTCTCTTTTTGTTTTCCTAGATTCTTGCAATTTTTGTGTTTGATCTGTTTGGCTCCTTGTTCACTCCCTGTGTACTAGGGCCTTTCCCTTTTGATATCAATATATCTTATTACTTATCAAAAAAAAAAAAAAAAAAAGGGCAACACATGAAAGAAAAAGAAGGGAGGCACCCTGAACTAAAAGGAGGGGGGAGGCGCTGAAACAGAAAAGAGGAGAGGGACACTGAACTGAAGGAGAAAGAAGGGAGGAAAAAAAAAGGCAAAAAGCTGAAACAGAAAAAGGGCTGAAGCAGAAAGTGTGGGCGCCGAAACTGAAAGAAAAAAAGCTGAAACAGAAAAGAAAGAGAGGGCTGAAGCAGAAAAGAGGCTGAAGCTGACGCAGAAAGAAAGGGAGGCTGAAGCAGATTTTTGTGTTCATTTTTTCCTTCAAATCTTCTCAGAAACATTATGGTGAATTCGTTTCTGTTGAGTTTAACTTTAGCATGAACTAAATTTTCTTTATTCTAGGAAAACGATGTAATCTAGTTCCGAACTAAGCTTACTTTTCTATGTTAATTTGAATTAATTCTCTTTATGTTTGTCTGATTTATTCTGAGCTTATTGCTTCTAATTAACTGGCCATTAATTAGATGATTTTAATCTTGTGATTTGCTGTTGAAAGAGGGAATTATAGGATAGATCTTGAATATTTCGGCATAGGTGAATATAGAGATCGAAAGACTTGTATGAACCTATGTAATATTAAAATCGTTGGTCTTAATGTTGTCTTGCTTTATTAAATTGCATATTCTTATGTAAAAATGATGAACAGAAATGTTTCCAATTGACTGTCGAAAGAGACTTTTGGATCAATTTGGAGATTGCTAACAAACAGAGAGAATTAAATTCAATTAGCTAGATGAGTAAAGCATAATGAGGGATTAGGTGAAATTGATTTCCTAGAAGTTTTCTTCCCATTAATTTGATCTTCGAACAACATTTTTTTTTCCTCTGCATATTTTCTTTAAATTGATTTTATTTTAAATTTCAATTACAAAAACCTTAGTGACTCCTCTGGATAAAATCGAGATTAGCATAATTTTGGTATTTGTCAAAAGTAAGTTACCAATCTTGAGGACAATACTCTTCTCATCACTTTACTATAAAACTATAATACTGTGCACTTGCAGTTTTGCACCGATCAGGCTAGAGACTAAATAGCTACAGTAACCAGCCAAATCTAAAACGATAGCAAAGTCTACAAGATAAAAACTAGAAAGACCTTTGGCATATTACGATATGAAGAATGAATGGCAAGGCACACACAAGCTTCACACGCACACTAACTAACCTGTTATCTCTGAAGCAATTGTCAACCTTAAATGACTGCTTAAAGAGCTCTTCAGCTTGTACAAACTCGGGATTCCAAAGTGCAGCTGGATCCTTTGGAACAGAAGCTTGCACACTATAAACCTGAACTGAGCAATTGCCATCAAACTCTTGTTTAGCTTCTGCACAAAATTGAAGAGAAGAGAATATTAGTTTCTCACGACTTTTTTTGAGTTGGCAAAAGCAAGGTGCTGCAGCACATGGGACTCAATTAGTTAGTTAGTTAGTTTTTTTTTTTTTTTAATATGATGCTGGTATCTAATGGGTGAGCATGCCCTGTATTAAATCTATTAGCAAGAAATCGTGAAGTTTGTTTCGAGGGTACCTAAGCAATTTGCACAAATCATTCTTAAAAGAGTTAAAAATAGGGTGTAGAAGATTATTATTATTATTATTACCTGAAAGTTTAGGAGAGGAAACAAGGGTTATATGGTAATTAGAGGAATCATTCTTCAACCATCCAGACAATGTATATACCACTTCCAGTTCCAATCCCGACCCATCACCGCTTCCGCTTCCGCTTCCTCCGTGTTTTTCAACGAATTCCCAAAGCAACCTATAAATCATAAATCAACTTGCCTTTCTTTTCTTTGCATTGAATATAATAATAATAAACACAAACACAAATTACCTCTTAGCAGCATTTGATGAGAGCAAATAATTGCGACTGAGCCATTTGTAAGAAACCACTTGGAGGGTGTCGGAGACAAGGGTTTGGATCTCGTCTAGCAAGCCTAGGGGGGTTTCGATTTCTGCCATCACCAACCAACGCCGCCACAATTCAAACTTCTCCTCTTCTACTTGTTCTCAAGGGTTTGGGAATTTTTTCCTTTCTTTTTTGGACGGAAACCAAACCAAACCAAACCAGAGGAATAATAAATAACCTCTATGCTATGGCTATCCATATGTATGTATATTTATATTTATATTTATATTTATTTTACTCCCTCGGGGTCAGGGGTTTTACTTTTACTGTGTTATTTTCTTACTACTTTCCCTCCCCAATTCCGAGCCCCACTTGTTTTCCCGCCATTTCTTTTGTGTCTTTGGACTTTATATATCTAGTTTCTACTCTAGTCTCTCCATTCCTTCCCCCCCCCCCCCCCCCCCCCCCCCCCCCCAAAAAAAAAAAAATAAAAAAGAGAAAAAAGTAGAACGAAATAGTGGTTGCCCCGCGCAGGTTTTTCCTGTCTCGCAAAGGTGATAGGACAGGGATGAAGCAAGATTTTAGTCTCGCACCACGAGACGGGACGGGACGGGGATGGGTTTAAACTTTTTAGCCCCGCTTTGCATTGCTAAGGGTTATAATTATAAATTTTTCATACCCTAAATCCCAACTATTTAAACAAACATATCAATATTAGCTTATTTTATTCTACTTAATGTGGTTCTCTACTTTTATTTTGTTATGTGTTATATTATAAGTTTTTTTTTTTTTTTTTAATGATTGTCTTGTTAAACACTTGGATATATTATTCAATTTTTTTAAAAAAATTGATTTGATTTGATGGGATAAATTTAGTTGTAATTTCAAGTATATTTATATTAATGAAATAGGTTTCCTTAAAAAAATTGTACTAGTTATAGAGCAAATTAACAAAAAGTAGAGTTTTACAGGGTAAAGTGGGGCTTCACGGGGCCCCAAAGAGCAGGGATGGGGTGAGAAAGTTTTCCCCGTCATGTGGGGCGGGGACGAAGATCCTATCCTTCGACCTCGCCCCGCTTCATTGCCATCCCTAGTCTCAAGACTCAACATAATTCTTTTCATTAAGCCATTTGTCTCAGCTAATTTATTTTATTTTAATTTTTAATACCTAAACCCCACCTCAAAGCCCATGAATAACCCCCAAGCCCTCATGGCAAAGGGAAAGGTACTACTTCACCCAACATTGGTGGTAGTAGCTGTTGATACCTATTTCGCAACACATTCTGATTCAATCGAGCTAGACCTCATTGTGGGCATAATTCATTTGTATATTATATTTTATTCTTTTAAACATAGCCCAAGCTCATGTTACATACTGGGGAAATTGAGGAGGTGTAGTTTAGAGGGTATAAATCAATTTCTTTAGAACCTTTTGCATGAGCCCAGCTTATGCATGCTACCAAGTGGGCAAGGGACACTGGTAGCATCTTAGGTTCATGGAAAAGGTCCTGTACCCGAAATTTTCACCCCAAAAGAGCTTTTATTCTTTGGCTGATTGTGGCCCAACTTTTATGCACTACATTTTTTTTGCCTAAACACACATAGCTAACCTTAAGTGGCTGGCCTTGTCTACTACAACAACCAAATTAATGCCGCCTCCAAGGATCTGCCATGTCTATGAAATATCAACCCATTAATTTAGACCACTTCATTTCTCAAATTATGCAAAAAATAAGCCAACTCTCTTACTTGATTAAGCAAATCTGACCCATAACCTCTTGGAATGATACCTTGGGGTTCAAAACTTTTTTTATTGGCAAAAATCCAGTCACGCAGAGCACCTCAAACTCAGTACAAAATGCCCCAATTAGATTCAAAAAGAAGGAATCGCGTTTTACCCTTGGAGCTAGAACTTTAGAGAAAAAGTCCATTCAGTCAACAATGATTCTCACAATTCTAAAGTTAGGGGGTGGAAATATGGGTACAGGGGAACCGTCCATCTCTTCCTCACAACCTCTCTCAATTTCATCTTCTTGTTGATTGTAGGTCGAAGTTTCAAACCCGTTATGTTTTTATGCATTTTTAGCATTTTTGTTATTGGCAGTTTGATTTCTCTATTGTTAAAACATCATTAGCCTCTATTCACTAAATATTGGAATTTTGGGCTTGACACTCTCCACAAATAATAGCTTCTAAATAACCTAAGGAAATTTGGGCCATTCTTGCATTTTTTGCCCTTGTTGCAAAAATGTCCCCAGCCAAACTTTTAATTGGGTCACTTTTCCATTCATTTAGTCTTTTAACTCAAATAAAAAAAAAAAAAAAATCAATAAAGGTTTTAATGATTTGTCTGCTTATTCATTTTCTATTATATAAAAGAGCAAATGGGTGAAGTTAAAATATTTTTGGTTTGTTCAATTTGCATTATTTCACTGGCCACTTTCTTTTTTTGGGGGAGGGGGGTAAATGTCACTCATTGGACTTGATTTTTAATTTTTAATTTTTTATATACAAATAATAATAATAATAATAATAAAATATTAACACAACAAATTGTCACAGTATTTTCACAATTGTTGAGGTGTTAATTTCCTATAGATCAAAATAAATAAATAAATAAATATATATATATATATATATATATATATATTATACTAGAACTAACTACAACTAAAAAAATGAAGAAAGAAGTGTTACATTCACAACATTTTTCACAACACTTTCATATCAAATCATAGATGGTAAATTGTTATTGGTTATAATTTAAACGTACCAATGAAATTACTTTTTTGCTCACCAATAACAACTTGTAACAACCTACTACTTATGATTTGTTGTGAAAGTATTGTTGACATAGCATTTCTCTTGTGAAAATTTTAAGATATATTGTTGTCGTCACAATATTTTCACAACTACTGAGGTGTCAATTCTTTCCAAGTTAAAATAAAATATAATAAAATTATAAAGTTATTATAAAAATGTTGCGCCATTTTGTTGTGCTTCTAGAAATTGTTTTTTGGTTTAGTCAACTTTGTTGAGCAAAAATTTACTATTTCACATATAGTTTTCTTGGGTTGACTTTTTGTATTTTTTTTTTTCTTTACACATCATTTTAAGTAAAAACACATAGAAACACATTTAAAAAAAAAAAAAAAAAACTTGGGAGTGTTGCTTATTGTTGGAAGATGATGATATTCGTTATTAATTTTAGAAGTTTTAATGAGTGAATATATTGCCTTTAGCAAATAGGTACTAAGAAACTATTGAAGTAAAATAGATATTCATATGTTAAATAGTTACCCTAACTTTGTGTGTGATTAAAATTCTTATACGAATGAGATTAACTTTGTATGACAAATTTTTTTTATGCAATTAGTTTCATACTTCTAGAAATAGAAATTTTATCTTAATTTTCTCATTTAAGAGGTAGCGCGTGCCTTGCATCTGCCACCCAAACTAGTATTTTTAAATAAATGAATAAAATTATGTATTGGAGGGGGGGGGGGATCTTTTTTCATTACATGTTGTGATTTAAAAAAAAATACTTAAAAAATAAATTCATAAAATGAAAATTAAGTTTTGTTATTTTTAATGGATTATCAAGCAAGGTATGTAATATGTTTTGAACCTATGAGATATACATAAAGGTATAATTCTTCTAACTGACTTGAAGATAATATATTTCTTAGTTTTTATTAGATTTCATATCATAGCTTGAAATATATTAACTATTTTTTCTCTCTGTCTCTCTCTTGTTAGTCACATAACCCTTGAAATGTTACAACTTCACATAGGAGTGTTGCTTCATTGTTATTTATTTCATTATACATCATATGAAAAAATAAATTATGTATGGCGGAAATGCACTTTTCATCCCTATGTTTTGCCCTGATTCTCATTTTGGTCCCTACATTTTATTTTTACCACATTTAGTCCCTAGTTAGAAAAAACGCCATCCATTTTAGTCTTTTTTGTTAGTGCCCTAAAGGCAAAATCCTAGGTGACAGACGAAACTATTAAAATAGTAATAAAAAATTTTATTTTGTTATTAAAAATGCCACTTCAGCATCTAAATTAAAAAAATTGATTTACACAAAACAGCAATATGAGCAACCTCTAAAACGTGGCTAGGGTTTGCCTTATATACCTAGGGCAAAAACATAAAACCCTAAATGTTTTAGGTGTTAGGGCTGAGTTGAAATTCTGCAGAAAAAACGCATCTAACCCGATTTTCGATTGATCGAGCCTAAGCTTCAATCGATCGAACCAGACTGAGAAGCACTATTAAATCCTACATCAGCTGGTTCCAACTTTACGTAAATAATACAACTTTGAGCATGTCTAAACAAGACTAAATAACTTGTTTTGATCATGGTTTGCCAACAATACAAATTAGAGTTCTAAATACATAAATTCCTAAATCTTTAGAATCTAACAAACTCTCCCTTTGGCAATCCGTGACAAAACACAAACTAAAGCTCAAAGTTTACAAATAAAACAGCCCTTTACATAACAAATCAAATCCTAACTACTATCCATCAGTTGCAAGTGTAGACAGTAGCTCAATTGAATCAACCTGTATTTCCTGAAATACTCAACAAACACATAAACGCATGTGTGGAAAATACAAGTAAACAAAATAAATTCTTGATTTCACCAAAACACAAAATAGAGACATATATCAAATGAATAACTCACAAAACATAAGTCAATAAGTAGTGAAACAAGAAACAAACTAAATGTATCTCCCTTTAACATGAATAGCCCAAAAAAAAAAAAAATATTTAGAGCCAAAAGAATGTAAAAACAAGATACAGCTCCTAGATACAATCTAATCACCACAGGCTCCTCAGAAAGAAACAAAAACTCCCCCTATCAACAAAAACTCTACAAGCTAATCTGAAAGCTTCTTCCCCTTTTTGTGACGGAATGTCAAAGGGCAATTACAATCCATCATCAAAAGGAGATGGTGAAGGAGATCGTCTGAAATGCGCCAACTCAGCACGCAAAGCACGAACCTCATCGAGCAAGTCCATGAAAATCTGTCCATGAGCCGCTTGAACGGTCAAGACATGATCCAACATACGTCGAATGTCAGAATCATTCGAAGTAGTCGGTGGAGGAACATCAGCATCAGTAGCAGCAGCACCAAACGCCTCAGCCTGTGCATCACTTGTAGAAGGGGAAGGAGGGGGGTGCAACTCTAGAAGATTGAACACGAGGAGGCCTCAAATGTGCAGCCCTCAGACAAAGAAAAGAGGCACCAATGGGACCAGTAACATGAATGGGCTTAGACGCGGGGAAACCATCTAAACCTAAAAACAACAAAATCCTATGAATGAAGATAGGATAGACAAGAGCGTGACCAACAACGCTACTCCTATGAATCTTGTTTAAATAACGAAGAAATAGATGAGGAAAAGAAATAGAAGCACCAGAAACAAGGGTATACAGAAACACACATCTCTCAATAGGGATGGTGTGGAGATAAGAGATAGGCCACAAAGAATGACACGCTATCCTAAGAAAGAGATAGGTAGTCACAGGAAGCTTAGCGGACATGATCCGAGGATCAGAACCCCACTGGATAGAAGACCCAGTGATGTATGACATGACGTCATCTAAGGGTGGAGACTCCTCATAAAGATAGTCAGGTTGCCTAACGACCGGGACCTCAAGAGCCTCAGCCACTACCCTAGGGGTAATGGTGTACTCAACACCTCGTATCCAACTCCTAACAAGGGTGTTGGAATCATAGACGTGACAAGAGAGATTCGAATAGAACTCTCTAGTGAAGGTGGTCGAAGGTGGATGATCTATCTCCAACAAGGACAACCAACCTCGACTATCAAAGTTAGCCCTAATGGCTGGATCAACCTCATCTAGGATAACAGAACGCTCAACCCATATTTTCCCTTTACTGTTCAACTTATCAAAGGCTTCTTTGCATTTTGCTTCCTTAAACAACTCACTCCTAGAGGGAGACTCAGAAGGAGAGGAAGGAGTCCTATGGGCTCTAGTTTTCCTAGGCATGGTGCTAAGGAAGGGACAAGGACAGACAGCAAAACCAAAAAAAAAAAAAAAAACCAAAGGCAGACTGCAAGTTAGCACAAAATAGATATAAATCAAAAATCTATATGATGCATGAACAAATTAAATGTCATGATGCATGCTCTAATGCAGTGAAACAAGGTTCAATTGAGGTTTAAATTCACAAAATTGGCTTGGGCATAGAGTTTCTAACAAAAAAAAAAACCCAAAAAATTAAAAAACCACTTGAATGTTTTGAAATAAATTGACGAATTGATCATCACACAAGTTTGAAAACAAATTAGAATGATCAATTACATCAAAACAACAAGCTAATTTCATCAATTTTAACCCAATTGAACAAAATCCCCAATTCGGATTCAATACAAGCCCTAGAAATTTTAATTTTTCACAAAACCCCAAATTGATCAAATTAACCATCATAGATCATGAATATATCCATATAGCAACAAAAGCCATCGATCAATTTCACAAAATAAGGCTTGATTAAACAAAAAAACCCAATTTATGCATAGTACGAAAATTTACCCAAATACCATGAAATAATGCATGAAAACATGAAAAACAATGCAAAAGAAAGGGTAATATGGACATACCGACTTATGGAGAGAGAAACCTTGCAAGAAATTAGGAAGAAAACGACAAAAAATTTGTTGTGTAGCCTTGCCAAGTCAGAGAGAGAGAAAAGGTTTTGAAAAGTTTTTGAAAAAGTGGTTTGAACAAGTCAAATATGAATTTTTAAAAAACCTGATTCACGATATTCGATTGATCGAAAAACAGTTTCGATCAATCGAAACAGATAGAGGCTTACAGAAATTTTTAATTGCAATTTTGATTGATCGAAAAACAAACTTGATCGATCGAAATTGTTAAAAAAATGAGTTTTTGAAAAACACCAGAATTTTGATGCAACTCTCCTCAAAGCATGGAAAAAATGAGTATGACATGCATGAGTGTGAGATGAATTTTTTTTCAAAATTCCAAGATTTAAACCCAATTCTCCCAAAAATTTAGATTTCAAACAAACTTGCTTTTTAATTCTCATGCAACAAATCAGTTGTGCATAAAACTCAAGATATTTTTCAAACTTGGTTGGTCAGACCAAAAATACACACACTAACATGTACAATGTTTAGCAAAGAGTAACTTGTGTAGTGTGTGCAACTAGCAAAAGCTTGAGATACACGTGAAGCGATATGTGAATAGAAATCAACCACAAAGTCTACAAAATCTATCACATAGAATTTAAAAGAGACTATCACCTAAAGAGTTACATCATATAATTCCCACATCTCTTAAAACATAAGCTTGCAATCATGTAAGTTTCTTAAATTTTGCCTCATATTGTACACACAGATTTTAGTTGTTCAGAAACTTATTAAAAGCCGGGATAATGTACACACAAATTTTAATTATGTGATTTGGCATCAAGCCTAATAGTACACATCAATTTTAAGCATTAAGCAATTAAACTAAGGCTACACCTTATGTTCTTTTTGTGCATGTGCTACACTTTCTCGAGCACAGAATCTTATGATATGCACTAAGATGTTCATGATTGGCTAGTAAACAGTGGTGAGATGGTTATTTATGCATTTCTTAAAAGGATCAAGTCCGACAGTCAAATAACATGTGACTAGATTAAGATAAAGTGATAAATACCATAAACATCTTTCCCACACAACATGCACTACAAAACTTCAACTAATCAAGTGTAATAAATAAGCTCATCAAAGTTAAACAAGGTACAAAGATATGTTATGTGAAAATAAATTGACCAACCTTGTTTTCAAAAACCAAGAGAGAGAATGCAAAACACAATTTCTTTCCTTTTCCTTTTATAAAAAAAAATCATAGAATGAAATGCTTGAATGTTATGCAATGCAAATCCTAGAAATAATAAGATAAAAAGAAACCAAAGAACAAAGGTCACAAAAAATAAAGCAATGAAGCACAAGGACCATGTCAGAAAGACTTAATTAGATCGTGCCTTTTGCATCTAAAACCTTTTAGATGCACTACGAGCATTGGAGTTCTTATTCACATTAGAGTGATTTCCAACTCCAAGATTGGAATAAAGGTTTAGAGTCTTTACCAATTCACTAATGAGTGCCATAGGATCTTGTGCTTGAGGCACATGTACTTTTGGCTTATTTGTTCGCTTAGCTGCTTGCTGCTTATAACAATTTGGACGAATGTGTCTAGATTTTCCACAAAAATGACAAACCCAAACAGGCTTACCATGCATCTTGTCCTTAGAAAGGGTAGACTCTTTAGTTTTAGACTCTTTCAGATCAACCCTAATCTTTCTAGGAGGTGTGGCTTCTACAGGTTTAATAGTCTCACTCACAATCTCACTCACAGGGGGTTCAGAGGAAGAAGAAGGAATAAAGTTTGTGGAATTTGGTGCAGACACAGAGATGCTTTCAACAAAACCTAATCTAGATTTGTCAGAAGGAGCCTTTTAAACACTCAGCATTTGATCAAGTTTAGAAGTAGCAGATTTAGCAACAGATAAATCATGTTCCGAAATTTTAACTTTATAAAGTAAGAGCTTATTCTCATATTTCACATTGTTCAAAAGATCATTAACATCAAACAATTTAACAATCAAAATTTTCTTTTCAAACTCAAGAGATACAATTTTCTTTAAGCCTAATTCAACATGCAGGGCATCTTTTGCAGCAACTTTACAAAGTTTATTGTAAGGTTCTTGAAGATTTGCATCCTCAGAGAGTTCCCCATCAGAAGGGTTCTCTTTAATTGCAAAGTTTATTGTAGGCTTCTTGAAGATTTGCATCCTCATAGAGTTCCCCATCAGAAGGGTTCTCTTCAACATATACACTTTCATTGACTACAGCAGTAGTAGTGAAAGCAATGAAATTTTCATCCTTGTCACATCTAGGCTCATCATCAGAAACTTCATTATCACTAAGGGTTACAGCTATAGCCTTCCCCTTAGACCTCAAGTATGTGGGACATTTAGATTTTATGTGACCATACCCTTGATATCCAAAACACTGAGTACCCATGGAGTTGTTTGAAGATTGACCAACTTTCTATCTAGGTTTTTCAAAGTTATTAACTTTAGTGGGATCATTCTTCCTAAAGTTTCTAGATTCAACAGTGTTTGTACCTCTTGCCTTTCTGTTACTATTCCTAAGAAAATTTCTAAAGTTCTTGGCAAGGTAAGCAATCTTTGTAGTAGAGAACTCATCATCAAATCCACCAACATCAACATCATCAACAGACTTAAGAGCCACTGATTTGGATTTGTTAGTTTTAGATAGGTCTAACTCATAGGACTGAAGAGATTCTACAAGTTCATCAACAGGGATGAAGTTCACATCCTTACTCTCAGTGATGGCAATCACTTTGGGTCTAAAGTCCTCAGTCAAAGATCTAAGAATCTTCCTAACAATTTTAGGTTGATCATAGATTTCACCCAGATTAAATGCAGAATTAACAATATCATTCAACTTAGCATAGAATTCATTAAAAGATTCATCATCAGTCATCTAGATGTTAACTACTGCAACTTATTAATTTTAACTTCCTTAGTGCCTTCATGCACAGTCTGGAGGATTTTTCAAGCAGTATGAGCAACCTCAACATTAGAGATTCTCTTAAATTCCTCCATAGAAACAATGTTAAAGATGTCATTCATAGTTTTGCTATTGAACCCAGCTGCTTCTTTTTGAGAAGTTTGCCATTCACTCACAGGAGTAGTGGGCTTCTCCCATCTGTATTCAATGGAGTTCCAGACTCTCTTATCAATTGATTTCAGGAATGCTTTCATTCTTACTTTCCAATAGGCATAATTATTCCCATCAAAGTGAGGAGGAACAACTAGAGAGTGTCCGTGTTCCATGACAACAAGGGTCAAGGATTAGTTCAGAAATCAAAAGATCTACAGACAAAGAGCTACCTGCTCTGATACCACTTGTACAGTTTTTAGACCCCTTAACCTAACCAGATTAACCTAGTTAATTAGCCAAGTGATTAACTTAGTCAAATTATGCCAATCTAGGTTATCACAATCAAACAATCATATTAAGAATATAAAACAGCAGAAAAGTAAATAACACAATGATACGATGACTCAAGAAACCACACGGTAAAAACTTAGGGAGGATTTGACCTAACTATCCTCAAGGTAAATTTGAATCCACTATCTTGTAAGAATCGAAATTCATACAATAAGACTTACAAGCCCCCACGCTTGACTTCTTATTGCTACTCATCAGTAGAACTTACTAACACGACCACGTGCAAGCTCTGCAACCACAGACTCCTTCTTTCTTGGATTCTCCAGCAAGTACAAGCACCCATGCTTGTTTTTCTTTAAACTTCAATGGCAGCAACTGAGTTGATCATCAAGGTGTAAATAACATCTCCTCCTTGAAAACCCTAAACTTTATGTAAAGGAAAGTTCTTCTAGATCTCACAAGAGATTTACACAAAATAGCAATATGAGCAACCTCTAAAACATGACTAGGGTTTGCCTTATATACCTAGGGCAAAAACATAAAACCCTAAACGTTTTAGGAGTTAGGGCTGAGTTGAAATTTTGTAGAAAAAATGCATCTGACCCGATTTTCGATTGATCGAGCCTAAGCTTCGATCGATCAAACCAGGCCGAGAAGCACAATTAAATCCTGCATCAACTTGTTCCAACTTTACATAAATAATACAACTTTGAGTACATCTAAACAAGACTAAATAACCTGTTTTGATCATGGTTTGCCAACAATACAAATTAGAGTTCTAAATATATAAATTCCTAAATTTTTAAAACCTAACACACATTGTGAGAGATCGCAAAATTAGGTGCTCTCAAAAAAGAGATTTGGGTGCTTTTAAGGGCATCTCTTTTTTTGGGTAAGTGGTGTAGAGTTGCCACTTATTTTTATACAAAAAAATAAGAAAAAATAAATACAAATTACATAATCAAAATATTTTGAATGTCATTAATTGAATAAAGAAAAGTACAACTTTGGTAAATTAACCTTACAAGGCTCTGGGTTCTAGTTACAATTTACTAAAATTAAAAGACAAAACACTAATCTGCCTATCCAAAAATCCTAAGCTCGGGGGCTAGATTACAGAATGGGAAGGTCTTAGGCACCCATTCTGCCCAGACAGAGTCTAGTCTTCTAGACTCTAATTGTAACATCCCATCGGTTTTTTTTTTTTTAAATGTAAGGTCATATTTTTTATGGTTCCCACGTGCCCCTTATCTAACCCCACTACCCACCACTCCTTTTTCACTCATCTTTTCATTCCTTTGTCTAGCTCACTCCCTCACTTCTCTTTTCTTTCTTTTCCTTCTTTTTCATTTTCGGTAGAACACTCTCTTCACTCCTTCAAACTCTCCATCGACACTTCCATACCACCACCATCACCATTTCCACCATCATTTCTCCGGCAAGATCACTGAAAAATTTTTGGGAACCATAAACACCTTCACATCCTTTTTTTGAAGTAAAAATTTCTCATCTTTTTGGTGGGTTTTGCACTTTTGCTTGAGGTTATTTTTATCTAAGTTTTAATAATGATACCCATGTGATTTATGAGCATTGGAAGTGATATTTATTTGTTTTTATATATGGGTTTTGTATTGGTGGAATTATTTGATGAGTGGGTATATATTTTGTGCTATGGATAACTACTTAAGGTTTATGTATAGTAGAAAAATTTAGGAGTTTTAAGTTATAACATGTGGTGGTTGGTAAATTTAATTTTTCCATTGCCATTGGGTTTGTTTGGAATTAGTTGAAGTTCTAAATTTTTTGTCTTGGAGGATATTTTGATTTTGTTTTCATGGGTCTCTTAATGATGTAGTGTAAATTTTATGGAAGCTAGTTATAATGTTGGAGATGATATTAAATGGGTTAATTAATGTTGGAGATGATATTAAATGGGTTAACTCTATAAATTGGAGTTTATGCCTTGTGAATCAATTTGTTGAGAAACAATGGAAGTGGAATATATTATTATTGATGAGGTTAAATACTAGGCTTGCCTAATTAAGTGATTATTTGGCAATTCCTAAATTGCGGTTAAATGCAATTTCAAGCTCTATACTTATTGTGATAGGTTTACTTGATATTATTTAGATTCTAACTAATCTCGTTAGAGCTTGGAGAATTAGGATTTTGCGGTTGTGGGGTAAGTAGCTTTTTAATGCGATTTTTGGAAAATAACAATGTTTTATAAATGTTGTTTGTGGGTCAAACACATTTTGGAAAATTATATATATGGATATATGTTTTTTTAAAAGTATTGTGTTGTGACCATTTTATATATTATTATATATGAAAAGTGCATCATATTTGGTATTGCTTTGGGGGAAATGCATGGATTGTTGATATGGAAAAATGAGCAATTTTTTTTTTTAACCTTTGATAAGAAAATCATTGATTTTAGGGTATACTGAAAATTTAAAGATGCTTATATTGTCTTGCATTATTTGGGAAATTGATAGAAAATTTTTGACAAGAATGAAGTTGAAAACCTTACAAACTTTGTAGAAGTTAGATTATTTAAGGTTTTCTGAAACTACCTGGATATGAACTATGTGTTTCAAAGTACTGTAAACTATGAGTTTAAGTGGTTTTAACACCATGCCATGTGTGATTTTCCCGGTGATCACTCGATTTGGTTTCTGTAGTCTTTGTGACAATGGAATCAAATCTAGGTCAGTGCTCTTTCACTTTGGATGACGCGTTCTTCCTTGCTGTCCATGGGGGGAAGAGATTCCTTGATTGTGTGTGGGTGAGGTTGCTGCCTATGGGGCCAAGAGACCATGTGCAAGAGAGGTCCTATTTGACGCACTTTCTCTGCTGCCCATGGGGGGAGAGAAAAACCTTGAGGGTATGGGTGAGGCTACTGTCCATGGGGCCAAGAGTTTGCATACCAGAGAGGACAATATCATACCAGTTGTGAATGGGTGGATCTCCTAACCGGTCTATGTGATAGTATGGTATATTTGTGATAAATTACTGTATGTTAGATTTTATGGCTTTGGAAATTATATTGTTAGTGCTCACAGATTATAGTATATGGTTTCAAGGTATTTACTTTGAGAATCTTGTATTTCATTATTAAATCATTCTTGTCATATTATTATTATTGAAGATGAAACTTGTATTTCCCTCACCCCCATTAAATATGCTACTTACTGGGCTCTGTCTCATCCCATTATTTTATAACATTTTCAGAGTAGGCAACAATATTTTGAGACAGCTTTTTGGTGGCTAATAGTAGTTAGACTAACTACTGATGGAGGCTGAACTTTTGTAATGGGTATATTAGATGGTATATCTTAGAATAGGCTTGACTCATTCTTTTGTATATTAAAGTGGTTGTGGCGTTATTTCCACTGATGGGACAAGCTGATCTGTAATTAATTATTTAGACCTCTATTTTTTTGTGACCAATGGTCCTTATAATTATTGCTTAAAGCTCTGACTTACTTTGAGAGTATATTCAATGGAATTATTATGATAATTCTTGATGTTGGTACTTGATATGATTTTTGTGGATTAAATTGTCAAAAAGGAAAAAAAATATACAGGTTCTCTGAGATGTCTTTTTCATGCTTTGGACCCTTTAGGGTTTGGGGTGTGACACTAATGACCAATATACCATTTTTTGCATGATGTTGAATGATATGTTGAACACACATGTAGGGATATTAGGCTTGGAAGTTCATTATACATGTGTACATTGGGCCTATGGCCCAAGCCGAGGATAAGGCCTAGTCCGAGGAGAAAGAATCTCCGTCATTAGAAACCGTGTTAGCAAATAAAAGAGTTAGTTTTGGCCATAAAAGCTTAGCGAGACAAGCCGAGGATAAATGTCTCCTCGGCTGACTATAGCCGAGGTTAGGATAAATGGCTTACTAAGATGAGAACCTCCCAGGAAGTTTTGTTGGTATGAATAGACGTTGTAGAGACATTAGACCGAGAGAAGGCTTCAGATATCTTAGGAAGAAAGCTGTCACCACCGCATTTAATGTTCTGCAACTACCTTCCTGGTTGCATTAATGTGGAGAAGACCCCTGAACAATGCAAAGTTGGCTGCCCCAAGGCCTATACAACCAGAGATGGTGTCTAATGGGACAAGCACTCAAGTGATAACGCAGGTGATCAACAAGTGTAAGATCAAGATGCTTTAGAAGGAACTATATAAGGAAAGAGGTCCTTCATGAAAAAGGGGATCAGAAATCATAAGGAAAAACACCATAGTATTCAGAAACTAAACTTGTAACCCAATTTAAGAATAATAAACAAGAACAGTGCACCTCGGATCTTGCCGAGGACCAATTTTCTTCAATATAATCCCATTTCTTTTCATTCTCCTATCATTTGAATCTATTCCAATGTTTGTTTGATCAACTATAGCCCAGTTTTCCAACCTATTCTCTATAAATTTATTGTTTTGGGCTTATGTCCCTCCACATAGTAGGCTACTAGCTCAAATTTGGTCCTCACAACACATAACAGACACTTGACAGAAAATAATTTAAGTAAATTTGCCTTATGAATGTTGTTCTCTTTTAAAGAAAATTCAGATTTGTTTTGAAAATTAAAAAAAAAAAAAAAGACTTGGATTGTAAAAAAATCAAGTTTGTTTTTATGAAGGGTTAAAAGAAAGATTTGGTTTGTAAAAAAATCAGATCTATTTTTATGAATGGTTAAAAGAAAGTTTGTAAAAAAATCAGAGTTGTTTTTATGAAGGGTTAAAAGAAAGATTCGGTTTGTAAAAAAAATTAGATCTGTTTTTAGAGGTTAAAAGAAGGACTTTATCAAGAAAAATTAGATCTGTTGTTTGTAAAAAAAAAAGATTTTAAAAAGAATCAGATTTGTTTTGTGTAATGTATAAAAATGATTTTTGGGTTGTTGAAAAACTAGATCTGTTGTTGAAAACTAATAAAAAGGACTTTTAAAGGAAGATTCACATTCATGAGACAAAGTTATTATGCGTCACACGAAAAGCTTTAACCTAACTTTCAATCCCTTATTTTGAATTTCAAAATCTGCAATTTTATGACAAAGAAAACTTTTTTTCAAAAAAATTAGATATGTATTTAATGAAAATACATATTAGTTTTGTATTTAGAGAAAAAAAATCAGATTTGTATTTAATGAAAATACTAATTAGTTTTAGGTTTAGAGAAAAAATCAGATTTGAAAATGCAGATTAGTTTTAAGTTTAGACAAAAAATCAAATCTGAAAATACAAATCAATTTTGTGTTTTCATAAATTTTTTTTGATAATCATTGCAGATTTTGAAGTCAAAGAGAAAGAATTGAAATAAAAAATCATCTACAGCATCTAATCATGGCAATTATATATTATGAACAAGTTATAATCAATATATGTTAAACATACTCATGCATCAAACACAAAACATGCTAATTAACAGAAAAAAGAAAGAAAGAAGGAATACCTCTTGCATAAGCGTGCTCTTCTAATGAATGAATATTTTAGAAATCAAATAAGTTTGTTCACCTCTTTGAGGTCTAAAATACCTTACTTACAGAAAAGAAGTTTCTAAAGAAAAAGCTTCCAGGAATGTCTTTAACATGGGGAATTGAAAAGTTAGAAGAGAATAGCCAGAAAGAGGGGGTCAAAAAGTGTGAAAAAGTGTTCTGAATTTTGAGAGGCATCCTCTATTTATAAAGGCTGGGATGTTCAAAAAATTAGCTAAATGATCAGAATACAAACTAGGACTTGTACTTATCTCTAAAAAAATCATAAAAGGTAAGGTTTATCTCAATCCAGAAGCCCTCACGCTGGGTCCTACATTTGTGCCAATCGACACTTGAAAACTGTTGATCGGCACTCCAAGAGTGCCGAATGGGCCTCTTGGGTGTTGGACCTACGTTTGAGTTTCGGTCCACTTTGGACTCATTTTTTGAGGTTTTTTGAGCTGAGATTTGCACTTAGATGCGTTTTTAATCCATATTCTAAAAAGTAAACTCGTTTTTTTTCTTATAATTCAAGTATTTTCAGCAATGATTATCTTGTAGATAAATACTTTAAAAAGTCTTGATTATCCAAAATTTTGTTGTTATCTGATTAACCTCTTTATTCCCATGCATGCAAGCCTATTTTTGACACTAACTAACAACCAATCACAAAATTATTTAATTAATTTTAATTGTCTAACTAATCAGAATTAATTTAAATTAATCATGCATGGTTGGTTCCACCCAAACAACATGCATGTAAACTGAGCAAACTTGATCATGCGATATCTTTCAATCTGACGGTCCAATTTGGAAATCCAACATATTGTTTCGACTGTTAGAATCTCAAGATCATTTTTATGATATGCAATGAATGAATTAATGCGTGTAATGCAATCATGAACTTTGGATATATGAATGGCCATTCTAGTAATCTTTCTTGATTAAGTTATGGGTGCAAAATCAAGTGTCTACAGAATGCCCCTCATTGACAGAGCAAGCAAAGTGAATGTCAATGTAAAATAAATACATTGATTTTAGTAGCCATGATTTAATTGAGGTTGATTTTTAATAGATTTCCTAGCCCTAGAACCTAAAACTTTGGGACAAAATCTAGTGCCTTGCTATTTTGAAAAATGAAAATTATGAATTCTTGACCTAATTGATAACTGATAAACCTGAAAAGAATCTTGAAATCTGAGGTGACCGAGAGGCTTCTCTATCTCAGTCTGAATGTGGGGGGTTGATCAAGGGGCTTTTCTACCTTGATTTGAATGTGGAGGGTTGATCAAGGGGCTTCTCTACCTCGGAACTTGGGACAATTGAGAGACTTCTCTATCTTAATCTTGAATTGTGATGACCAAGGAGTTTTTCTACCTCAATCTTGATGAAAGGTAACCAAGGGGCTTCTCTACCTCAGAATTTGAATTGTGTAGACCAAAGGGCTTCTCTACCTCGATCTTTCATGAAAGGTAACCAAGGGGCTTCTCTACCTCAGAGCCTGAATTGTGGCGATCAAGGGGCTTCTTTACCTCGATCTATGATGAAAGGTAACCAAAGGGCTTCTTTACCTCGGAACCTAGATTGTGGTGACCAAAGGGCTTCTCTACCTTAGAACCTAGATTGTGGCGACCAAGGGGCTTCTCTACCTTGATCTTTGATGAAAGGTAACCAAGGGGCTTCTCTACCTCAAAATCTGGATTGTGGCGACCAAGGGGTTTCTCTACCTTGATTTTTGATGAAAGGTTACCAAGGGCCTTCTCTACCTCAGAACTTGGGATTTTGCTTGCAAAAGATTAAAATTTTGAATTAGACTTTTTAATGGTGAGTGCTTTTGTTGTTCCATTGTTTTAACTTGTGTGATCTTCATTTGTTCTTTCTTGATTTGAATTTTTTCATTTTTGACCAAGAAAACTTTGATTAATTTTTGTAGTCCTTTGAAAAAGATTTTAACTTTGAAATTTGAAACTTGGAATTTGAAACTTGAAACTTAGAATTGAGAGTTTGAAACTTGGAATTTGAAACTTGAAATTTGGAATTGAAAGTTTGAAACTTGGAATTGAAAAATTTTTCTCAATCCTTCGTGATTTTTCCTTTTCTTAAAAAGATTTTTTTTTTTTTTTTTACATTTTTTTGGAAGTTGACTGAGTCAACTCAGTCAGCAACTTAGGTGGTTAAAACAAGGTGGGCTGAATTTTGGCCCCCATTCTTGTCTTTTCTTCTTCTTCTTTTGCTTTTCTCTTATTCTTTCTTCCTTCTCCCTCCATTGTCACTATTCACTCTTCCCTTCCACTTGCATTTTCTCCTTCACTTTCTTCTCTAAAAAATCACTTTCTTAAGCTTCTCAACCTTCCTTCACTCATCTCCCTCAATATCTTTTCAGATCCTTGTGTTCTTGGCCATTTTTACTACACACCCATTTTGTGAAACCCATTTCTAAACTTCCTTTTTTTTTTTTTTTTTTTTTTTTTTTTTTTTTTGTATTACTAATGACGTCATCTTCCAATAGGCCTTCCTTTCTCACTTTTAATGGGAAAAAAAAAAAAAATACCACCCATCTCTTGAATGGAATGATGAAGAAGGGCTCTTTCATAACCCCAAGACCCATGCTCCACACTCTAAGATGGACTTCAAGGTGAGTTTTATTTTTTTTTTTTTTTTTTTGGGGGGGGGGGGTGGTGTGGAATTTGTTGATTTCATGCTTCATTGAAAGTTTGGTGTTGAGACATTGTCATTTGATTGTTGTTTGCTCTTTGTTGAAAATTTGGACATCGTAGGGCTTGGTTGGAAATTCTTGTGATCATGTTGTAATCTTGGCCTTAGGGTATTTTTGAATTGTTGAGGTATTTTTTTTTTTTTTGACATGGTGTAACTAGGACAATTTTGATGGCTCATGAATTTTGGCAATGTATGTCATGTGGTATTGTTGGATAAATTTAGACTTGAATTTTGGGGGCATTGAAGTTATGGATATTTGTTGTGTAGGCTTGGTTGAACAAGTTTATTTTTTATGTATGCGGAAATTTTGTTGGAATGTGTAAGTCTTGCTTCGTGATCATGGAAAATTTTTCGGATATGGGTTTGTATTTTTTTTTTTTTTTGAGTTGGACATGAAATTTTGGACATTTAAAATTTTTGTTGGACATGTAACTTTTGTCATGAAAAATTTTTGGGCATGTGATTTTGGTCATGGAAAATTTTTGTTGGGTATATGATTTTTGAACATGGAAAATTTTTGTTGGGTATGAGACTTTTGGTTATGGAATTTTTTTGATGATTGTGAGATTTTTGGTCATAGGAAAACATTTTTTGTTGGGCTTGAGATTTTTAGTCATGGAAAATTTTTGTTGAGTATGAGATTTTTGATCATGAAAAAAAAAAATTGGACATGTAATTTTGGAGTGGAAAATTTTGTTGGACATGTAACTTTTGATCATACTGATGATGGGCCAAATTTTGTTTTGCAAAACCTCAAAAGTCGAGGTAGCCTTCAAATGCTGAAAGGCATATGGAAAATATTGTCTTCGTATATCAGGAACATCATTAATGACGCAAGCTTCTAGACTTTCTTCGACGCTTTATTGCACTAGGAAACTCATGAGTACAAGGATCTCCAGTTACTCCTTGCTTTGTCATAACGGTTTTGGGATACCACATTCCATTTTCCAGGCATTAGTGAAGTGATGCTAATGCCTTACGACTTCTCTGTCATCATTGGCTTAAGATTGGGAGGTGAAAGAATCGAGGTCAATGATTTCCTTACTCCAAAAGAGAATAAGAGTCTTTTGGGCGTAGTGCCTTCAAAGTTGAAGAGTAAAAAATGTCTCTTTGATGTTGTTATATGAGAATATTGAGAGCTGTAAAACTGTGGCAATGGGTACATGCATGTTCATACTCCTATTCACTGGGACTTTCTTGTGTCCAGACTTGGGCAGTATTGTGAGCTTGCGCTATTTGTGGAGTCTAAGGGATATTGACCAGATCAAGAATTATGATTGGGGTGGCATGGCTTACGCAACCCTCTTGCATTTTATAACTCAACTTTCTAGGCATAGTCTTTCAAGCTTAGGAGGCGCATCATTTGTTTGGCAGGTGAGGTTTGGAATTTTTGGCTATGTGTGGGTTTTAGAAAATCATTTTGGCCATGTCATAATGATGTATGTTAATTTTTCAGGTTTGAATGTATGAATATTTTGGGGTTGGTCCTGAAGTTCGAGAAGATGTTGATGGCATATATCCTAGGTTTCTCCATTGTTTGCCTAAATACTGTTTGTCAACGCCTTCTAAGCGTTCTTTGGAAATTTGGCGTATAGTGATTAACAATTTAACTATTGCTGATGTGATTTTTTTTTTTTTTTTTTTTTTTTTTTGTGTGTGCAGGGGATCTTAAGTTTTAAGGGTTTTTGTGATTTGATTGTGGTTTGATCTTTTTTTCATTCTGGGTTCATTGTGATTTTCAGATGTCTTTGGATCCTTGGCTTGGATGTGAGGAGTATGCTGAGTGTGATGGGCTTTGGAGCTGGATGGTTGCCAGGTGTTGTTTAAGTGTGGCCATGGGAGGTACTGGTATCTTGGCAATTGGATGTTGGCTCAGGTTCAACATGAATGTCCTCCTACGACAATTCCAGTTCCTCATTGTCCCTCAATTCGATTGGCTGACCTTCTAGCTAATGAAGAGATTGCTTGTGCTCAAATTGGCTATGTTGTTTTAGGGACACCAAGGATTTATTTTGATTTCATTCAAACTCAACTTCAAGGCTGTTTGGCTGGTATTTTTGTCACCTCGGTATCTCTCTTTCCTTCTGAGGTCAAGTTGCATTTCATCTTGTATGCTTCTTTCCCATATTTCCATTTTGTGACAGTGTCTGTATGTCTCAGGCTTCATCTTCTGAAGAAGAGGAAGAGGGAGAAGAGAATCCCCCTCCTAGCCATGCGGCTCTTCTAGTTCTTTCATGGAGACCTATCCTCACTTTCCTGCATGGCAATATGAAGTGATGAATCCTGATAGGTTGTATAGCTTCGTAACTCTAAACGGGCCAAAGCATACTCCAAATGTTCCTTAGTCTGATGCAGTGTGTTCTTGAACCTTTAGTTCCTTGAGCTCATTTCTTCTTGGCTCATTGAATTGCTCATGATATGGTAAATTTGTTTTTCTGGTCGATGTTGATCTTGTGGAAGAAAGCATGCAGGTAATCAGAGGTTTGCAACTGGTAGCACACACTCAGTCTTCACGATATGTGATCAATGAAGCGAGTTGGGTATAAGATGATGCTTTTTTTTGAGTGTCTTTACTTGAACTTCCCTGATAATCAATCTAACACTTACTTTGTTGATTTTTCAAGTGGGTCAAATGGCATTGGTTGATGCCAACACACGAGCCTTGGAGGAAAGGATCAGAAATCTTGAACTTTAGAACTGGCAGTAAGAATCTTGGTTTTATGTGAGTCAGGAAGGAGACACTGAGGGTGGCTCCTTTAGAGGTGGGTCAAGGAGATCTTCGGCGGACACAAAGTCCTAATGACGCTTGACTGATGTTTTTAATTTCTACAAAAACAAGAAGAAACGTTTCTTAGACAAATTTGTATTAATTTTAGCTTTTAGCTCTTTGTCCTTTGAATTGTTTCTGATCTTGTTAAAACTGTAGATGAGACAAGTTTAGAATTCACCTGATGAAATCTTGTAGTAACAACTTAAAATTATTTAACCAATTCCAATGAAATTTGCTCTTACTTGAATAGGGCACTGCTGAATGCCCCTAGTTTAAAAACTTGTGCATGATGATCCTTCATTTTTGAAAAGCATTATCTTTTTTCTTTCTCTTTTTTTTTTTTTTTTTGAAAAGAATGATGGGATAAGGCACGGCCGAATGCCCCTAGTTTGAGAGATGAACCCATGATTTTGAAAAATCTTGATTTGATTTTTAATTTTTTTTTTTTGAAAACAGTGATGCAGGTGACCTTTTTTAAAAAATGAAATAAAATAAATAAATGGACAAAGTATGTCTAAATGCCCCAGTTTAACAAAAAAAATCTTTTTAAGTGTCGAATGAGGTCAAAAACGGGTCTGAAAATTGCCCGAACACACAGAACACTATAGGTGAGCCTTGGTGGAGTTGAGTGCTAGTTGGCACTTGAGAAGTGCCGAATGGCACTTTTATGTGCCGACTGGCCTACCCCATGGTAGGCCAACCCCTCACGCTTTTTCAACAAGTGTTTTGTGTTTTCGAGTTTTTTGAAAAATATTTCCTACGTTTGTGACTGTGAAACACTTTCCTAGTTAGTTACAAACTCTTGAAACTTATTTAAACCTGTTGAAGACTGGAGTAGATTATTTTAGCATCTATCCTGCAAAAAAATCTCTACATCAAAATTAGCAAGACACAGTAATCACAAGCAAAAATCATCCATGGCTAACAATTAACATTTTTCTCATTCAACCATTCATGATATCAACAGATGGGTTCGTAGCTTTGATTTTAGTACCAAGACCAATTTTACAACCTATAAACTAGAGGGAATCAAGGCTTTGAGGAACGTCAAGATCAAGTGGGACTTCCTCTGTGCTATTGTGAAGTTCTAGGATCCTGAAGATCATGTTTTCCAGTTTAAAACTACTAAACTCTGCCCCACAATTGAAGAATTTTATCATATTCTGGGTTACGATCCAAGCAAGAAATTCGTAGTAGTTTCTTGTGATCCTAGGCATAGGGAATCTTTGTCTGATGCTCTAGGTCTTCCTACTTCAATTACCAGTAGTATGGTTGAAGGACATATGGTGAATCTGTTAGGATATGTGCCCTTTAAATCCTATTGTATGAAGCTATGTATGACATTATGTTGTGATTAACAAAGTTGTTTTATTATTATCTAAAATAATGGTAACATGAATATTTGGACATTATCATATAGTCCATGAGATGCATAGTATGTGATTTAGTCATAGAAGATATAAATCACAAGTTCTTTGTAAACTTAGAATTATAGTTCGTAGTCAGTGATGAAATTGAGCATTTCATTTGCGAAAACTATAATATATCAACTAAGATGATTTGTGTTGATCATGGAAGTGGAGACTTCTAGTTGATATGTTTTAAGTGTTAAGACATATTGAACTGGATCGTTGTGAGATTTAATATTTTACTAACGACTGTCAAATGAATAATAAATCTCACCGACTTCTATTTACATCAACTTTTAATCCTGAGAGAATAATGAATCTGATCATGAAGTGTAAGTTGCTTTGATATATCAAGAGTGAGATCTAAAGTCACGTTCAAAACCTCAGTATGTTGAGTAGCCACATTTAGTATTAAAGGAACATATATTCTCAAGATGGAATTCATAATCTCTTAACGGAGATATATTTATGAAATTGCATTTCATAAATATATGATGAATAACTTAAAAGATTAAATTGGGTACTCAAGGATTAAGATATAGTAATCTTCAAAGTGGCAGTCAACATTCATGACTTTGTATTACTACGAATATTTTAATGAAGGAGTTGAATGTATAATAAAGTCTTGGGATATAATTTATTAATAAATCCTATAGTGCAATAATATTTATATAGTGGTATTAAATATATTTAATGGTAATTTTGGGCTTGTCAAAAGTTGACAGAAATGCCAAAAACCTATTGGAGCTAGTGTCTTATTTGTCCCTTTTAGTCCCACTCTAAGCCACATACTAAAACCCAATTGGAAAGGCCCAAAAGGCTAACCCAAATAGATAATCAGTTATACATAAGAAGGGAAACATACCGAATTTCATAAAGAAGGAAATTGTGTGAATGTGAGTGTAAGCCACTCTCTTATTCTCCTATGAACACATAGATATAAATTGATTGAGTGACCACACTTCTTGGGCACAAGTGGAATTGTAGTGAAGATTAAAAATGTTCCCAAGTAATTCTAATCTTTGGTTTTAAATTTCACCTTACCAAGGTACACTTTCTTGTTCTTAAATTCTAAAATTTACATAGTACATGTTATCAATTGCGAATGAAGTAGATTCGTTAATTTTTCGTTGTGTATGTTTTGTATGCAATACAAACATGTATTTTTCCAACAAAATCTTCGTGCAATTCTTTCAAGATTGATTAACAAATGAACTTATAGAGGGACTGACAACATGCAGAAAATTTTTGGCATGGTTCTCTACTTCGTGGGAAAAATTTTGCTTTGCTCTAAAAGGCACGGTTTTGCGGATGCTCGAGCCATAAGTGTTGTGAGTCAAATTAAGGACGGTGACAATCCTGTTTCTCTGATCTTGGTAGAAACTCTTTTAGGATTGGGCTTTGTATTTCATGGTAGAGAGTCATAAAACTTTCTTGGGAGTCCCTTGACTTTGCAGATATGGCTGATGGAAAGACTGGATATGATTGTCAGGCCTCCAGTTGGTAATTATGGTCCTAGCAGTTTTCTCAGTAGGACTATCATCAAAACTAAGTGTCAAACTAAAAGTGACTGGGTGAAATTCTTGAACAAGAAATCCAGTGCCTCCATTCAATGGAATTGTTATTGGTGGAAGTGTCAAGGTTCACTTTCACAAGATGACTACAGAATATTCTAGCTGGTTGGTGGACAAGATTGCTGACAAGGAGGCCGACATGGTTGCTATGAGAAAACAATTTCTTAGAGACAATCGAGAATGACATGATGATGACAACTATGAATTTAAAAGGAGGGACAAAGGTGACATAGTATCTAGCATAGAGGAAATCAATGATCTACCAAAAGAGAAAAGATTGAAGATTAAAAGGAGGGACAAAGGTGACATAGTATCTAGCACATAGGTTTTTAAGGTTTAGTTTTTATGGCTTAGTTTAGGGTTTGGTTTGGATTTTTTTTTTTTTTTTTGGTGTAATATCATGATTTAATGGAATGGTTGAATTTTGGAAAAAGAAAATTTTTTTCTTAATGGGTAAATGGTGGGTTTGGGGAATTTGTGACCGGACCAATGTATGGTTGCCTACGTACCTCCTTGGTAGAAGGATCAAGTCATCACGTTATTCATTTTTATTTGCCTTAATTTTTGCTAAGGCAGCTCTTTCAGGTTTTCAACCTAGCAGGCTCTCTCACTTTTTTTTTTTTACTCTCTTTTTGCATAGATTGCCCTTTTGGGTTTTCAACCTACCCTTTCTTTTTAATTTTTTTTTTTAAATTTTAAATTTTTTTTTACGAACCTATGATTGGAAATAGGATAATTTACAACCACTTCAAACGTGGTGTTTTCAGATCACCACCTCAGACGTGTTATTTCTTCAATTGATCCATGTTGGTTGGTTTGGTGAAAGGACTTGCATCTAAGCCCATCAGCCTCATTGCTCCTCCAGAGTATATCTGCTTGATAATATATGGGCCTACCCAATTTTGCTTGAAATTCCCATTTGTCTATTGAATTGGGGCTCGGATCTCTTTTAGCACTAAATCCCCCAACTTCAGATCTCTAGTTCTGACTTTCTTGTTAAAAGCCTTCCTAAGCCTCCTTTGATAACCTTGAATGTGATACAGGGCCTTGAGTCTTTTCTCATCCAGCATGCATAATTGATCATATATACTTTGCAACCAATCTACTTCAGGGATTTCACTTTCTAGTACTATCCTCAATGAACAGACACCGATTTCAATGGGAATGACTACTTCCATCCCATACACCAATGAATAAGGAGTGACTCTTGTGGAAGATTGAATTGATGTCCTATACCCCCAAAGTGCATAGGGAAATTGTAAATGCCAATCCTTGTAATTCTTCATGCTCTTCTTCAAGATTCGCCCTATATTCTTGTTTGCAGCCTTAACTGCCCTATCAGTCTGAGGACGGTAAGGTGAGGATTTGTGGTGTTGAATATTGAATTGTCGCAGTAGCTTTTCTATTTCTCCCTTGAAATGCAATCCATTGTCAGAGATAATTTCATGTGACACCCTATATCTACAAATGATATTAGTTTGAATAAATTGAGCAGCTTTCTTTGGGTTCAAAACCTTGTATGAGATAGCTTCCACCCATTTAGTGAAGTAATCAATAACAACAAGTATGAATTCATGGCAATTTGATGTTGTTGGGTGAATCTTCCCAATAATATCTATTCCCCATGTAGAAAACAGTCAGGGTGATGTCATGGTATGTAATGGCATAGGTGGCATGTGCTTCAGATCCCCATGGACTTAGCATTAATGACACTTCCAAACATGAACTACACAATTGGCTTCCATAGTAGTCCAGTAATACCCTTGCCTCGTTATCTTTCATGACAACATGTGTGCATTCATGTGTGGCCCATAGCTTGACTCATGAACCTCTTCAATTATTTGCTGTGCTTCCTTGGCAGTCGCACAAAGGAGGTGAATTCCATCATATGATCTTCTGTAAAGCCTTTCTCCACAAATAATATAATTAGTAGACAACCTTCTGATGGTTAATTGGTCATTCTTATCTGTAGACGGTGGGTATGTCTCATCTTTGAGGTACTATAAGATGTCTAAATACCATTCACCTTTCCCATTCTTTCTCTTATCTTTTTTTATTGACATGCAATAAGCTGGCTCCTCCTTTTGTTCCACCACTATTGGTTTAGCTTCATCTTCCTTAGGTTCATTCATCATGGATGCCATTGTTGCTAAAGCATTTGCAATTTAATTTTGCATTCTTGGTACATATTGGTACTGGATCTTATTGTATTTCGAGGCCCACTTCTGAAAACATTCATGATAAGGCATCAGTCTCTCTTTCTTAATCTTCCATCTATTTTGAATCTGAGAAATTATCAAGGCTAAATCACCATATACTTCCAACTCTTTTACTCCAAGACCTAGGGCTGCTCGTAACCCCATAATGCAACTTCATATTCAGTGGCATTATTAGTGGCAGGAAAGTTGAGCCTACCAGAGAATGAGATGTGTGTCCATTTTTGAGAAATTAGGAGAACTCCAATGCCACATCCATTTTGATTAGTTGCTCCATCGAAGTAAATCTTCCATGATTCTACCATGATCCCCATGATATCCTCATCTAGAAAGTCTCCTTGGATCTCTTCAGCTTCTTCTGGTGAACGGTGGGCTAAGTAATCAACAATCGCTTTCCCCTTCATAGATTTTTGAGTCACATATTTAATATCAAATTTTGACAATAGCAAAACCCATTTAGCTGTCTTCCCATCTTGCACTGGCTTTTCCATCAAATACTTCAAAGGATCCATTCTTCCAATCAACAAGACTTTGTAAGCAAGCATATAATGTCTAAGTTTGTGGGTTGCCCATACAAGTGCTACACATGTCTTTTCAAGTGGTGAATACTTTTCTTCATAGGCCAACATCTTTTTGCTGATGTAGTAGATCACATTCTCTTTCCTAGACTCCTCTAGGTATTGAGCAAGCAAAGCCCCCATTGTTGTGTCCGTAGTTGTGAGATACAACAATAATGGCTTTTCAAGAATCGGTGGAACAAATATTGGTGGCTTCATCAGATCATTCTTGATCTTCTTCATGGCATTATTCATTCCATACTTTAGGGATTTCCTTCTTGAGTAGTCAAAAAATTGGTTCACATGTCACAATGAGCTGGGCTATGAATCTGTTAATGTATTGTATCCTCCCTAGAAACCCTAAAATCTCCTTTTCCATCCCGGGAGGCATCATCTCCATAATGGCCTTGATTTTTTCTTGGGATTCAACTGCAGCTTATAGAATTGGATTCTTTCAAAGAACTTCTATAAGGCTAGTATATGCCTTTCACGATCTTTGGACTTCACTATCATGTCATCAACATAAACTTCTACTTTCTTATGGATCAAATCATGTAACAAAGTAATGGCTGCACATTGGTAAGTTGCACCAGCATTTTTAAGGCCAAATGGCATAACCTTGTAGCAATATTTCCCCCATGGAGTAATGAAGGAGGATTTTTCCATATCTTCCAAAGCCATCTTTATCTGATTGTACCTTGAAAAACCATCCATGAACGACAGCAAAGCATGTCCTGCTGTATTATCAACCAAGATATCAATGTGAGCAAAGGAAAATCATCTTTTGGGCTAGCCTTATTCAGATCTCGGAAGTCTACACACATTCTAACTTTCCTATCCTTATTCGGTACTGGAACCACATTAGGTAACCATTTTGGATAGTTGACCACCTTCAGGAATCCTGCATTGTATTATTTCTCGACTTCTTCCTTGATCTTGAGAGTCCATTCTAGCTTCATTCTTCTTAACTTTTTCTTGACTGGCTACATGGTTGGATCTGTTGGAATGTAATGAAGTACTATATCTGTATCAATCCCAAGCATGTCTTCATAGGACCATGCAAAATACCTCTTTGAATTTTGTCAATAGGGCAACTAATGCAAATTTCTCAGAGGTGGTTAGGGTGTTACCCATTTGTATCATTTTGGGTTCATCATCAGTTCCTAGGTTAATAGGTTAGGTTTCTTCTTTTATGGGTTCTACATACCCTTGTTTTAATTCCTTATTATTAATATTTTCTTTACCAATTTTAGAAATTAAAACATTCAAAGCTAGCAAATGAGCAGAATCAGAAATCATATTATAATGAAAAGAGTTATCAACAGACTCAACTGAAATAGACTCTATAGGAATACTATCACAAACAGACTCAACGGGAATAGTAATACTAGCATAAACAGACTTAATAGGAATAGAAACTATGTTTTTGGCAGGAGTGACTAGCTTAATGGTCTTGATCTTCTTGACAGGTATGATTGGCTCGATGGTCTTGATTTTCCTCACAGAGTCCTCCATGGGGTGGGCGGCTCCCTTCCATGCCCAGTTCTTCAACTCAGTTGTGGCTTCAATAATGGTAGGTGGCTTCCAGTGAGTTCCTTCTTCCCTTAGCATCAATACCGGGGGGTCTTTATCCATATAATTCATGCCCTCACTATCAATTTCCATATCTGTGGGCTTGTCTATCACAAAAGTATCTATGCTGTCCATCCATTCACCAAACAGATCTTGCTTCCCTTTGTTGCTCGGGAGGATGTATTGCGGGAGGTATTCTAACCCATTCCTTTCCATGTTCTCATCATCACCTTCAGAATTCTCAAGTGTTAGGGTTCTGAGACTATGGACCATCAGTTTTTAGTCTAGAGTAGCCAATCTAGCATCAATCTAGTGTCTGTCATCTTCTTCCTTAGTGTACAGGGTTAGTGAGCTAAGCTCTGAATTGTGGAATGATCCTAACTTAGGAATTTCTCTACCATGCTTGTCATATCGAGGACAGAACCTTGAACTAACATCAGTAATACAACTTCAATTTGAGAGACACCTATAGAGGTGATCATCATAGTCTATATTATTGACTTCTTTAGCCTCCTCTCTTGCAGCCTCTAGCAAATTTACTAGCTTATATTGATCACTTCCAGCATTGCTTCCCATGTCTATAGGTTCAGCTTTAGCATCATCCTCTATATCTCCATCATAGTAGTCTACGTCGTCATCGTAGTCTTCATAGTAAAGCCCTTCATCTTCATCTTCTTTATCACTAGGGGGTTCACCCTAATCAATGCCACTATATTGGCTATCATAGTCTTCACTGTTGTTGCTTTCACTGTCACTATGGCTATCATCTTCACCATCTCCATTGTCACTACTGCTGTTGCCACTGCTATTATCACTCTTGCTATTGCTACCTTCATCATCATCACTAGGGGCTTCTCCCCCTTCTTCATCATTTGTCCTTACTTTGTACGGGATTTTCAATGTGTGTTGGCAAGCGTCCTAGTACTCTTCTTCTTCTATATTGCAAATAGCATCTCCCAGAAGCGTAGTCATTACATTAGGATCCATGTAATCAGCCTAATCAGTTGGGACCCAATTTGCGTTTTCCTTCTTCAGTTTTGTAAGCTTGTTGTTGCAATCAAATAGTAGCTCAAACCCAAGCATCATTGTTCTTGTCTTAGGGTCATACCTTGATTTAGGGAATCCCCAATAGTGTTGACTATCTCTAGCTCTAACAATCTTTCCGTTTAATGTTGAAGTATAGGGCTTTGGGGGTTTCGGGGGACAAGGAAGTCCCTTTGCTTTGGCTTTGGCTTGGGCCATTCTTCTCACCTCCATCTCTAATAAGTCATCATCAGTGGGCTTATAGCCCAGCCTAAAAGGTGGTGTGGCAATAAGAATCATTAGGTTTTGAACAATTGGCTTCCTCACAGTTTTCCCTAAGTTCATTCTCAGAAGATAATTCATTCTCCTCATCATTGCTACCACATTGTTGTTGCTGTAGGGAGCAAAGTCCATAAGGATCTTCTCCACTTCTTCTCTTCTTTCAAAACTAGGCTTCTCAATCTCAAAGCCATCCTAGGTCAATGGCTCTTTCTTAGAATCAATACCAAAAATGGGCTTTGTCACGGTCAAAGTATCGCCATATATAGTAACCATGGCTCCTTCATGTGGAAATCGAACCTTTTGGTATAGTGATGAAGGTACAACCTTAGTGTCATGGATCCATGATCGCCCAAGGAGCATATTGAAGTATGATGCTATGTTCAAGAATTAGAACTCCACCTTCTTGATCATTGGCCCTATAGTTAACTCTAGTGTCACGGTTCCCAAGACCTCCTTTTTACTGTTGTCCTATGCCCTCACATGCTAATTAGTAGGCACAAAATCTTCAATGCTTAAACCTAAGTAGCTTGCAGTCTTCAAAGGACACACATTTAAGGCCCTTCCATCGTCAATTAGAACCATGAGAATTCTCTTACCTTTGGCATCTACAGTAATATGCAATGGGTCATTGTAGTGTTTCCCCTTATTTGTCAAATCTTTGTCAAAGTAGGAAATAGTGAGTTCCCTACTTATGGACCCAATCATAGCATTTAGATCTTGAGAAGTAGTGGTTATAGGAACTTGGATTTGGTTAAGTAGGTCTACCAAATTCTGGTGGTGCTTGTAAGAGGCCATGAGTAAACTCCATAAAGATATATTGGCTTGTGTCCTTTGTAGTTGCTTGAGGACCTCATCTTCTTCAGCAGATGTTTGTTGGGTAGATTTATTCAAGGCTTCTATTCGGTTGTCTGTCTCCAAATGTGGGGGTTTGAAGTGTCCTCCCTTGTGATGTGGGCAATTTTTGTTGGGTCATTGAGATTGGTGTCTTGAGATTTAAAGTGCCTCCCCCCATTTGTGGATGTTGGGCCATTTGATTGAGGTTTGAAGTGTCTCCCCCCGTATGTTGGTGCTTGGTAATTTGATTGGAGTTTGAAATGTCTCCCCCCATTTGTGGATGTTGGGTAATTTGTTTAGGGTTTGAAGTATCTTCCCTCATTTGTGGATGTTGGGTAATTTGTGGTCTCAGTTACATCTTCACTCCATATGTCATACCTTGCAGTGGACGTCATTCCCATCATAAATCAACTCAGATCGGGTCGAAGGACATAGATATAAAATTGTAAGTAATGGGACCTCATTTGTAATTCTCCAATCTTCAGGGGTCAATTGTAATGTGTTGATGGACATTATTGCAATCTGTAGAAGTTCAAATGTTTTCTTGATATGGTGAGAAAATTAAGGAATAATTTTGAAAGGGTTTTAAGATAAGTCAATAATATTCATTTTATTGATTAATCCTACAGCTGAAGATTAGGATCCTTAAGGATCCCACGTCCAATCTCTCTCTTGGGTTTTAGAAGTCTTAAATAAGAATAAGATATTTAAAAAAAATATCATATTAGTTGTTGGCCATCAGAATTACTGAGTGATACTACAATCTTCTGAAAACCCAAAGAGAAACACAGAGAGAGACGTGAATACCTTGGGAGGCTACACACTTGGGTTGCTAAGGGAGGTGCACAATTTTGTTCTATTTAGAATCTGTGATTGTGTGGTACAATGATCTTTAAATGAAAATATAAATTTTTTTTTATATTGCTTCTGCAAAAACTAACAAGTCACATCAAATCTTGCGGACAATGTGTTTGGGATTGGTCTTGGATCTAACCTTTGGCTTTCAGTTTCTCAAACACTTGACTCACAGGTATATACAACTCATGAAATTCTCTCCTAGGCCTTGGAGGTGGCCCTTATGATATTGGCACTGGGGCAATGGGAGCAATAAGTTGATAGGGATCATTTTTGTATATATTAGAAACTTCTGCAATCTTAGAACTAGATCCTAAATTCTTTTTAAACCTCGATTGGTCCTCATTCTTTATAGTGCCATTATTTATTGCATCCTCAATTTGGGTTCCAGTAGCAATGAAAGCTTTAAAATTAGGAAAATACTGAGCAAACAAGTACTTATGGTATATAGGTAATAAATTCTTTACAACCATAGCTAATTGTTCTTCTTCGCTTGGCTTATTCATCATTTGTGTGGCTTTGGACCTCCACTTGGTAATGAAGGTAGAGAAAGACTCTTTCGATTCTTGCTTCATGGTCTCGAGATCCCTCCTTGTTATATCCACTTCTATGTTATATTTGTACTAATTGTGAAACTTGAGGCAAATGTCCTCCTAACTCCTTGCTTTAGCATCATCTAGGATGAGGAATCACCTAAGAGCAGCTCTAGTCAGGGTATTTTGGAACATTTGAGCAAGTAGTTCTTTAGTCACTCCTAGGGGTTGCATGGGCTTCATATACATCTTCAAAATGGGACTTTGGGTAGCTAGTCCCGTTGAATTTGTCCAAGATTGGCATCTTGAACTTGGGAGGTAGTCTCACATCAGGAAAAAGTGAGACTGATTAGTAGTCTATGAGGTCCTCCATTGTACGAGCTCTCTTAATCATCTCTTCCATCTTGTTTATCCTCTTGTTGATCTTTTTCTCACTTTCCATGGTTGGTGGATTATGGTCGGCCTTGTTCTCCTCTTGGTTACTCTTCAGGTTCTAAAACTGTTGCACCATAAGGTTCATGTCTTCCTTTAACTGGATTTGACTAGCTACCATGGTGTTGAGTAGCTCTTGGGTGTTTATGGGTTCTTCAGTGTTTGGATGTTCTCCCTCTTCCGCCATAGTGTTAGGTGTTGGTTAAATCTGGTTTTGTATCTCATACAAAACACATAGCGGAAGTCACAAACAAAGATCTATTTCATTCATGATCGATAACTTGCACTATGTAAATTTCAGAATTTAAGAACAAGATAGCGTACCTTGTTGCGGTGAAATTCAAAACAAAAGATTATAAGTACTTGAGAACACTTTTAATCTTCACTCCAATTCCACTTTACGCCTAAGAAGTGTGGTCTCTCAATCAATTTCCAATGGAGAATAATTAAGTGGTTTCACTCACACATACACACCACTTCACAATGGTGTCTCACTTTTTCTCTCTAATAAAAATTCTGTATGTCTCTCTCTTTATATATAACTGATTATCTAATTGGGTCGGCCTATTGGGCCTTTCCAATTGGGCTTTAATGTGTGGCTTAGAGTGGGACCAAAAGGACCAATAAGACACTAGCTCCAATGGGCCTTAGGCTTTTCTGTCAACTCTTGACAAGTCCAAAGTTACTATTAATTATATTTAATACCACTATATAAATATAATTGCACTTTAGGCCTTATTAATAAATTATATCCCAAAACTTTATTATACATGCAACCCCTTCATAAAATATTCGTAGTAATTTAAAGTCATAAATATAGACTGTCACTTTGAAGATTACTACGTCTTAATCCTTGAGTACTCGGTTTAATCTTTTTAAGTTATTCATTATATATTTATAAAATCCAATTTCATAAATATATACTTTAGTAATTTCTTACCAAAGTGATTAGGCCTAACTCTCTGAATAACTAAACCCATTAAACTTATCTCAAGGGAATATTTTAAATCTCTGTTAAGAGACTATGAATTCCATCTTGAGAATATATGTTCCATCAACACGAAATGTGGCTGCCCAACATACTGAGGTTTTGACCGTTACTTTAGATCTCACTCCTGATATATCAAAGCAACCTACACTTCATGATTAGGTCCATTATTCTCTCAGGATTAAGAGTTCATGCAAATATAAGTTGTGAGATTTATTATTCAATTGACAGTCATTAGGAGAATAATAAATCTCACAGCGGTCTAGTTCAATATATCTTAACTCTTAAAACATGTTAACACATCAACTAGAAGTCTTCACTTCCATGATCAAGACAAATCATCTTAGTTGATATGTTATAGTCTTTGCAGACGAAATGCCCAATTTCATCACCGACTATGAACTAAAATTCTAAGTTTACAAAGAACTTATGACTTATATCTTCTGTGACTAAATCACATAAATCGCATACTATGCATCTCATAGACTAAATGATAATGTCCGAATATTCATGTTACCATTATTTTAGATAATAATAAAACAACTTTATTAATTACAATATTAAGTTATACATCATGTCATACATAATGTCATACATAATATCATACATAGCATCATACAATAGGATTTAAGAGCACTAATCCTAACATATCTTCCACTTGCCCTAAAGACTATTGTGCACTAATCTAACTCCCATTCCCTCCAAATGTGACTCGAAAGTCCTTTGAGGCAAGGCTTTGGTAAAGGGATCTGCTAGATTATTTGCACTTTCAATCTTTGCCACCATCACATCTCCACGAGTAATAATATCTCTAATGATGTGGTACTTTCTCTCAATGTGCTTTTCTTTCTTGTGATTCCTTGGATCTTTTGATTGTGCAACTGCACCACTATTGTCGCAAAACAATGTGATGGGAACTTGTTCCATTCTCATTACACCAAGGTCAGAAAGGAATTTCTTGAGTCATACAGCTTCTTTTGCTGCTTCACAAGCAGCAACATATTCTGCTTCCATGGTGGAGTCCGCAATACAAGATTATTTGACACTCCTCCATGTTATGGCTCCACCTCCCAAGGTGAATACACATCCTGATGTGGAATTTCTGAAATCTAGATTCGACTGAAAATCTGAATCTGTATAGCCAATGGGTATCAAATCCTCACATCGATAAACAAGCATATAATCTTTTGTTCTCCGTAGATACTTGAGAATATGCTTTACAGCTTGCCAATGTTTTGGTCCTGGATTTGATTGATATCGGCTGACCATGCCAACTGAATAACAAATATCTAGTCTAGTATAAAGCATGACATACATGAGACTTTCTACTATAGAAGCATAAGGAACTTGTCTCATCATATATTCTTCCTCTTGAGTCTTAGGCCTTTGGTCATCAGACAGAGGAACTCCATGTCTGAAAGGAAGTAATCCCTTCTTGGAGTTTTGCATGCTAAACCGTTCTAGAACCTTATCTATATATCCAGCCTGTGATAAGTCTAACATCCTATTCTTGTGATCTCGCCAAAGCTTGATCCCCAAAATAAAGTTAGCCTTACCCAAATCCTTCATATCAAATTGGTTTGACAACCACACCTTTACCGATGACATTATCCCTACATCATTTCCAATGAGTAGAATGTCATCAACATAAAGCACTAGGAACATTACTACTTTATCTCGATGTCTTTTGTACACACATGGTTCATCAAGATTTTTTTCAAAACCAAATGACTTGATTGCTTGATCAAATCTGATGTTCCATGACCTAGATGCTTGTTTAAGTCCATAAATGGACCTTTTTAACTTGCATACCATATGCTCTTGGTTCTTTGCTATGAAACCTTCCGGTTGCATCATATAGATTTCTTCTTCAAGATTGCCATTAAGAAATGCAGTCTTGACATCCATTTGCAAAATCTCATAATCATAATGAGCAGCAATGAATAAGAGAATTCTGATAGATTTAAGCATAGCTACTGACGAAAAAGTTTCATCATAGTCAATACCTTCTTTTTGTGTATACCCTTTTGCCACTAGTCTTGCTTTAAAGGTTTCAACCTTTCCATCTACCCCTCTCTTCCTCTTGTAAACCCATTTGCAACCAACAGGTTTAATGCCATTAGGCGCCTTTACAAGATCCCAAACTTGATTGGAATACATGAAATCTAATTCAGATTTCATAGCTTTAATCCAATGATGTGCATCTATATCATTCATTGCCTCTTCATAAGTGTAGGGATCTGATTCAACCTCTTCTGAGATAGCTTCATAAGTTTCTCCCAAACCTATGAATCTTATGGGAGGCTGAACAATTCTCCCACTACGACGAGGCACCTGTGTACTAGACATCTCATGAGTAGTATCTTGTGGTGTATCCAATACAACCACATCATCCCTAGTTTCATCTATTGGTTGTTCAACTAAAGGTTCATTCATTTCAGCCAAAACAACTTTATTTCTAGGATCAAAATTATTCATATAATCATCTTCCAAAAATTTGGCATGTGTGCTAACAAACACTTTGTTATCTTTATGATTATAGAATAAATAACCCTTTGTTTCTTTTAAATACCCTAAAAACATGTATACTTCGGTTTTAGATTCCAACTTATCAGACTTCCTTTTCAACACATGTGCTGGACATCCCCAAATGTGGAGATGTTTCATACTAGGCTTACGCCCCACTTCACAATTCCTTAGGTGTGTTGGGAACAGATTTTGATGGAACTAAATTCAAAATATGCATTGCAGTTTTTAGTGCATATCCCTAAAAAGAAACTGGTAAAGTTGAGTAACTCATCATGGACCTAACCATTTCCAAAAGAGTCCTATTCCTTCTTTCTGCTACACCATTCTGTTGGGGAGTTCCAGGTGCAGTCAATTGGGATATAATCCCATTTTGAGTTAAGTAATCCTTGAAATCCCCAATAAGGTATTTGCCACCACAATCAAATCGAATAGCTTTTATGCGTTTACCTAATTGATTCTCAACTTTAGCCCTAAACTCTTTGAACTTTTCAAAGGCTTCGGACTTCCGTCTCATTAGGTACACATAACCATATCTTGAGTAATCATCGGTAAAAGTGATAAAGTACTCATAACCTCCTTTTGCTTGGGTTAACATAGGACCACATACATTTGTATGAACTAATTCAAGCAACTCTTGGGCTTTTCTACCTTTTGCATTAAAAGGTCGTTTGGTCATTTTGCCTTCCAAACAAGATTCACAAACTGGAAATTCATCAGAGTCCAATGGCTCTAAAAGTCCATCTTTGATCAGTCTTTGAATTCTATTTGGATTAATATGACCCAAACGCAAGTGCCAAAGATATGCTTCATTAGTAGAAGAAAACTTTCTCTTTAATGATTTTACATGAGAGTTATGATCTAATTCAGAATTATATAATTCATACTTATCAGGAGTTAAAATATAAAGACCATCCACAATATTGGCAGAACAGATAAACACTTCATCTTTCTTTATTACAACATTGTCTTTTAGGATAACATAATATCCATGTTTACCTAAATAAGTTGCAGAAATTAAATTCCTATGAACATTAGGTACATACAAACAGTCTTCCAATATTAAAACTCTAGATTCAAAACATAAATTAAACACTCCAGTAGCTATAACTGGAATCCTGCTCCCATCAGCTAAGGTAAGAAACATTTCCCCTTCATTCAACTTTCAGGTCTCCTGAAACCCCTGCAAGGATTTGCAGATATGATTAGTACAACCTGAATCTACACACAGGAATCTGTGGGATTCTGTACCAAACATGTTTCAAGAAGGAATGTTCTTTTCATACCTCTATTCTTGGCAGCCTTCAATATTGGACAATTCCTCTTCCAATGTCCTTTCTCACCACAATGGAAACACTTTCCTTTGGTTTTCTTTCCTTTGTTGGCAACTCCTAAGGCAACTTGTTTACCATCTTTCTTAGTGAAGTTCTTCTTCTTCTTCTTCTTACCCTTGCCTTTCGACTTAGGTTGAGAAGTAGAAGTTTCACCAACATTGGCTTCAACACTAGAAGTACCAAGGATGCCTTCCGCCGCTACCAACTCATTCATCAATTCAGACAATGTATAAATCTTTTTGTTCATATTATAGTTAAGTTTGAATTCCTTGAATGATTCTGGTAGTGACTGGAGTATCATATCCACTTGGGATTCTCCATCAATATCGGCACCTAAAACTTCCAATGTATTCAGATTAGAGATCATCCTAAGACAATGCTCCCTCATTGAAGTACCTTCAGCCATTTTGGTATTATAAATCTGCCTCATAGTTTCTTACCTTGCAGAACGGCCTTGCTCACCAAACATCTCCTTCAGACTGAGCATAATGTCCGAAGCTAGTTCTACATCCTGCATTTGATGCTGTAGAACATTTGAAATAGATGCTAGGATATAGCACTTAGCCATCTCATTAGATTTCTGCCAACGATCATATTCCTGTTTTTCCTCAAGAGGAGCATCTAATGATGGAAAGTTAGGACATGGTTGAGTAAGCACATATTTGTGCTCTTCAGCAGTAAGAACAATGTTCAAGTTTCTTTTCCAGTCAACATAGTTGGATCCAATCAGTTTGTTTTGATTAAGAATAGCAACAAGTGGGTTAAATGATGCCATGATTTTAAATCTGAAAATAACAAACATGAATATAATAAGTAAACTAGACATTATCAATTTAGCATATAAACATATAATATGGAACCTTATAAAACCATAAAATAATATATGCAACGACAAACCAATCCATGTCTATAATTCCTTGATAGCAAGTTTATTATAAACACAGTAATTGATTGAGAACTATTCTCATTATTAGTGCTATCATGATAACTCTTATCATACACTAATAATATGCCGTATTAGCTCTAGCCTCTACGTAATAATGATATAGCTCCTCTGGGAGGTTAACATTACACTTAGTCTAGTGTACACCATTATTTAGAATCATGTGTAGCCACATTTCATCTCCCTTATAATGTTTAAACTTGTAGTACCATGGAACAAAACACCCTCCTTTGGGATCGCGAGACATATATGCCAAGATGAGGTGCTTATCCATACTACTTTAAACAGGTTAGTTCAATCTTATAGTACTTGAAGTAAACACCCTCCTTTGGGATCGCAAGGCATATACGCCAAGACGAGATGCTTACCTACACTACTAAGAACCGATAATGGAGGCCGTGAGATCCAACTCTTGTATCTCTCTCCCACTAGATGTTTTAAATTAAAGGTTTTTATGTTCAAGAACCATAATAATGCTAGAAACCCTTAAAAATATAATCCTAATCACATTAGGAATAAATTTCATTAAAGTATTTTAATAGGAAACCAAAATACTTTATTCTAGCATTAATATACTATTTGACTATAAATATATGATGCAAGGCAAGTAACGATATGATGAATCCTTTATAAACAATTTGCATGTAAACCCATATATTTATATATATATATATATAATATAATATACGGATTGTTCAACCAAGGCAAGTATTACATGCTTATAAAATGGTCATCAAGAACTTGCATATAAAACCATATGAAAGCATGTTACTGACAGAATGAAAATGCCATATGGGTCCACGAAACCATGCAAGATCAAAAGCCTTATAATAATCAAACCATGCAAGCCTTATATTTATATTTATATCCAAGCGGTGTAAAGCATCATTCACGCACTTGACAGTTACATTCAATAGTCAATAACTATATCCATTCCGAGAAAACAAGAGACCGACACATCAAACTCAATCAATGCATTACAGGTTTATGTGTTCGTCTCTAATACAAAGACTATTGTGTTCATGTTCAATACAAACACCATCATAGCACGCTATACATGGAGAGACATAATCTTGACCACTTCGAACAAACCAAGAGAATATGCATCCTTGGTCTAAACCCAATATCATCATGTCTCATATAAGTCAATGGCATTGGCAGCGATTATCAAACAAAATTCAACCGTCAATTATAACCAACCAATGCAAAACCAAATGCTTATACTTTGACCGATATACCAATTTTACTTTAATTCTAAAATTCAATCACATGCTATACAATCATGAGATGAAAACTTGGCTCTGATACCAATTGTTGGTTAAATCTGGTTTTGTATTTCATACAAAACTCATAGCGGAAGTAACAAACAAAGATCTATTTCATTCATGATCGATAACTTGCACTATATAAATTTCAGAATTTAAGAACAAGATAGCGTACCTTGGTGCGGTGAAATTCAAAACAAAAGATTATAAATACTTGAGAACACTTTTAATCTTCACTCCAATTCCACTTTACGCCCAAGAAGTGTGGTCTCTCAATCAATTTCCAAGGGAGAATAATTAAGTGGTTTCACTCGCACATACACACCACTTCACAATGGTGTCTCACTTTTTCTCTCTAATAAAAATTCTTTATGTCTCTCCCTTTATATATAACTAATTATCTAATTGGGCCGGCCAATTGGCCCTTTCCAATTGGGCTTTAATGTGTGGTTTGGAGTGGGACCAAAAGGACCAATAAGACACTAGCTCCAATGGGCCTTGGGCTTTTCTGTCAACTCTTGACAAGTCCAAAGTTACCATTAATTATATTTAATATCACTATATAAATATAATTGCACTCTACGCCTTATTAATAAATTATATCCCAAAACTTTATTATACATGCAACCCCTTCATAAAATATTCGTAGTAATTCAAAGTCATAAATATAGACTGTCACTTGGAAGATTATTACGTCTTAATCCTTGAGTACCCGGTTTAATCCTTTTAAGTTATTCATTATATATTTATGAAATCCAATTTCATAAATATATACTTTAGTAATTTCTTACCAAAGTGATCAGGCCTAACTCTCTGAATAACTAAACCCATTAAACTTATCTCAAGGGAATATTTTAAATCTCTGTTAAGAGACTATGAATTTCATCTTGAGAATATATGTTCCATCTACACGAAATGTGGCTGCCCAACATACTGAGGTTTTGACCGTTACTTTAGATCTCACTCCTAATATATCAAAGCAACCTACACTTCATGATTATGTCCATTATTCTCTCAGGATTAAGAGTTCATGCAAATATAAGTTGTGAGATTTATTATTCAATTGGCAGTCGTTAGGAGAATAATAAATCTCACAGTGGTCTAGTTCAATATGTCTTAACTCTTAAAACATGTTAACACATCAACTAGAAGTCTTCACTTCCATGATCAAGACAAATCATCTTAGTTGATATGTTATAGTCTTCGCAGATGAAATGCCCAATTTCATCACCAATTTTGAACTAAAATTCTGAGTTTACAAAGAACTTGTAACTTATATCTTCTGTGATTAAATCACATAAATCACATACTATGCATCTCATGGATTAAATGATAATGTCCGAATATTCATGTTACCATTATTTTAGATAATAATAAAATAACTTTATTAATTACAATATTAAGTTATACATCATGTCATACATAATGTCATACATAGCATCATACAATAGGATTTAAGGGCACTAATCCCAACATTAGGTGCTTCAAACTTTTTGTGGCTTGAACTGTCTTGTAGGTCGAATATGGGATTGTGATGTTCCAGCAACAGAGTGTCTTTTATGCTTACGGGCTTCAGTACGGTGATGGGAGTGATGGGCTTGGAACTAGAGCTATTAGCTTGATTGTCAGCCTTGGGTTCTCTTTGCAGCCTTCCTTCGGATCTTGACCAAATTCTTCCCTAAGAACAGGCTTGGTTAGGTTAATTAAAGCTAGGTCCCCATCTACATTAATCAACCAACCAAACAAACACATGCAACATGCAATTCAATTCAATCATGGACTGGCCTAGGGGTAGGTTCTAAGTCATTACATTGTAGGGTGAGTTTGTTGTTTTATTGTTTTCCATAGCTAGGACGTTACACCTCCCAACTTGTAATGTAATGAACATTGCATTGGTCCGAATGGCATGGATTGTCCTTTACAGTTAACAAGAAATGATCTAGTGACTTTGGGCTATGAGTTGGTGAGTTCACCACTAGGTACCCGAATCTAATGAAGACCGATAATCCATGGTTACTACCACTATATTATTGAGAGGGGTGCATATATTTTCGTTGTTTTGATAGCACACACTATGATAGTTAGGGAAAGCTCTTAACAAACAAACATGGCAACACAAAAATAAAAAAAAAATAAAAAAAATAAAATCATACAAACATCTCAAGACATTTATAAACAAACAAACAACCATACCATGCAAAATCATGCGAAAGAGAAGGGTATATTGTTGGTCACTTAAGTCTAACAGGAAGCTTGGCCCTTGACATCCCCAGTAGAGTCACCATTGTGAGAGACCGCAAAAAATCTAAGCTCTCAAAAAAGAGATTCGGGTGCTTTTAAGGGCGCCTCTCTTTTTGGGAAAGTGGTGTGGAGTCAACACTTATCTTTTATACAAAAAAAATAAGAAAAAAATAAATACAAATTACATGATCAAAATATTTCAAATGTCATTAATTGAATAAAGAAAAGTACAACTTTGATAAATTAACCTTACAAGGCTTTGGGTCCTAGTTACTATCTACCAAAATTAAAAGGAAAAAACACTAATATGCCTATCCAAAAATCCTAAGCTCGAAGGCTAGGTTATGGAATGGGAAGGTGTTAGGCACCAATTTCATCCAGACAGAGTTTGGTCTTCTAGACTCTAATGACCAATATACCCTTTTTTGCATGATGTTGAATGATCTGTTGAACACACATAACAGACACTTGACTGAAAATAATTTAAATAAATTTTCCTTATGAATGATGTTCTTTTTTAAAGAAAATTCATATCTGTTTTGAAATTTAAAAAAATTAGACTTGGATTGTAAAAAAATCAGATATGTTTTTATGAAGGGTTAAAAGAAAGATTTGTTTTGTAAAAAAATCAAATCTGTTTTTATGAAGGGTTAAAATAAAGATTTGGTTTGTAAAAAGAATTAGATTTGTTTTAAGAGGTTAAAAAAATGATTTTATTAAGAAAAATCAGATATGTTGTTTGTAAAAAAAAAAAAAAAAAAGGATTTTGAAAAGAATTAGATCTGTTTGGTGTAAAGTTAAAAAAAAGAAAAGAAAAGAAAAGATTTTTGGGTTTATGAAAAACTAGATTTGTTGTTGAAAAAAAAAAAGACTTTTAAAGGAAGATTCACATTCATGAGACAAACTTATTATGTGTCACACAAAAAACTTTAATCTAACTTTCAATCCCTTCTTTTAAATTTCAAAATCTGCAATTTTATGACAAAGAAAACTTTTTTTCAAAAAAAAAATTAGATGTATTTAATGAAAATACAGATAAGTTTTGAGACTAGAAAAAAATCAGATCTGTATTTAATGAAAATACAAATCAGTTTTGTATTTAGAGAAAAAAAATCAGATTTGTATTTAATAAAAATACAGATTAGTTTTGTATTTATAAAAAAAAATAGATCTATATTCAATGAAAATACAAATCAATTTTGTATTTAGAGAAAAAAATCAGATCTATATTTAATGAAAATACAGATCAGTTTCAGGTTTAGAGAAAATATCAGATTTGAAAATACAGATCAGTTTTGAGATTAGACGAAAAATCAGATTATAAAATACAGATTAGTTTTGAGATTAGACAAAAAATCATATTTGAAAATACAAATCAGTTTTGAGATTAGACAAAAAATTAGATCTGAAAATATAGATTTGTATTGAGATTAGAAAAAAATCAAATCTGAAAATACAGATTAGTTTTGTGTTTTCGTAAAAACGTTTTGATAATCGTTACATATTTTGAAGTTAAAGAGAAAGAATTGAAATAAACAATCATCTAAAGCATCTAGTCATGGAAATTATATATTACGAACAAGTAATAATCAAACATGGTAATCATACTCATGCATCAAACACAAAACATGCTAATTAACGGGAAAAAAAAAAGAAAAAAAAAAGAAGAAAAATAGAATACCTCTTGCATGAGTGTGCTCTTCTAATGAATGAATATTTTAGAAATCAAAGAAGTTTGTTCACCACTTTGAGGTCTAAAATACCTTACTTACAAAAAAGAAGTTCTTAAAGTAAAAGCCTCTAGAACGTCTTTAACATAAGGAGAATTGAAAAGTCAGAAGAGAAGAGTCAGAAATCCTCCTCTATTTATAGAGGCTGGGATGTTCAAAAAATTAGCTAAATGATCAGAATACAAACTGGGACGCGTCCATATCTCTAAAAAATCGTAAAAGGTAAGGTTTATCTCAATCTAGAAGCCCTCGTGCTGGGTCCTACATTTGTGCCAATTGGCACTTGAAAAGTCCCAATTAGCACTCTCAAAGTGTCGAATGGGCCTCTCGGGTGCTGGACCTGTGTTTGAGTTTCGATTTACTTTGGACTACTTTTTTGAGGTTTTTTAAGCTAGGACTTGCACTTAGACGCATTTTTAATCCATATTCTAAAAGTTAAACTCCTTTTCTGATAATTCAAGTCTTTTCAGTAATGATTATCTTGTAGATAAATACTTTAAAAAGTCTTGATTATCCACAATTTTGTTGTTATCTGATTATCCTCTTTATTCCCATGCATGCAAGTTTATTTTTGACACTAACTAACAACCAATCACAAAAATATTTATTTAATTTTAATTGTTTAACCAATCAGAATGAATTTAAATTAATCATGCATTGTTGGTTCTGCCTAAATAAAATGCATGTAGACCGTGCAAACTTGATCATGCGATATCTTTTAATTTGATGGTCTAATTTGGAAATCCGGCACACTGTCGCAACCGTAAGAATCTCAAAATCATTTTTATGATATGCAATAAATGAAATAATGCATGTAATGCAATCATGAAATTAGGGTATATGAATGGTCATTCTAGTAATCTTTCTTGATTAAATTATGAGTGCAAAATTGAGTGTCTACACACATGATTTTCACAAAGTCCATAACTGAATAACTAATCAGCCATACAACATTGAAATCTCTAGCAAATCAAACCCATAAACCCAGTAAACAAACCAATCTCCAATAAACCCATAAACCTGTATTTTCTTATGAAACAAACACAAAAAAATCCAAAAAAATTTAGCTCAAATACAAATTCATAAATCCCAAATCCCCCATTTTCTCAAATCCAACAAAATCATCAAAGACCCATAACAAGCCACACCTAAATCTCTATTCCTTTTCTTGTTCTTCCCTAGATCCACCACTACCGAACCCAAATCCATCACAACCAAACCCTAAAACCAATTTCAACCATGGCTCAGATATATTAACCATCAAACAACTCAAACCTTCACACCATCACAAATCGAAGAACGGAGATTGAGTGGGTGAGTCCAAGAAAAGTAGAGACTAGAGATGCAGAGAGAGAGCAAGTATACCACCTTGATGGTGGCTCATGGCAGTGAACGGCGAGGAAGGAGAGTGATTGACTGTGGTGGATTCGTTGTCATCAAGGGTGCTGCTATTGATGAAAGAGAGAGCCTGACCAATTTGGTCCTTCTTGGCTTAGGCATCATCAACTCTCTCTATCTCATGGTCGAATCCCATGGCTAAACCCCATGGTTGAGATTGATGGCCACACCCATTAGTTGCTGATATTTGAACATAAACACAAGATCATAAATTCAAATTTTGAAAAGAAACATGCACTGAGAAAGAGAAAGACAGAGTCATGGATCTGAAAAGAAATAAGAAAAACAAAGATACAAACACAAATATAGCAAGTAATGGATCTAGAAAGAAAGAAGAAAAAGAAGTATAAAATGAGAGTGAATGAGAGTCAGCCATGGCTAGGATCACTCAATGAGAGAGAGAGAGAGATATAAAGAATTTACACAAGAGAGAGAGAGAAAGAGAGAGAGAGAGAGAGAGAGATTGCGAGTGTTGTGTTGGTTTTATTTTAATTTTTTGGGTTTGTCTTTTGTGTTTGTTTTCTAAAAAAAAAAAAAAAAGAGAGAAAATGTCAAATAAAGGAAAATGTTCTTCTTGTTCTTAAATCTGATCTTGTTCTTAAATTTGGGTTTGTGTTCTTGTTGTTCTTGTTCAAGACATACTTAGATCTTAATTCATGTCATTTTTTGGTTTTTAATTTTTTTTTATTTAGTTAAAATAAATAAATTGATTTTTTTTTTTAATTTAGATGCTAATGTGTCATTTTTTAATGCCAGAATAAAATTTATTATTATTATTTTAATAGTTTTGTTTGCCACCTAGGATTTTGCCGTTAGGGCATTGACGAAAATGACTAAAATGGATAGCATTTTTCTAAATAGGGACTAAATGTAGTAAAAATAAAATATATGGACCAAAATGGGAATCAAGGCAAAACATAGGGACGAATAGTGCATTTTCGCCATTATATATATATATATATTGAGTAAATTACTTTAATTCTATTCATGAAATTTCATGTGGGGGTTTTAATTTTCATATCAATTATTTATTGAACAATCTTGTGTTTGTTATTTTTTAACTAAAAGTGGATTGTATTTCTTTATTCTTTAAGAGTGAACTCACATGGCCTATTAGTATTGGTTGTACACTTGTACCATATAAATTTATAAATCATGTAGGCAATGTAAAAAAAAAATGGCATTTTTAAAAATGAATAAATAGGAACAAAGAAATGAATAATCAACAATTATTCAATGGAAAAATTATAGAGTATTGCAAAAAATACTAATGTTAACACAAACATGAGTCTATAGGGTGATGTCATATTCATTTTCTTGAAGAAAAAAAGTCTTTATCATGACAATTTCAAACTTTGTTTTATTTAGGGCTAATTACACTCATCTCTTATGAGTTTGAGGGAATGACATTCCACCCCAAATTTGAAGGGAAAAATCACTTTCCCTATTGACATCTGACTAACCAAACTTTGTTTATTAAATATGTTGTGCACTGAATGTCAGGTTTCCAAAATTATTCTCCTTTTCGAAATTAAAATTCATTGTTTTGAATTTTTAATTAAAGAATATTTTAAAATATTCAAAATGACTTTTTTTTTTTCAACAGGTTGAGGAGAGTTATGTTGTTATAAGTCTTTTGGTGCTTGATAAACTCTGCATCTTAATTATAAATTTAAAAGTTATGTTTTTACTAATTATGGTTAAACTTTGTCAAAGAAAATCGTATAAAATTTTAAAATACATTATTAATATAAACATAAGGGGGAGGAGTGTTATTTTCTTCAAATCTCAGGGGTTAGTAATTAGCCATTTTATTTATTTTCATGAAGAAAAAAATGTTATTATCATGAAAATTCCAAACTTTATTGGGTCAAGAAGGATCAAGACACATATTGCATAATTAATAAATAGAAAATCATATAGAGGATCATTATTCATTTGAAATAACCCATGACTCTCATGGGAATATAAAGACCGAAAATGAAGACGAAACAGGAAGAACAAGGATGGGTTTTACCTGGATCAGTAGTCCAAGCTTAACACTATTTCATTCATGCCATGACCACAAATACCAATGTATAAATCTCCCTGGATCAAAATCAAACTACAAAAATCATATTAAAATCTATAAATTAAATACAAAATTCCTGAAAAAAAAAATCAGCAATAAGAAGTTAATCAAAACCCTAAGAAAGAAAAAAAAAACTACAAATATAATATTGCAACCGATTGAAAACAATAAAAACTAAATAAGAAACTAAAAAAATTTTTTACAAAAATTTGAAAAGAATGAGAAAAACTAATTTTAGCTATAGCATTGTTTCCATATTCTTCTCCTCCTCCTTATTGCATAAATTTAAAAAGTACATAAAAAAAGGTAAAAAAAAAATGGAAAAAAGAAAAGAGAAAACAACAGATGTTTTAAATAGAAATCTATGAATAGTTGGGTATTGAAAGGGCTTGATCTAGAAATAATTAACAATCTTGGAACGATTGAATTTGTTTGTGAGAAACTAAATGTATATAAAGATTAATTTAAATTTAAATAAAAATTTCAAGAACAAAATATTTTGGTGGATGAAGAGAGAGGAAAAAGTATATTTTATTTACTATTTTAACAACCCATCCCTTAAAAAAAAAAAAAAAAAAAAAAAAAACAAAGTAGGAAACAAAATATAATTACGAATGCGTATTACTATTTTCGTGTAGTTGTACTCTGGTTATATAATGTATTATAAACCCGGTTTAAAACACTAGCATTACTATTTTTGTGTATATTCTAATAAGTATTATTATTTACTCAAAAAAAGAAAAAAAGGAATGTTTATCCTACATTGGTTGTGTGTGTGTCTAGTGTCTGCTATGTATAACCCCAGTCTACAACTACAAAGGTTAGGCCATTTTGTAGTTGTACTCTAGTTATGTAATGTATTATAAACCCGGTTTAAAATACTAGCATTACTAAAAGTTCAATATGTGTGTAAAACACCTTTGAACGTTTATACCCCAAATTACAAAATAACAATTCAAGCTTATAATCAAACACTTAACATGCAGAACATGAATATAAGCCAAACACAGATTTGATAAACAATCTAAGCTAATTATAATCACATCCACAACAGAAAATAAAAGGCAAAGATAAAGGAAAAGAGATGCAAACACAAGAACAACACGCGATGTGTTATCGAAGAGAAAATTGAAGCCCTCGGTGTAAAACCTCTCTGCTGCCCTCCAAGCGGTAAATAATCCATTAAAGAATGTAGTTGGGATATATAAACAGCAGAAGACCCTCCAAGCCTAATCTATCTAGTGTACCTAAGCCCTCCAAGCTTCTTGCTCCAACGAGGTTGCGCCGAACCTATTTCTTTTTTAGCTTACCGGATTCCACTATACACTATAGCATCAATCAATAGTCATTGGTCCCTTCTAAACTGCTTTCCTTAACACCAAATGAACCTTCTCACAGACGTGGGTGTGGTAAGATAAGGATTTTGTCAATAGCCTCTCAAGGATGTATCAATGGAAAGGAAGAGAGTAGAGGAGTTTGAAAAGTCTCTTAGGTGAAGATTGGGGATGAGGCAATCTTGTTTTTCTCTAGGGTTTCTCTCACAAAATTCTCTCTGGAAGCTCTCTCAATTTCGTGCGTATAAGGGTCTATATATAGTGGTGTGTGTTTGGAATACGAAGAGTCAGTTTTTGCCAAACAGGGTAAGTTGGCGGCTTGACATCGCAGCTTGTCCAAGTTGCAAGTTCAAGTCGCGAGGTAACGGCCTGGCCAGCCTGGGACTTTTGTCTTATAGTGCGACAATTAGTGTGACCCTTCACCTTCCCGCGTTCTTCTCACGTGCACAGCATTTGGCGGCTTGCAAGCCGCGAGTCCTAACCGTAAATCTCTGCTTTTTTGCACAAGAATGAGCAATTCTTCACACTTTCTTCACACACTACCCTTACAAGAATCCCACCTAAATACAGGGTTACTAAGTGCTAAATTACAAGCAAATTGGCACGGAATAAAGCTAACAAGATGGTTGATAAATTTCAACCTTACAATCTCCCCCTTTGGCTATTTCGTGACAAAACCCTAAAACAAACTCTAGACTTAACGCGGGAGTTAGGAACAGTTGGAAAACTCACTCACACCTAACTCTAGAATCTGTGAAGCTTTTGAACTATAAGAACAAGAACTCCTGAAACATAACATCACAATAAGTTCATTGTATGCAGAAAACTTGTAATGCATATAGAGTAAGCACAATGTGATTAAGCACAATGGAATAAAGCAATAAACCAAGGCAAGACCAAAATAAGCAATCACTATGGCCAAGTGATCATAATGCTCATTCACACTTGGAATGAACATTCGGACATTCAAGTTGACAAACACAAGGTAAATCACTTGAATGACCAACACTCAACCAATGCACAATACATAAAGTATATGCATCTAGGAATAAAGTCCTACAAGGACACAAGAGTGACAGTACTTAGAAGAAAATGCATAACATTTAGTCAAGTACTGATTTAGAAAAGCACACAGGCTGCATAAAGTATGGTACAAACCACAAAGGCCATCAAGGTGCATAAAAACAAAACTAAAAGCTTACAAAAGCAATATGGGTACAAAACTTAAATAGAAACCTTAAAAACCTACAAAGGTACCAGGTATAAACACAACACAAAAAGTAAGATATGCTAAATAAACATCATAATATATATTGAGTAACTTCTGAATAAAAAAGGTTATAACAAAGAACCACAAGTTAAACAAATAAACACTATCAGATAAAAACAAATAAAACTCCCCCTTTCACTATGCTTTCTATCTCCCCCTTTCTATGTGCATTTCCCCCTTTTTTCAGGAATAGCTAAAGGCTACTTTCATGCTTTTGTTGTATAGCATCTAGCTGAGTCTCGATAGTTGTGAGTCGCATCTGAGTTTGATTATGAAAGGAGTGAAGAAGCCATTCCAAATCAGAAATTCGATTAAACACATTTTCAATGAAGTAACTTTGCTTGGAAATTTGAAAACCGGGGGGAGTAGAAGGAGTCCCAGTTGATTGGACAAGAGTAGCTGTAGCATGAGCAGATGGAGATGCATGTGTGGATGGCTCACTCTTAGGTTTCTTGGAGGAGTGACTCTTGCTTGCTTGGAGAGAGAACTAGGATATTGGTCAAGGATAAGACAGGAATCTCTCATCTGATGGAGGACTAACACCTTCACGAAGAACAATCTTCATGACTAGACTGCAGAATGGAAGAATTGTTCGTGTTGCTGAACGAGCCGATGTTTTCACAATGATTTGGAATATATATGGGCACAGATGTCAATTGGAGCACCAGTAATGTGGTCACACAGAAATTGAGCCCTTCCAAGACTGATAAAGGTAGTATTTGATAGAGGGTAGAGATTGGAGAACATGATAAGCTTTAGAGTTGTCAGTTCGGGTGAAAACAATGCAGTACTTATAGACGATCTTGTGCTTCCCAATTCATGTTCATTCCTAAGAACTTGAAGGATGTCTTGTGCCTGAAGAACTCTGTCATCGTACGGAGTTCTGTCCACATTTTTTGGTCTGGTGATGTGAAGTACCTTAGCAATGTAATCTGCATTCATGGAAAATTCTGTTCCTCATACCCAGCATTTCAACTCTACCCCTATGTATCTGACATTGGAGTAGAATTCCTTAACCAGTTCTTCAATTGGATCCTAAAAGTTTCCAAAAAGGTTAGCCCAATCTCTTTCTTCAAAAATCTTAGGGATAAAAGTTGCCCCTAGGGTATCAAACTTGACAACTCGTTCTACAATGAGAGAAGACTCTTTGAAGATGTCTGTATAGGTCTTTGAGTTAGTAGGAGTCCTGAATCTCTCAATGGTAGAGTCCCTGGATGACTTAGACGATAATCGTGTTCGTTTAGCAACCGGGGTTGACGGATCATCAGTTACAATGCCTTTGCCTCTAGATGAACAACGAGTTAACTGCAACAAAGCAAACACACAGAAAAGAACCAAATACAATACCACAAGAAGCAAACATCAAATTGTTTAGTTTCAGTTATAAGTCAGTTAATGAAAAATGTACCCAGAAAAGAGCAAATGACAAAGAAACAAGTTATGATGAGTATGAAATGAGCATGAAAACCCCAATGCAGCAGCACACACAAGATATGGAGAGTGAAAAACAACATAATGCTATCCACACAATACCAATATAAACTGATAAACCCACAAACCACATTCAGAGAGAAACACTGAAAACCCCCAAACCCATATGCCTAAAGAGAAATGACTTTATCAAAGACAATGCACAGAATAAAGACAAGCAACCTGAAGCATTAACAAGATACTTAGTCAACTCAGCAACAAGAGAAAACAACTCTAAACAATCAAATCCAACATTTTAGGCAAACCCATGTTAGAACACAATATATCGTAGAACAACAAATGCAACTTACAAAACAAGAAACTAAACATCAAAACATTAAGAATGAAGTCAAGGAAGGAAAAACCATACCTTTTTCTTGGTGTTTAATGAAGACATGATGCAAAAATGGAATCTCTTTCAGTGAGACTCAGAGTGTTTGAGAGAGAGAAATGAAAGAGACAATGAACAGTCACTGAAGTTCGAGGGAAAAACTGGAAAACAATTTTAAAAATTGTCTTTAAAAATGCAAAACACGTGTTTTTCGCGACTGAGTTAAGTCACTAGTCAGTTGCCAGGGTAAGCCGCGAAACACTGTGAAGGTAAGAAACTTGAAAAATTTCTCTAAGTGTTTTTCGTGACTGGAAGGTCTACCTGTGAGATAGTCGCCAGGGGAGCCATGAAAATCTTTGTATACCCCTCACGACTGGACCTTCCACCCGCGAACAAGTCGCCACACTGAGCCGTGAAAACCATAAAAACTCAAATTTTTGAAAAATTTTCTAATTCTTTTTTGCGACTGCAGCCTAGACTCGCCAGTTATCCACGAAAAATCTCGGAGTAAGCTCGCGGCTTGGGCATGCGACTGGACCTACCCGCGACTAAGTCGCCAAAACAAGGCAACACTGTTTTTGAAAATTTTGACAATTTTGTGAAAACAAAATACTTTCCAAAAAAAAACTAAAACACTCAAAAATCTTTTTGTGATTGATCAACAAAGATTGAGCTTGTGAAAACACATTTAAACAAGTACAATCACACAAATGAATATGGCATTCATTGAACATAGACTTGTGTGTTGTGTGTGAATATCAAAAATGAGATAGTCCTTAGTCTAATGTAAAGCTTCAATGATCAATTCAATCAAGGCATACATAATTAGCACTAAATAATGTGACCCATCTCAATTATAGAAATGTGCACATATGACCTCCCACAAAAACTTGAGTACAATTCTTTGAAACTTTTTATTTGGCTCCATTTTCAACATATCATTTGATCTTTTTGAAGAAACATATCTCATTGTGAGATCGATGCCTAAAATTTTCAATATTTCAATTTGATGATTTAGCCTTTGGCTTTTTGGGCATCACAACATTTTATTTTGTGTGCGACAAGCTTTTGTAGCTCAATATCTCTTTTCATTTGGAGATTTACATTTGGTGAGTTCTTTAATTAAAAGCAATAAAAATAAAAGTGGGAAGATATATAGACACAAATTTATGCATGTCTCAAGATCAACAAAACCATACACTAATTATTCATGACAAGGTTGAAGATCTATTTACAACAGTCACATAGATTTCAGAATTTCTTCCACAATGATACGAGCGCATGAGAGACAAGCTAAGCTCGTTAAATGCACAAAGTCATTAGTACAAAGGTACAAGGCAAAACATGCTTTGAGACAACACTTAACAAAGTTGATCAAACTTTTGAATTTTCTACTTTTTATGTGTTTTTGGATTTTTGACATAAAAGTAATGAAAGATTGATCAAAAGCAATGTAAAAACATTTTAACACAAAACAATTAAGCAAGTAACAATTCAAAACAAACAGAAGCATAAAGCATACAACTAAACATATTCACAAGGCATAGGAAGAATTGATGCTTGGACATGTTATGATGCTTATGCATGAGTACCCTTTGTCACCCACACGTCACGTGCGTTTGGGGTGGTATCCTTTACGGATTGGGTACGAGAGTTGGACTATCAAACCTTCGTGTGTAGCTTTCTAAGCAATTTGTGAAGGCACCAATCATCTTCATTATGTCCATCATTCTAGGATCATGGTTTTGACTTCTTGGTCGCTCTCCACCCTAAGATCTCTCGTCATTTCTCCTTCCACGTGATCGAGGAGTGCTTGCATTATTCAATGCTCTCAGCTTATGACAGTTAGGTCTAGTATATCCTTGCATTCCACAATAGTGACAGAGATAGTTCGTTCTTGGACGCTGCTATGATCTTGGAAGTGATCTTCCTTTAGCTCCATATCTGGATTCTGATTGATTACGGGACTTATTGAACACCCGTTAATCGGACACTTTCTTCTTCTTCTCAGCCTTAACTTTATCAGGAATAGGTTCTTCCACAACTGGCTTTTTTGCCTTTATAAACTTCACTTCTTTGACGACCTTGGCTGATGAGCTACTCCCTCCGGTGTAACCTAACCCAAACTTATCTGAAGAAGGTTTTTGAGATGAAATAACATATTCTAACTTCTTGGAGGAGACTCTCTCTATCTTGGCATGAGCTTGCACTACCTTTTGCTCAAGAAATCTTACTTTTGTGTAAGCTTCTGATAGCTCACCATTTAGTGTTTCTCACACTTCGCCTCCTTGTATTGTGCCAAAAGACTTTTGTAATCTTCCTCAGCTCTCTTCATCTTCTTAATGGCTGTATTAGCCACCTTAGCATATTCACCGGTCTTCTTAAGAAGTGAGTTGTAAGTCTTTTGCAATCCCACTGCTTCTCCAACTTCCTCATCTTCAGACTCCTCAATTATTCCAAGAGACTCCAAATCAGAATGCTCCCTAAGCTCTTTCACCAGTGTACCCAAATCATCTGAGGACTCCACATGTGCAATGGTCATGAATGCGGAGTAGTTTCCTTCTCCATCACAACTTTCTTCAAAATCAGAACTCGAAGAATATGTATCACTCAGCATTGTGGCATATGCCTTGCCTTTCCCTCTCAAGAAATTGGGACATTCCTTCTTGAGATGTCCATGGCCATTGCATTCATAACACACAATGTCCGAAGGAGATTGAGAATCCTTCCCTTCTTTCCTCGTAAACTCTTTCCTATCACCTCTTGAAGATGAAAATTTACCTCTGTTGAATGATTTCCCACTGTTCTTTATCTTCAGAAATTTGCGAAAGTTTTTTGCAAGATATGCTACTTCTTTCTCCACTCCATCTTCTTTGGAGGGGTCATCCATTCTTTCGGTGATGGTTTTGAGAGCAAGCGATTTACTCATCTTGTGGGAAGGCAGTCCCAGTTCATATGTTTGGAGAGAGCCAATTAGCTCTTGAATTTTGATTTCATCCAAGTCTGTGCTCTCTTCTATGGCTGTGACTTTTGCTCTAAAGCTTTCAGGCAAGGACCTCAAGATTTTTCTTACCATCTTAGTATCTTCAATCTTCTCACCAAGATTGAGCTTAGCAATGACAATTTCGTTGAGCTTCCTATAGAAAGAATCAAAAGGTTCATCTTTACCCATCTTGAGCTCTTCACATTTGTTGGTAAGCATTTGGAGTTTTGTGTCCTTCACCTTCTTAGTCCCCTCATAGGTTGTCTCCAAAATCTTCCAAGCTTCTTTGGCAACCGTCATGTGAGATATCCTATGGAATTCATCAGGAGACACACCATAGAATATAGCATTTAAAGTTTTATTGTTAGCATTGGCTGCTACAAGAGCTGCCTTATCCCAAATAGATTTAGCAACCTCCGGCCTAGTCCAACCTATTTCAACTGCATCCCAAACGGTGTCATCAATAAAGCATAAGAATGCCCTCATTCTGACTTTCCAGAAGGCATAATTGTTACCATAAAAAAATGGTGGAACATTTAAGGATTGAGACCTATCCATCTCAAAAAGGGTCAAGGATCACACCCAAGTATTTAAATCACAACGAGTGTACCTCACTTTGATACCAATTGAAAGTTCAATATGTGTGTAAAACACCTTTGAACGTTTAGATCCCAGATTACAAAATAACAATTCAAGCTTATAATCAAACACTTAACATGTGGAACATGAACATAAGCTAAACACAGACTTGATAAAAAATCTAAGCCAATTATAATCATATCCATAACAGAAAATAAAAGACAAAAATAAAGGAAGAGAGATGCAAACACAAGGACAACACACGATGCGTTATTGAAGAGGAAACCGAAGGCCTCGATGTAAAACCTCTCCGCCGCCCTCCAAGCGGTAAATAATCTACTAAAGAATGTAGAGATGTTTATCCCACGTTGGTTATGTATGTCTAGTGTATGTTGTTTATAATCCCAGTCTACAACTACAAAAGTTAGGCCTTTTTGTAGTTGTACTCTGATTATGTAATGTATTATAAACCCAGTGTAAAATACCAATATTACTATTTTTATGTGTGTTCTAATAAGTATTACTATTTACTCAAAAATGTTTTAGTAATTGAAAATCAATGATCCATTATGAAAATTAATGGCAACCTTTTTGTATAAAGACATTAATAACTAACAACAATGTTAAATTCAAATTATATTACCATAATAATCAACACCATACATCCAGATCCATGGACATATGTTACACCCCAAACTTAACTATAAACATAGGCACGTGACAACGGCCGCACGCTTATAAAGTAAGTATCCTATAAGTGTCTTTCCTAGCAACTAAAATTTATTCTCAAAATTATATCAAATAAATCTAAAATACCACAACAATTTCTTTATGAATAGATCTCCAATAATTCTAAAGGAACAAAATCCAAATCTTATATACACAATGCCAATTGGCCAAAAGATATAAGACTATTACAAGACCATTTAATCCCAAAATTATGAAGCTTCTTTCATGCTCACAACACAATAACAAAACTCCCAAAAATTGCTGTTCTTCACAATCTAAAACTGGAGGGGAAAAAAGGGGGGTGAGTTGACAACTCAATAAGTAACCAAAGTCCTAATAAGTTTTATCAAGCAAATAGATTTGTAAAATAACAAGTTGTATATAGATCAAATATTATGAATCTTACAAATCAAGATGGATTAGAAAATAATAAGTTTTTCATATGTCAAATCTATAATTTACAATAGGTTCCAAAAACACATAAGCAGTTTCAAGGACTTAAAATAGTTCAAATATTCAAACATAATTCATATTCTTAACAATCTTTACGACTATGGTCATGCTATATCCCCATGACTGGGAATCAAATTTAGATAAAACTAGTTATGTGCTAATATATATCCCTATTAGCTGGGTCCAAAAACATGATAGGCTCGTGATGCCCTAGATAGAACTAGTTTTAGTACAAATGAATAACCCTCATTGACTAGGTATTAGAGTACCAATGAATAACCCCCTTTAGGGGCTATCAAAGTCAAAACATAGTCAAATTGTCTAAAATCATATATATCAAAGATCAAACAAAAATATATCTCTTACAAATACACATACACACGCGCGCGCGGGCGCGCGCGCACACACACACACACACACACACATAATTATATATTTAGTAATCAAATATATTTGTGATAATTCTTTATTTTTTTTACTTTAAATTAGTAGTACAATTGAAATAAAAATGTAACAATTATAAACAATTTTCAGTAGTTAAAAATACAGTATTATAAGCAAAATAAAACCAATTAGGATAAGGTTACTTATATCAACTAGCTCACTATGAAAGAACTTCTTCCTAACACTTTCTCTAAAATCCTTAGATATCACCTAAATAATTTTAAAACACCATTTATTCAATAATCAAATAATTCAAGAAAAACTTATAACAATACCCGACCAGAAGAGAGAGTATTAAAAATATTCAATAACTATCTACCTATCTCACACCAAAATTCCACCTAATCATAATATTTTTCTTTATACATATATTATTATTTTTTTTTTCTGCCACAACTAAAGCCCTAGAGATAAAACCATATCTCCTATTACTATGTAGGCACGTGGGCCATCCTCAAATACGTGTGTTCCTTTGTTTCCTTTCTTCTTCTTTTTCTTCTTCTTCTTTTTTTTTTTTTTTTTTTTTTTTCCACTATAATTCGTGACTTGTCAGACTTCATTGACTTGCTATTCACCCCTACCAAAACCAATAAACAAAATATAATAATAAAAAGAAGTTGAAGGCTGCTTTGTTTCTTGTTTTAGCCCTCATCTATACTGACACATTCACATAATCAATATGATGCTGCTGCTGCATCGACTTTCCTATTAACCAAAAGTACAAATTTTTAAGGCAAAAACTGTGTAAAACCAGGTGACCATGACTATGCCTAATTTTTCTGTAGATCCATCTAGACTTAATGCAATAGTGGCGTAGGAAAAGAATAACTATTATCGAAACAGTAGAGATACCGAGAATATAATTTAATCCCTTCTTCAATTCAAATTGTAAAATTCAATAGATATTTAAATAGTTTCACTTCTTGGCCAAAATACCCACATAAAAAAAATACTCTAGTACCAAATAAAGCTTAGATTTGACAAGAAAGAGATTCTTAGGCACTTACCTTAATTATGCAGTCAAACCTTCTCTACTTGAGTATTTTGGGTAGTCTCCTCTCTCAAAATATCTATCATTATATATTGCTGGCTTAAATTAGCGTATATATAGTTAGGGTTTCAACCTTATTTTCTAAAAACTCCTTTAGTAATCTTAATTATAAAATTGACCCATAAACAAATTTACTTAAATACCACTCCTTTTAAATATATATATATATATATATATATATATATATATATATATATATTTTGGTTGAAAAAGCAAGCAGTTGTTCAATTAACTCAATAGAAACCTTTTGTCATACAAAACAAAAGGAGCAACATCATCAAGGATGTCCTCTAACCAAAAAAGAGGAGCAAGAAGATGCCTTGCTTTTTTTTTTTTTGCTAACTTATCAGCTACACTATTTCCCTTGCGACAGACATGGGAGAAAAAACAGGCTCTAAAATTTGAAGTAGCAGCACGAATATCCCCAATAATGTGGCCAAAACTAGCCAAGCAATCCTCGTCGGAATCAAGATGTTTACAAATGACCTCAGAGTTGCCTTTCACCACCACTTCTCGTAAACCAATTTTCGATACAAAAGCAATAGTTCATCGACAAGCAAGAGCTTCTACAATGTCCGCTGAAGAAGGCATAGGGATCCATTCCGAAAGAGCACTGATGACACCTTAAAATGTATATTTATTTTATATTTATGTGGGCGTTATCTCCTTATTACTATGCTTAATTTTTATAATTAAGCTATGATTTGCATTAGTCTTTATTATTTATCTTCACATAATTTCTTGAATAAGATGTCATTCATCATGTGTAATTTTCTACTTTAAGGAAAATGCACTTTCCATTATATTGGGGCAAACATTTGTTGGTAAATTACATGTTTGTATCACATACAAAACATATGCAGTGGAAAATTAACAGATCTACTTCATTCGCAATTGATAACATGTACTATGTAAATTTTAGAATTCAAGGACAAAAGAGTGTACCTTGACGTGGTGAATTTCAAAACCAAAGATTAGAAGTTCTTGAGAAAACTTTTAATCTTCACTCCAATTCCACTTTACGCCCAAGAAGTGTGGTCTCTCAATTAGTTTCCAAGGGAGAAAAAGTGTGTGGCTTACACTTACACATACACACTATTTCACAATAATATCTCTTCTTAAAATTATGTATGTTTCTCCCATTGTATCTAACTGGGCTGGCCTTTTGGGCCTTTCCAATTAGGCTATAGTGTGTGGCTTGGAGTAGGGCCGAAAGGGAACAAATAAGACTCTAGCTCCAATAGACCTTGGGCTTTTCAATCAACTCTTGACAAGTCCAAAGTTACTATTAATTATATTTAATACCACTATATAAATATAGTTGCACTCTACGCCTTATTAATAAATTATATCCCGAGACTTTATTATACATATTACCCCTTCATAAAATATTCGTAGTAATACAAAGTCATTAATATTGACTGCCGCTTTGTAGATTACTACATCTTAATCCTTGAGTACTCGGTTTAATCCTTTTAAGTTATTCATCATATATTTTTGAAATCCAATTTCATAAATATATATTTTAGTAATTTCTTACCAAAGTGGTTAGGCCTAACTCTTTGAATAACTGAACCCATTAAGCATATCTCAAGTGAATTCCATCTTGAGAATATATGTACCATCAACACTAAATGTAACTGCCCAACATATTGAGGTTTTAATCGTATCTTTAGATATCACTCCTGATATATCAAAGCAACACACACTTCATTATCAGGTCCATTATCCTCTCAAGATTAAGAGTTCATGTAAATAGAAGTCATGAGATTTATTATTCATTGACAGTTGTTAAGAATAATAAATCTCACAGTGGTTCAGTTCAATATGTCTTAACTCTTAAAACATATCTACATATCAACTAGAAGTCTCCATTTCCATTATTAAGACAAATCATCTTAGTTGATATGTTATAGTCTTTGCAGATGAAATGCCCAATTTCGTCACCGACTACGAACTAAAATTCTGAATTTATAAAGAACTTGTGACTTATATCTTCTGTGACTAAATCACATAAATCATATATTTTGCATCTCATGTACTATATGATAATGTCTGAATATTTATGTTACCATTATTTTAGATAATAATAAAACAACTTTATTAATCACAATATTAAGTCATACATAATGTCATTTATAGTGTCATACGTAATATCACACACAACATCATACAATAAGATTTAAGGGCACTAATCCTAACAATCTCCCATTTGCCCTAAAGACTATTGTGCACTAATCTAACTCTTATTCTCTCCAAATGTGACTCGAAAGTCCTTTGAGGCAAGGCTTTGGTAAAAGGATCTGCTAGATTATTTGCACTTTCTATCTTTGCTACCACTACATCTCCACGAGAAACAATGTCTCGAATAATGTGGTACTTTCTCTCAATGTGCTTTCCTTTCTTGTGATTTCTTGGATCTTTGGATTATGCAACCGCTCAACTATTGTCACAAAACAATGTGATGGGAATTTGCTCCATTCTCACAACACCAAGATCAGAAAGGAATTTCTTGAGCCAAACAGCTTCCTTTACCGCCTTACAAGCAACAACATATTCAGCTTCCATGGTGGAGTCCGCAATACAAGATTGCTTAATACTCTTCCAACTTATGGCTCCACCTTCTAAGGTGAACACACAATCTGAAGTGGAGTTTCTGAAATCAAGATCTGATTGAAAATTTGAATCTATATAGCCAACGGGAATCAAATTCTCACTTCGGTAAACGAGCATATAATTTCTCGTTCTCTATAGATACTTGGGAATATGCTTTACAGCTTGCCAATATTTTGGTCCTAGATTTGATTGATATTGGCAGACCATGCCAACTAAATAATAGATATCTGGTATAGTACAAAGCATGGCATACATGAGACTTCCTATTGCAGAAGCATGAGGAACTTGTCTCATCATATTTTCTTCCTTTTGAATCGTAGGCCTTTGGTCATCAAACAGAAGAACTCCATGTCTGAAAGGAAGTAATCCTTTCTTGGAGTTTTGCATGTTAAACCATTTTAGAACTTTATCTATATACTCAGCTTGTGATAAACCTAACATCTTATTCTTGCGATCTTGCCAAAGCTTGATCTCTAGAATAAAGTTAGCTCCATCCAAGTTCTTCATATCAAATTGGCTTGACAACCAAACCCTTATTGATGACATTACCCCTATATCATTTCCAATGAGTGGAATATCATCAACAAAAAGCACTAGGAACATTACTACTGTATCTTGTTGTTTTTTGTACACACATGGTTCATCAAGATTTTGTTCAAAACCAAATGACTTGATTGCTTAATTAAATATGATGTTCCATGACCTAGATGTTAAGTCCATAAATGGACCTTTTCAACTTGCATACCATATGCTTTTGGTTATTTGCTATGAAATCTTTCGATTGCATCATATAGATTTCTTCTTCAAGATTGCCATTTAGAAAAGCAGTCTTGGCATCCATTTTCCAAATCTCATAATCATAATGAGTAGTAATGGATAAGAGAATTTTGATAGATTTGAGCATTGCTACTAGTGAAAAGGCTTCTTTATAATCAATACCTTCTTTTTGTGTGTACCCTTTCGCCACTAGCCTTACTTTAAAGGTTTCAACTTTTCCATCTATCCCTCTCTTCCTCTTGTAAACCCATTTGCAGCCAACAAGTTTAATGCCGTTAGGCGCCTTTACAAGATCTCAAACTTGATTTGAATACATAGAATCTAATTCAGATTTCATAGCTTTGATCCAATAATGTGCATCTATATTATTCATTGCCTTTTCATAAGTGTAGGGATCCGATTTAGCCTCTTCTAAGATAGCTTCATAAGTTTCTCCCAAATCTATAAATCTTACAAGAGGCCAAACAATTCTTCCATTATGCCGAAGCACCTGTGTACTAGACATATCATGAGTAGTATCTTGTGGTGTATCCAATATAGCCACATCATCCCTAGTTTCGTCTATTGGTTGTTCAATTACAAGTTCATGTATTTCAGCCAAAACAACTTTACTTCTAGGATTAAAATTATTCACATAATCATTTTCCAAAAATTTGGCATGGGTACCAACAAAAACTTTGTTATCCTTATGATTATAGAATAAATAACCCTTTGTTTCCTTTGAATACCCTAAAAACATGCATACTTTAGTTTTAGCTTCCAACTTATCAGACTTCCCTTTCAACACATGCGTTAGACATCCCCAAATATGGAGATATTTCATACAAGGCTTGCGCACACTCCACAATTCCTTAGGTGTGTTGGGAACAGATTTTGATGGAACTAAATTTAAAATGTGCATTGCAGTTTTTAGTGCATATCCCCAAAAGGAAATTGGTAAAGTTGAATAACTCATCATGGACCTAACCATTTCTAAAAGAGTCCTATTCCTTCTTTCAGCTACTTCGTTTTGTTGGGGAGTTCCAGGTGTAGTCAATTGGGATACAATCCCATTTTGAATTAAGTAATCCTTGAAATCCCTAAGAAGGTATTTGTCACCTTAATCAGATCGAATGACCTTTATGTGTTTACCCAATTGATTCTTAACTTCAGCCCTAATCGCTTTGAACTTTTGAAGGGCTTCGGGCTTCCGCCTCATTAGGCACACATAACCATATCTTGAGTAATCATCGGTAAAAGTGATGAAATACTCATAACTTCCTTTTGCTTATGTTGACATAGGACCACATACATCCGTATGAACTAATTCAAGTAACTCTTGAGCTTTTCTACCTTTTGCATTAAAAGGTCACTTGGTCATTTTGCCCTTAAAACAAGATTCACAAACTAGAAATTCATCAAAGTCCAATGGCTCTAAGAGACTATCTTTGATCAGTCTTTGAATTTTGTTTGAATTAATATGACCTAAACACAAGTGCCAAAGATATGCATCATTAGTAGAAGGAAATTTTCTCTTTAATGATTTTACATGAGAGTTATTATCTAATTCAGAATTATATAATTCATGCTTATCAGGAGTTAAAATATAAAGACCATCAACAATATTGCCAGTACAGATAAACACTTTACCCTTCTTTATTACAACATTGTCTTTCAGGACAACACGATATCCATGTTTACTTAAATAAGTTGTGTTAAGTTCTAAATATTTAGAACAATTGGAAAATCGTGAATACAAACTTGTCTAGATATAGATCTTAGAGTCTATAGGTTTTATTAGACAATGCTCAAAGGTGATTCAAGTCAAGATTCAAGAACATACAAGCTGTAGAAAGAAGAGTTCATATTCTACCTAGTTCGATCGATCGAAGAATAGGATCGATCAATCGAAAATCGTATCTACAGAATTTTAAGTTGGCCCAAACAACAACTTAAGCCCATTAAGGATTAGGGTTTTAGATCTACTTCTCCCATTATATAAAGGAAACCATAAGCCACGTTTTTGGGAGCTTTTGAGAGAGAGAGAGAAGAGTGTGCCTCTTTTGTATCTAGGATTTTGTACCCAAACCTCTCTAAGTCTTTGTTACTCATATTTTGCGGTTTGTGTGAATCTCTTGTGAGATCATTGAGGAGCTTTTCTTCACATAAACTTAGGGTTTTCAAGGTAGAGATTATTTCAACATCTTGATGATGAACTCGGTTACTGCCATTGGAGCTTAAAGAAAAACAAGCGGGGGTGCTTGTATCTTGTGGAGAATCCAAGAAAAAAGGAGTCCGTGGATTCGGAGCTTGTACATGGTCATGTCAGTAAGTTCTACTGGTGGGTAGCATTAGGAAGTCAAGTGGGGAGCTTATAAGTCCTTTTGTATGAACTTCGATTCTTTCAAGATAGTGGATTCAAGTTTACCTTGAGGATAACTAAGTCAAATCATCTCCAAGTTTTTTACCAGTTTGGTTTTCCTGGGTGATCATATCATTGTGTTATTTACTTTTCCGCTGTTTTATATTATTGATATGATTGTATGTTTGTAATAACCTAGAATTGCATAAATTGACTAAGTTAATCACTTGGCTAATTAAGTAGGTTAATCTGGTTGGTTTAAGGGGTTTAAATTTCTATCAAGTGCTATCAGAGTGGGTAGCTCTTCTGTTTTAGATCTTTTGATCCAAGAGCTGATCCTTGACCCCTGTTATCATGGATAATTTGAAGTGTCTTTCTACTCATATTTGTGATGCTTTGAATTAAAAGGATACTATTGTTTCTGTTGATTTTTTTTGATGCTTTTGAAACTCTTCGTAAGGAATTATCTAAATCTTTGAAAATTTCTAAGAAATTTAAGGAAGAGTTAAAATTGGCTAATCTTGAAAAAGAGTAATTGATTGTGAGATTGGATGAATCTAATAAAAAGAATGAATTTTTGAGAAATCAAATTTCCTCTCAAGATGAGAAGATGAAAAGCTTGGAACAATAGTTAGTTGAATCTAAAGCTAAAATTGAAAATTTGACTAGTACCAAGTCTGCTGTTGATAACAGAAGTGTTTCTATTTCTTTTAAACCTAAAATTGAGAAAGTTTATATCCCTCATTTCAAGAGGAATAATAAAGGAAAGACTTATTTTGCTAGGTTAGACAAAGTTAAAGATTCTGATGTAGATGCTGAAGTTTCTAAATTTAAGTCTAAACCTATTGTTAGAGAGCATAAAAAATCTGTTTTTGTGCCTACCTGTCACTTTTGTGGTGTTGTTGGTCATATTAGACCAAATTGTTCTTTGTTGAGGCAAAAACCAAAATTTGAGACCAGACTTACTGTTAGGAATACTGATGTTCCTAAATTTGTTTCTGTTTGTCACTTTTGTGGTGTCTCTGGTCACATTCGTCCTAATTGTCATAAATTGAAATTTAAGCATTCTGTATTTCAATCTAGAATATGTGATGATATTTCTCTTGCCATAAGTCCAAAAAAATTGTTTCATATGCTGTTGAAAAGTTTAAGCTTGTTGACTTGTGAAAGGAATTTGCAGGATTTTAGTCTCTCTCAGAATATTGGTATAATTCCTTAAATACACTCTGTTTCTCATGGATTTTCACCTACAAAGCCGAAGAATCATGCTATTGGGTGAGAAAAGATTCTCCAAGGTGAGTGTTGCTAACTTGTCCTTGATTTAATTCTTTCAATTAATTCTGAACATGTTTTGTTTTTGTTTTTAGTTGTTTTGTTTTTTATTTAAAAAAAAAAAATCCAAAAACATTGAAAATTTTCAAAAAGACAAAAATATTTTATTTTGTGTCTAGTTTTATTTTTCTTGAGAATTACATGAATTATGATATCTCTCTTGATTTAGAACATGCGTGATATTGTGGAGAGACTTGAATAGTTTGTGCTAAGCTATTTGTTATTTTGTGTGAGTATATACTAGTCTGTACATGTACTCAAGGGTTAATTAAGAAATTGATATTTCTTATTTGTGTACCCTTTATAGCTTAGTTTTGTACTATCATGCATTCCTTTTGCATTGTTCATTTAGCATAATATGTACTTTTTGTTTTTGGTCATAAATTTTCTTATAGAACCAAAAGGATTTTTGTGTTTTTTATTTCACATCTTGGATTTATAATCAAGGATTGGCCATATTATCTTTACATAACAAGTTTATGTACCTTGTTTAACTTTGATAAGCTTATTTATTACACTTGACTAGTTGAAACTTTGTAGTGCATGTTGTGTGGGAAAGATGTTTATGGTGTTTATCACTTTGTCTTAATCTTGAAGTCACATGTTATTTGACTGTCAGACTTGATCTTTTTGAGAAAGGCATAAATAACCATCTCACCACTGTTCACTAGCCAATCATGAACACCTTAGTGTATATCATAAGATTTTGTGCTCGAGAAAGTGTAGCATATACACAAAAAGAACATAAGGTGTAGCCTCGGTTTAATTGCTTAATACTTAAAATTGGTGTGTACTATTAGACTTGATGCCAAATCCCATAATTAAAATTGATGTGTATATTATGAGGCAAAATTTAAGAAACTTACATGATTGCAAGCTTATGTTCTAGGAGATATGGGAGTTATATGACGTAACTCTTTAGGTAATAGTCTCTTTTAAATTCTGTCATGAATTTTGTAGACTTTGTGATTGATTGCTATTCACATATCACCTCACATGTATCTCAAGATTTTGCTAGTTGCACATACTGCACAAGTTACTCTTTACTAAACTTGGTATATTATATTGTGTGTGATTGTGTTGTGGCCATCCAAGATTAAAAGTTCCTTGATTTTAATGCAAAATGTATATAATGTTTGCGCTTTGAGAAAAAATTGATTGAAAATCTTGATTTTGGAAGATCTAGGTTAAATTCAAATGTTTTTTAAAAAACTTTTCGTCTCATACTCATGCATTTTTAATAAAACAATGTGCTTTGAGGAGTTTCTGCATTAAAATGCTCTGTTTTACAAAAATCTGATTTTTCCAGACTTTCGATCAATCAAACCAGTTTTTCGATCAATCAAAATTGTGATTAAAATTTTTGGTTTGAGTTTACCTGACTCGATTGATGTTCAATCGATTCTCGATCGATCGAAACTGAAAAATTTTCAGTTTCTATGTTTTTGACCAAAATTTATTTTTTATGCATCATTTGTGTTTAGGATTCACATGTATTGCATTGATTTCTGTATCCATCTTGCAGTTTTGCTATCATATCTCTCATTGTTTTCACACATAGCATGCATACACTTTGCTAAATTGGGTACTCAACTTGATTTGAAAATTGATTGATTAATTTTTGAGTTATGTACTTTCTAGTCTATGCTATTTTTTATGTGTGAACTACAGAAAATATTTTTCTTAAGAGATATGTTGGATAATCAATGTGCAAATATTTTCTCTACTCATGCAATTGTTTTTGGGTCACATAGTGCCATGTTTGTAATTTATTGAAAGAGAGAATATTTTTTCTTCATGTGTATCCTCACCTTAGTTTTTAATTTTGGTTTGTGTGTCTTCCCCTCCCCCCCCCCCTTTATTTTTCCCCAAACTGTTTTTCCCAAAACTTGTTTTGTTTTTCCTATTTTTATAGGGGGAGAAGCTTATTTTTAACATTTGTTGTTGATAGGGGGAGTTGTCTCTGTTTTCTATAGAGTTGTCTTATTTTGTATCCCCTTGATTCTCTATTTTCTCTTATCTTTTATTGCGTATGTTGACTGTTTACTCTTTGTATGAGTTGTCTTTGTCAATACGTGACAAAAATGGGGAGAAATTATTGATTTATAGGAATCATGTTTGTCTTATTTAGGGGGAGTTGAAATTATTTTTTAAAGGGGAGAATATAAATAAAAACTCTTTGTATGAGTTGTCTTTGTCAATATGTGACAAAAAGGGGGAGAAATTATTGATTTATGGGAATCATGTTTGTCTTGTTTAGGGGGAGTTGAAATTATTTTTGAAAGGGGAGAATATAAATAAAAACTTTTTGTTGTATCTAACTTAGGGGGAGAGTTAGTTTACTTATGTTTTTATTTCTGTTTCTTGTTCACTGCTCATTAATTTATATTTATGAGTTATTCATGATATATGTCTTTGTTTTGTGTTTTGTGAAGTCAAGAATTTAATTTTGATTTACTTGTATTTTTTCCACACATGCGTTTATGCGTTTGTTGAGTGTTTCAGAAAATATACAGGTTGATTCAATTGAACTGTTGTCTACACTTGCAACTGATGGATAGTAGTTAGGTTGAATTTGTTGTAATGGGCATTTTATTGTATTGGGTTGTTCTTGTATTTGAGCATTTCATTTTGTATGAAAGTTTTGTCACGAATTGCCAAAGGGGAAGTTTGTTAGGTTCTAAATGTTTAGAACAATTGGCAAATTGTGAACACAAACTTGTCTAGAATATAGATCTTAGAGTCTATAGGTTTTATTAAACAATGCTCAAGGTGATTCAAGTCAAGATTCAAGAACATACAAGCTGCAGGAAGAAGAGTTCATATTCTGCCTGGTTCGATCGGTCGAAGAACAGGCTCGATCAATCGAAAATCATATCTACAGAATTTTAAGTCTGCCCAAACAGCAGCTTAAGCTCATTAAGGATTAGGGTTTTAGATCTACTTCTCATACTATATAAAGGAAACCCTAAGCCACGTTTTTGGGAGCTTTTGAGAGAGAGAGAAGAGTGTGCCTCTTTTATATCTAGGGTTTTGTAACCAAATCTCTCTAAGTCTTTGTTGCTCATATTTTGCGGTTTGTGTGAATCTCTTGTGAGATCATTGAGGAGCTTTCTTTCACATAAACTTAGGGTTTTCAAGGTAGAGATTATTTCAACATCTTGATGATCAACTCGGTTGTTGCCATTAGAGCTTAAAGAAAAACAAGTAGGGGTGCTTATATCTTGTGGAGAATCCAAGAAAGAAGGAGTCCGTGGATTCGGAGCTTGCATGTGGTCGTGTCAGTAAGTTCTATTGGTAGGTAGCATTAGGAAGTCAAGTGGGGAGCTTGTAAGTTCTTTTGTATGAATTTCAATTCTTTCAAGATAGTGGATTCAAGTTTACCTTGAGGATAACTAGGTCAAATTATCCCCAGGTTTTTTACTAGTTTAGTTTTCCTAGGTGATCATATCATTGTGTTATTTACTTTTTCGATACTTTATATTTTTGATATGATTGTATGTTTGTGATAACCTAGAATTGCATAAATTGACTAAGTAAATCACTTGGCTAATTAACTAGGTTAATCTGGTTGGTTTAAGGGGTCTAAATTTCTATCAAGTTGCAAAAATTAAATTCCTACAAACATTAGGTACATATAAATAGTCTTCCAATATTAAAACCCTAGACTCAAAGCATAAATTAAACACTCCAACAGCTACAATTAGAATCTAGTCCCATTAACCAAAGTAAGAAACAATTCTCCCTCATTAAGCTTTCTAGTCTCTTGGAACCCCTGCAAAGAATTGCAGATATGATTAGTACAACTTGAATCCACACACTAGGAATCCGTGGGATTTTGTACTAAACATATTTCAAGGAGGATTGAACTTTTTATACTCTTATTGTTGGCAGCCTTGAATTTTGGACAATTCCTCTTTACATCACAATGGAAACACTTTCCTTTGATCTTCTTTCCTTTGTCGGCAACCCCTAAGGCAATTTTTTTACCATCTTGCTTGGTGAAGTCCTTCTTTTTCTACTTCTTCTTACCATTGCCTTTCGACTTAGGTTGAGAAGTAGAAACTTTAGCCATATTAGCATCAACACTAGCAGTACCAAAAATGCCTTCCGCCACTACCAACTCATTCATTAATTCAGACAATGAATAAATCTTTTTGTTCATATTATAATTGAGTTTGAATTCCTTGAATGATTCCGGTAGTGACTAGAGTATCATATCCACTTGGAATTCTCCATCAATATCGGCACCTAAAACTTCTAATGTATTTAGATTAGAGATCATTGTAAGACAATGCTCCCTTACTGAATTGCGTTCAACCATTTTGGTATTATAAATTTGCCTCATAGTTTCTTGCCTTGCAAAATGACCTTGCTCACTAAACATCTCCTTCAGACATAGCATAATGTCCGAACCTAGTTCTACATCCTGCATTTGATGCTGTAGAACATTTTGTTAAGATTAGTGCCTTTAAATCCTATTGTATGATACTATGTATGATATTAAGTGTAACATTGTGTATGACATTATGTATGACTTAATATTGTGTTAAATAAAGTTTTTTTATTATTATTACCTGAAATAATTGTAACTTGAATATTTGGACATTATCACATAGTCCATAAGATGCATAGTATGTGATTTAGTTACAGAAGATATAAGTCACAAGTTCTTTGTAAACTCCGAACTATAGTTCATAGTTAGTGATGAAATTGGGCATTTCATCTGCAAAGACTATAACATATCAACTACGATGATTTGTCTTGATCATGGAAGTGGAGACTTCTAGTTGATGTGTTGATATGTTTTAAGAGTTAAGACATATTGAACTGGACCGCTATGAGATTTATTATTCTCTTAAGGACTGTCAAATAAATAATAAATCTTACGGCTTATATTTGCATGAACTCTTAATCCTGAGAGAATAATAGATTAGATCATGAAGTGTAGGTTGCTTTGATATATCAGGAGTGAGATCTAAAGTAACGGTTAAAACTTCAATATGTTGGGCAGTCACATTTAGTGTTAATGGAACATATATTCTCAAGATGGAATTCATAGCCTCTTAACGGAGATATAAAATATTCCTTTGAGGTAAGTTTAATGAGTTTGTTATTCAGAGAGTTAGGCCTAACTTTACCAAAGTATATATTTATAAAATTGGATTTCATAAATATGTGATAAATAACTTAAAAGGATTAAACCGGGTACTCAAGGATTAAGATGTAGTAATCTACAAAGTGGTAGTCCACATTTATGACTTTGTATTACTAAGAATATTTTATGAAGGGGTTTGCATGTACAATAAAGTCTTGGAATATAATTTATAGATAAGGCCTAGAGTGCAATTATATTTATATAGTGGTATTAAATATAGTTAATGATAATTTTAGACTTGTCAAGAGTTAACAGAAAAGCTCAAGGCCCATTAGAGCTAGTGTCTTATTGGTCCCTTTTGGTCCCACTCCAAGCCACACATTTAAGCTCAATTGGAAAGGCCCAAAAGACCAGCCCAATTAGATAATTGGTTAGATACAAAAGGAAAAAACGTACAGAATTTTAAGAGAGAGAAAAAACATATTGTAATGGTGTGTATATGAGTGTGAGTCACTTTTTTAATTCTTCTTTTGTAATTAATTGAGAGTCCACACTTCTTGGGCGTTAGTGGAATTGAAGTGAAGATTAAAAGTATTCCCAAGTGCTTCGATCTTTGTTTTGAAATTCACCGCTTTAAGGTACGGTTTCTTATACTCGAATTCTGAAATTTACATAGTACATGTTGTAGATTGAGAATGAAGTAGATCCGTTAATTTTCTGCTGCGTACATACCATCACATTTGAGATGGATGCTAGAATATAGCACTTGGCCATTTCATTAGATTTCTACCAACAATCATATCGCTATTTTTCCTTAGGAGGAGCATCTAATGAAGGAAAGCTAGGACATCGTTGAGTCAGCACATATTTGTGCTTTTCAACTGTAAGAACAATGTTCAAATTTCTTTTCCAATCAACATAATTGGATCCAATTAGTTTGTTTTGATTAATAATAGTAACAAGTGGGCTAAAAGATGCCATGATCAAATCTAAAAATAATAAACATGAATATAATAAGTAAACTAGACATTATCAATTTAGCATATAAGCATATAATATGGAACCTCAATAAAACCATATAATAATATATGCAACGACAACCCAATCCATGTCTATAATTCCTTGGTAGCAAGTTTATTATGAACATATTAATTTATTGAGAACTATTCTCATTATTAGTGCTATCATGATAATTCTTATCATACACTAATAATATGTCGGATTACCTTTAGCCTCTAAGTAATAATGACATAGCTCATTTGGGAGATTAACATTACACTTAGTCTAGTGTACACCATTATCTAGAATCCTGTGTAGCCACATTTCATCTCCCTTATAATGTTTAAACTTGTAGTACCATGAAACCAAGCACCCTCCTTTGGGATCATGAGGCATATACACCAAGATGAGGTGTTTGTCCACACTACTTTAAACAGGTAAGTTCAATCTTCTGTACTATGAAGTAAACACCCTCCTTTGGGATCGCAAGGCATATATGCCAAGACGAGGTGCTTACTCACACTACTATGAACCGATAATAGAGGCCGTGAGATCCAACCCTTATATCTCTCTCCCACTAGATGTTTTAAATTAAAGGTTTTTTTTATTTTATTTTTTTATTTTATAAACATGTGTAATCTAATCACACACAGCCTTGCACTTTATACATTTGAAAAAATTCAAAATTTCCTTCAAAGGCATTTTTGCGAGAATCTCGCGACTAAGCTCTTCTCGCGAAAATGAGTTAAGGCAAAATAGTGAAAACACAAAATTCAGACAGAAAATTTTGTGACTGTCTCGTGACTATTTTGCGAGTAAAGCTTACCCACGAAAAGTTTTATGCTTCAGAGGCATTTTTTGCGAGTAACTTCGCGAGAAGGTAACCTGCAAAAAACCCATGTTTTCAGTTTTTAAAAGGAAGATATGGACAGTTTTCTACGGTTTTCATGAAAAAACAACCACCATATGAACATGATAGATAGAATTTGATATCAAAACTGAATTCCATTGATGTTATAGCCTTAAAGTTTAATTCAACATGCTTGAATTCAAATTTAAACAACATCATAACATCAATATCAGTTTTTATCAAACCATAGTTTCAACAACCATGCAGAAAATTAAATACATATATAATCTTCTAACATCGTGAAACTATTATCTCTAATTCCAAAACTTACAAAACATGTTATACAGATTCAAATTTGAAGACCCCTCTGATACCATTTTGTTGGTAAATTACATGTTTGTATCGCATACAAAACATACGCAGCAAAAAATTAACAGATCTACTTCATTCCTAATTGATAACATGTATTACGTAAATTTCAGAATTCAAGAACAAGAGAGTGTACCTTGGCGTGGTGAATTTCAAAACCAAAGATCAGAAGTTCTTGAGAACACTTTTAATCTTCACTCCAATTCCACTTTACGCCCAAAAAGTTTGGTCTTTCAATCAGTTTCCAAGGGAGAAAAATAGTGTGGCTTACACTTACATATACACACTATTTCACAATAATATCTCTTCTTAATATTCTGTATGTTTCTCCCTTTATATCTAACTGATTATCTAATTGAGCTAGCCTTTTGGGCCTTTCCAATTTGGTTTTAGTGTGTGGCTTGGAGTGGGACCAAAAGGGAACAAATAAGACTCTAGCTCCAATGGGCATTGAGCTTTTCTGTCAACTCTTAACAAGTCTAAGGTTACCATTAATTATATTTAATACCACTATATAAATATAATTGCACTCTACACCTTATTAATAAATTATATCCCAAGACTTTATTGTACATACAACCCTTTCATAAAATATTTGTAGTAATACAAAGTCATTGATGTAGACTGCCACTTTGTAGATTACTACATCTTAATCCTTGAGTACTCAGTTTAATCCTTTTAAGTTATTCATCATATATTAATGAAATCCAATTTCATAAATATACACTTTAGTAATTTCTTACCAAAGTGGTTAGGTCTAACTCTTTGAATAACTGAACCCATTAAACTTATCTCAAAAGAATATTTTATATTTTCGTTAAGAGACTATGAATATCATCTTGAGAATATATGTTCTATCAACACTAAATGTAGCTACCCAACATATTAAGGTTTTAGTCGTATCTTTAGATCTCACTCTTGATATATCGAAGCAACATATACTTCATTATCAGGTCCATTATCTTCTCAGGATTAAGAGTTCATGTAAATAGAAGTCATGAGATTTATTAATCATTTGACAGTCGTTAAGAATAATAAATCTCACAGTGGTTTAGTTTAATATGTCTTAACTCTTAAAATATATCAACATATCAATTAGAAGTCTCCACTTCCATAATCAAGACAAATCATCTTAGTTGATATGTTATAGTTTTCACAGATTAAATGTCCAATTTCATGATCGACTACGAACTAAAATTCTGAGTTTATAAAGAACTTGTGACTTATATCTTCTGTAACTAAATCACTTAAATCACATACTATGCATCTCATGGACTATATGATAATGTTTGAATATTCATGTTACCGTTATTTTAGACAATAATAAAACAACTTTATTGATAGGCCAAAAACGTATAGACCCCTTGTGATTAAATTAATTGATTAATTAGCCAAGTTATTAATTAATCAAATTAACATGCAAACATGTGGTGGCACAAACAAATCACCAATAAACTAATTATGCAGTGAAAAATAAATAACACGGTAATTTGTTTACAAATGGAAAAAATCTGACGGCAAAAACCCCACCGGGTGATTTTTAGGTCACTACTCTCGAAATTCCACTATTATCACAACAAGTGGTTACAAGTAAAGGAATTCTAGTACCTTATATCAATCTACAGTTGAACCCTTACCCCAATACCCAATTGGACTTGTTCTATAGTGACAATTTCCCCTTTTGATGCACAGCTCCCAAGTATACGACTAATCAATGTGCGAATCCCAGTACGTGACTTCAACCATTAACTAGAAAGAGTTGTTGGCTGCAAAGTTCTTCAGTTCATCCACGATGAAGATCAATAAGATGCTTGGTCACAAAATCCAAAGGTGCACATACACAGCAACTTCTTCAGAAGAGATGAACTAGGGCAAAATTTTGTCTCCGGTCACAAATTGCTTGAACAGACTTTGCTCAATACTTGTGCAACTTGCATATTCTTTGTCGGCTCTTAAAACAATCCTTTTATATGTCTAGGGTTAAGAAAAAAGAAGGCCCAAACTGTTAGGATTAGTGCCCTTAAATCCTATTGTATGATGCTATGTATGATATTAAGTTTGACATTGTGTATAACATTATGTATGACTTAATATTGTGTTTAATGAATTTATTTTATTATTATCTGAAATAATGGTAACATGAATATTAGGACATTATCATTTGGTCCATGAGATGCATAGTATGTGATTTATGTGAAAAGTCACAGAAGATATAAATCACAAGTTCTTTGTAAACTCAGAATTATAGTTCGTAGTTGGTGATGAAATTGGGCATCTCATTTGCGAAGACTATAACATATCAATCACGATAATTTGTCTTGATCATGGAAGGGAGACTTCTGGTTGATGTGTTAATATGTTTTAAGAGTTAAGACATATTGAACTGGACTGTTGTGAGATTTATTATTTTCCTAATGACTGTCATATGAATAATAAATCTCACGACTTGAATTTGCATGAATTCTTAATCCTAAGAGAATAATGGACTTGATCATAAGGTGTAGGTTGCTTTGATATATCAGGAGTGAGATCTATAGTTATGGTCAAAACCTCAGTGTGTTGGGCAACCACATTTAGTGTTGATGGAACATGTATTCTCGAGATGGAATTTATAGTCTCTTAACGGAGATATAAAGTATTCCCTTGAGATAAGTTTAATGAGTTTGTTATTCAGAGAGTTAGGCCTAACCACTTTAGTAAGACTAAAGTATATATTTATGGAATTGGATTTCATAAATATATAATGAATAACATTAAAGGATTAAACCGGGTACTCAAGGATTAAGATGTAGTAATTTGCAACTATTTTTTTATAGTGGTATTAAATATAGTTAATGGTAACTTTGGACTTGTCAAGAGTTGACAGAAAAACCCAAGGCCCATTGGAGCTAGTGTCTTATTGGTCCCTTTTGGTCTCACTCCAAGCCACACACTTAAGCCCAATTGGAAAGGCTCAAAAGGCCAGCCCAATTAGATAATTGGTTAGTTAAAAAAAGGGGGAAAAACGTACAGAAAAATATGAGTGAAAAAAAACATCATTGAAAAGTGGTGTGTATGAAAGTGTAAGTCACTCTTTTGATTATCCCTTTGTAACCAATTGAGAGTCCACACTTCTTGGGCGTTAGTGGAATTGGAGTGAAGATCAAAAGTATTCCTAAGTGCTTCAATCTTCAGTTTTGAAATTCACCGCTTCAAGGTACGCTCACTTGTTCTCTAATTCTGAAATTTACTTTGTGCATGTTATCAATATCGAATGATGTAGATCCGTTTTAAACTTAATTTTCTACTGCGTTCATCGTTAAATCCTTCACAAACACATAAAAACGGATCCCAAGAAAACAGAACAGAAAAATTTGTTCTTCTTAAATCTCGACAGATAGGAGGTGTCGAGCAGCTGTTGAGCACATAGGCTTGGGTAGCTTTCTAAACCTTAACACATGCTAGCTCTCGAGTTTTAATAAACTTACACTTCTTTAGCTTATTTCTTGGACAAACTTGATGACTTTAACACTTGATCTTAAAACACAGTTTCTTGAAGTATTAAAAACACCTAGAACTACCCAATTACAAATAAAGTGTATTTTGTCAAAGGATTAGCCAATTACATAAAAGAATGATATATATTCTTAACAAGTGAACCACATATGTCCTAACATTTATTAATCACAATATTAAGTCATACATAATATCATACATAGTGTCATACGTAATATCACACACAACATCATATAATAGGATTTAAGGGCATTAATCCTAACAACATTAGGGGAAAAAAAAAAAGTCTTCCTACCTATGAGGTGGATGAACGAGCCAAGCCACCAATGAGTGCTGATGTTGTCCAATTTTATAATGGAAATTAAACTGTAGTTAAGATTCTCATTCCATCGAGAAAAGGAAAACATGAACACAAAAAAACTAATAATATATAGAAAAATATGATTGAAACTAGGACAAAGAAAGTTTAGTAAAATTCAATAATTAAAATCACTAGGTTGTGGGTGCAACAATTTTTCTCCTCAAAAGGGGAGTATGCCTCGGCCAAGTAGACTGAGGTGGAGAAAAGATAGAGTTGCCATCTAAATTAGGTTTAGGAATCATAAATATAGTGCCCTTACGTGGAAGGACTAATCTTACTACTAGAGTATGGGTTCAGAGTTTAGGTATGGGGGTAGGAAGGTGTTAGGCACCCTACCCAACCCGACCTGTGGGTTGGCTTCCTGTCATTATGTCTTACATTTTAATCTCATTAAAGGCTTATCATTATTGTTATCTATACTCACACACACACACACACACACACACACACACACACACACAAGCATATATCTAGCAATCAATATAACATCAATCATCCTAAAACCCTAACATACATCTATCATGGCAACTTATATCAAACCTAGCATACATCTATCATGCATATCATATCATTTCATCCAAGGCAGCCAACAAATAAGATATCACAAGGGCAGACATAGACATTGGCTTAATGCCTTTAGACAAAACAAAGATGGGCCTAAGCCTACGACAAACAAGGATGGGCCTAAGGCCTAAGACAAGACAAAGACATGACATGGATTGGCCTAAGCCCAAGACATGACAAAGGATAGGCCTAAGGCCTAAGACGACATGAGAATGGGCTTATTGGCCCTAGACAAGACAAAGGTGGGCCTAAGGCCAAGAAGACACAGGGATGGGATAAATGCCCCTAGACCAAACAAGAACGGGCCTAAGGCCTAAGACAAGACAAGACAAAATACAGAGGGGCTTAAGCCCAAGACACATTGAAGGAAAGACTCAAAACATCAAACAAAAATGGGCTACTAGAATGGGCCAACCTTTGAAAAAAAAAATTATTACTATAGAAAAACTCAAAAGATTTTTTTTTTTAAATTTTATTTTGAAAGAAACTCTTTTTTGAAAACTCAATTTGATTATTTTTTTTATTTACAAAAAACTCACTTTTTTTTTGAATTTTTTTTTAAGGAATTTTTATAAAAAAAATCTCACTAAAAACTCATATTTTATTTTTTGAAAAATTTTGTTTTGAAAGCAACTCTTTCTTGGAAAAAAAAAATATTCACAAAAAACTCACTCTTTTTAAATTTTTTTTTTGAATTTATATATATATAAAAAAAAAAAAAAAAAAAAAAAAAAAAAAAAAAAAAAACCTAACTGAAAACTCACTTTTTTTTTTTTTTCGAAATTTATTTGCTTTTTTTTTTTTTTTTTGGGTGAAAACTTCACACATTAAAAAAAAAATTATTAAAAAAAGAACTCGAAAACTTGAACAATATTTTATATATATATATATATGTATATATTTTTTGAAAACAGAAAAGACTAAAAAAGATTAACCCATTTTATTAACCCAACAAACAATTCAAACAAAGCACACACATGCACACACAATTGGGTAACTCTACATGGTTGGGTTTTAAGATCATCTATGTGTGGGTAAGCTCCTTAAAGCTAAAGGGATAGATTAGTAGGTCACTCACAACTAGGTGGTCCATGATTCCAATTGAAGGCCTGAGTGGACCTTTAAGGATTGGTGAATAACCGTTATCGTATTCAAAGCCCATCACAGGCAATGGCACAGACTGTGAATGGAGCGTACTCATCTTTCCACTCATCGTTAATTGGGGTGAAAGGGACAAAAGAACCAAGTGAAGTGTGTGCAAACAAGTATTGAATAAGCCTTTATTAAGATTAAGAAATAAGATTGAAAGTTCAAATAGTGTTAAAAACACTATGAACGTTTAGACCCCCAAACAACAAATTACCAATTCAAGCTTTATACCAAACAATGTATGTGCAGAAAATGATAACAAGCTTATAACAAAATTGATAAACAATCTAAACCATAAATAATCACAATCACAGCAGTAACTAATTGGTAAAGATAAAGGGAAGAGAGATGCAAACACAAGGACAACACACGATGTATTATCGAAGAGGAAACTGAAGCCTTCGGCGTAGAACCTCTTCGCCACCCTCCAAGTGGTAAATAATCCACTAGAAAATGTAATTGGGATAAATGAACAGCAATAGACCCTCCAAGCCTAATCTACCCAGGTACCTAAGCCCTCCAAGCTTCTTGCTCCAACGAGGTTGCGCCGAACCTTTTTCTTTTCTAGCTTACCAGATTCCACTATAAACCATAGCATCAACCAATAGTCATTGGTCCCTTCCAAACTGCTTCCCTTAGCATCAAAAGAACCTTATCACAGATGTAGGTATGGTGAGAAAAGGATTTGATCAAGAACCTCTCAAGGATGTATCAATGGAGAGGAAGAGAGTAGAGGAATTTGAAGAGTCTCTTAGGTGAAGATTGTAGATGAGGTAATCCTGTTTTCTATAGGGTTGCTCTCTCAAAATTTTCTTTGGAAGCTCTCTACATTTTGTGGGAATGAGGGGTATTTATACTAGGATGAGTATGTAATGTGAAACGTTAGTTTTTTCCAAACAAGGCATTCTGGCGACTTGACCTCGTGACTGGGTTGAGTCGCGACTTCAAGCCACTAGCTAACGGCTTGGCCAGCTTGGGACTTTTGTCCTGTAGTGCAATAGCTGGCGTGACTCTTCAGCTTTTGGCATGCTTGGCACATGTGCTACTTTTGGCGACTTGCAAGCCGCGAGCCACCTGAGAGATCCAGTCGCGAGTCTCTGTTTCTTTGCACAATCTTGAGCATTTCTTTACACTCACTCACTCACTACCCTTACAAGATTCCCACCTAAATACAAGATTACTAAATGCTAAAATACAAACAAATTTGGCACGAAATAAAGCCAACAAAATAATTGATTAAATTCAACCTTACAAAGACACATTGGAATTAAACTCTCTATCCTTAGTGGAGTCACCACTGTGGGCGTAGCGGTTTTTCTCCTAAAAAGGGGAGTATGCCGCAGCCGAGTGGATTGGGGCGGAGAAAAGATGGAGTCGCCACGTAGATTAGGTCTAGGAACCATAAATATAATGCCCTTATGTGGAAAAAATAATCTTACTACTAGACTACGAGTTCGAAGTTTAAGTATGGGGATGGGAAGGTCTTAGGCATCTAGCCCTACCCAATCCATGGGTCGGCTTCCAGTCATTGTGTCTTACATCTTGATCTCATTAAAGGCTCATTCAGTATTGTTATCTATACTCACACACACACTAACATGCATCTAGCAATCAACATGGTATCAATCATCCCAAAACCCTAACATACATCTATCATGGCAACTCATATCAAACCTAGAATACATCTATCATGCATATCATAGCATTTCCTCCAAGGCAGCCAATAAACAAGATATTACAAGGGTTGGAACATAGACATGGCAACAAGGTATTAAAATCAAATATAATTCAAACATCTAAACATAGTATCTAAGCATCAAACAAACATATTCATTGTGTTTATCATCCAAAATGCATGTTCATGTGAATGCATGACTTACATCACTTACCTCACTGCATTACAGCACTTGTGCATCAATGGATGGACATGTGAATGCATATTTATAGCAAAACAAATAAAACATTAAAGGGAAACCCTAATGTGGGCACAAGGGGTCTTTTTGGAGTTGCCACCTAGTTTTTGCAATAGTCTAGGAATTATATATATAACGTCCTTGTTGAGGAAGGACCTTTGCTCTTATGGGTTTGGAGTTTAGGTACACTATTGGAAAGGTATTAGGCACCTAAGATCGCCCAATCCTAAGGTTGCCCTCCCATCATTGTATCTTATGTCTTAACCCTATTAAAAACTAGCTCAACACTTATGTCCTAGACTCACACACACACTAACATGCATTTAGCATACAACATGGCATCATAATCTCAGAACACATACAAATCCATCCATAAAGCATTAGAAACCGACCCATACATATATAACCCTAGGATTCATCTAACATAACATCAAAGCATATGTAAGGTTGAATTTATGACCCATTTTGCTAGCTTTATTCCGTGCCAATTTATTTGTAATTCAGTATTTAGAAACCCTGTATTTAGGTGGGAATCTTGTAAGGGTAGTGTGTGAGAGAGTGTGAAAAAAAGCTTAAGTGTGTGCAATTCAGCAAGGCCTCGCGACTGGCTTGCAGCTTGCAAGTCACCAAAGCTGGCACACATGTGAAGTATGTAGAGGAGCTGAAGAGTCACACCAACTAGAGCACTACAAGACAAAACTTCCAGTTTGGCCATTCTGTTATTTTGTGACTTAGACTCGCAACTTAGTCCAATCGCGAGGCCAAGTCGCCAAACCACTTTGTTTAGAAAAAACTGACTTTTTGCATTCCAAACACACACCAGTATAAATACCCCTTATACCCACGAAATGTAGAGAGTTTTCAGAAAGAATTTTGAGAGAGAAACCCTAGAGAAAAACAAGATTGACTTATCCACAATCTTCATCCTTTGATTCTCCAAATTCCTTTACTCTCACCCTCTCCATTGTTACATCCTTGAGAAGTACATTAGCCAAATCTTTTTCTCACCATACCCATATCAGTGAGGAAACTATTTGGTGCTTGGGAAGCAGTTAGGAAGGGACCAATTGATATTGGTTGATGCTATGGGCTATAGTGGAATCCGGTAAGCTAAAGAAGACAGAGGTTCGGCATAACCTCATTAGAGTAAGAAGCTTGGAAGGTTTAGGTATACTGGGTAGACTAGGCTTGGAGGGTTTTCTGCTGTTCATGTATCCCTACTTCATTCTTTAGTGGATTATTGACCGCTTGGAGGGTGGCGGAAAGGTTTTACACCGAAGACTTTGGTTTCCTCTTTGATAACACATCATTGTGTTGTCTTTGTGTTTGCATCTCTCTTCCCTTAATCTTTTCCATTTAATTTCTACTGTGGTTATGATTTTATTTGGTTTAGATTGGTTTATCAATTCTGTTTTAGCTTATATTCATAATCCACACATACATTGTTTGATAATAAGCTTGAATTGGTAATTTGTAATTTGGGGTTCTAAACGTTCAAGGGTGTTTTACACACATATTGAACATTCAATTGGTATCAGAGCTGGTGCACTTGCTGTGGTTTAATTACCTTAGTACGATCCTTGACCCCATTTAAGATGGATCGGTCTCAATCTTTAAATGTTCCACCATATTTTGATGGTAGCAATTATGCCTTTTGGAAAGTCTAAATGAGGGAATTCTTATGTTCAATTGATGATACTGTTTGGGATGCCGTAGAAGTAGGATGGACTAGGCCGGAGGCCACTAAATCCACTTGGGATAAGGCAGCCCTTGCGGTAGCTAACGCTAATAGTAAGCTTTGAATGCCATTTTTTGTAGTGTTTCTCCAGATGAGTTTCACAAGATTTCTCACATAACAGTTGCTAAGGAGGCATGGGAGATATTGGAGACTACCTATGAAGGCACGAAGAAGGTGAAAGATACTAAGTTGCATATGCTAACCACTCGGTTTGAAGAGTTGAAAATGAGTGAAGACGAGTCATTTGACTCATTCTATAGCAAGCTGAATGAGGTAGTTGTTGGCAAGTTTAATTTGGGTGAGAAGAAGGAGGGCTTGAAGATAGTGAGGAAAATCCTTCGATCATTACCAGAGAGCTTCCGTGCAAAGGTTATAGCAATTGAAAAGAGTAAGGACCTTGATGATATCAAAGTTCAAGAACTAATTGGCTCACTTCAAACATATGAGTTGTCATTGCTATCACAAAGGAAGAGCAAATCCCTTGCTCTTAAGATAATTAATGAGAAGGTAGAAGCTCATGACTCATCGAATGAGGATGTTGCCGATAAAGATGTGGCATATCTTGTGAAGAATTTTTGAAAGTTCTTGAAGTTCAAGAAGAATGGAAAATTTGCTGAGAAAGGAAAATTCCCAAGTGTCGGAAAGGAGAAAAAGGATTTTAAGAGGAAAGATGGGAAGGACTCTCAATCTTCTTAAGGAATCACTTGCTTCGAATGCAACGGACACAGACATTTCAAGATAGAGTGTCCCAATTATTTGAAATCAAAGGACAAGGTGTATGCCACTACTCTTAGTGATTCCAACTCCTTTAATTCAGATTTAGATGAAAGCTGTGATGGAGAGGGAAACTTCTCTGCATTCATGACCATTGCTCATATGGAATCTTTGGATGATTTGAGTGCTCTAGTGGAAGAGCTTGGTAAACACATTGAATTGGAGTCAATTGGGTTAGTTGAGGAATCTGAATATGAGGAAGATGAAGAAGAAGTGGGACTGCAAGAGACCTACAATTCCCTCCTTGAGAAGATCGGTGAATATGACAAAGTGGCTAATGCAACCATTAAAAATATGAAGAGGGCAGAGGAAGATTATAGAAGTCCTCTAGTGCGATACAAGGAGACTAAATGTGAAATGGAGACTGAATGGAGAGCTGACCAAAGCCTACTCAAAGATTAAATTTCTTGAGCTAGAGGTGGTTCAAGCCAATGCTAAGGTAGAGCGAGTTTCCTCCAAGAAACTTGATGAAGTACTTGCTCATCAAAAACCTTTCTCTGACAAAAGTGGATTGGGATACACTAGAGAGAGTAGTTCAAGTGTCAAAGTGTCCAAAGATATGAAGTTCATGAAAGCTAAGGAACCAGTGGTAGAAACTTCAGTTGTTGAGAAAGTGAAACCGGAAAAGAAGCGGAATATGATTGACCAATGGTTTTTGAATAAGCCTCATAACCAATCAGTAGTCAAGCATAAGGCTCAAGGGAAATCACTTCCAAAGTCACAAAGAGGTCCGAGAACTCAACATTTTTGCCATCATTGTGGACTTCAAGGACACACCAGACTAAATTGTTATAAGCTTAGAGCATTGAAGAATGCAAGTGATTAGAGATTAAGAGGACCAAGAAATGACAAAAGGAATTGGACTGTTGAGCAATCAAGAGGTCAAGATGGTGATTTCAGAATGATGGATGTGATGAAGATGATTGATGCTTTCACTAAGCTTCTCAAGAAGGTTTGACAACCAAAACTCTTGTACCCAATCCTCTAAGGATATCACCCCAAACACATTTGTCGTGTAGGTGAAGAAGGGTACTCATGCATAAGCATTATAACATGTCCATGCATTAATACTTCTTATTCTTTGTGACTTTGATTGGTTGTGTGCTTTTTGTTTTTGTTCTAGCTTGTGCTAAGAAAATTTGTGTTTGTTTATTTGCAAGTGTTTTTAAATGTTTTTACATTTTTTTTTTTATCAATCTTTTCTTACTTTTGTGTCAAAAATCCAAAAACACATAAAAAGTAGAAAATCTAAAAAGTCTGATCAGCATTATTATGTATTGTCAAAAGCATGTTTTGCCTTGTACCTTTGTGCTAATGGCTTTGTGCATTTTTTAGCGTAGCTTGTTCTTTATGCACTCATATCATTGTGGGAGAAATCTTAACATCTATGTGATTGTTGTAAATAGATCTTCAAACTTGTCATGAATGATTAGTCAATGGTTTTGTTGGTCTTGGGACATGCATAGACTTGTATCTATATATCTTCCCACTCTTTTATTTTTTATTAAAAAGCTTAAAAAATGTAAATCTCAAAATGAAAAGAGATAATGAGCTGCAAAAACCTTCGCACATACTAGTATTTGACTAGGAAAAAGGGAAAGCGACTTTTGTGTAAAATGTATGATGTCCAAAAAGCCAAAGGCTTGCTCATCAAATTGAAATATCAAAAATTTCAGGCATCCATCTCAAAATGAGATGTATTGATTCAAAATGATCAAATGATATATTAAATATGGAGCCAAATGAAAAGCTTCAATGTTATGTTATTAAGTTTTGTGGATGTCATATATGCATATTTCTATAATTGAGATAGGTCACTTTTCCAAGTGCTAATTGTGTATGCCTTGGTTGAATTGATCATTGAAGCTTCACATTGGACTATGGACTATCTCATTTTTGGTACCCACACACATGTCTATGTTCAATGAATGCCTTATTCATTTGTGTGATTGTACTTTATTAAATGTGTTTCACATACTCAATTTTTGTTGATCAAACACAGAAATATTTTTGAGTATTTTAATTGTTTTTGGAAAGTTTTTTATTTTTTCAAAAATGTCAAAAATTTCAAAAACGTTGTTGCCCTATTCTGGTGACTTGGTCACGAGTCTATCCAGTTGCATGCACCCACCGTGAGCTTACACAGTAGGTTTTCGCGACTCACTGGCAGGTCAAAGTCCCAGTCACGAAAAATACTTAGAAATTTTTCAAAAAATTTTGGTTTTTAGATTTCTTGTGACTTTGTTTGGCGACTTGTATGCGAGTGGAAGCTCCAGTCGTGAGGTTACTCAGAAGTTTTCACAGCTCCCTTCGCGACTTCCTCGCAGGTGGACCTTCCAGTCGCGAAAAAGACTTAGACAAATTTTTCAAAATTTTGTATTTAAGGTGTTTGGCGACTTGTCCTGGCAACTTGTCATGGTGACTTGTACGTAGCTTAGCTCAGTCGCGAAAAACGCGTGTTTTGCGCTTTAAGGACAGTTTTTAAAACTTTTCAGTTTTCCCTCAAACATTTTTAACTATTCATTGTCTTGTTCGTTCAACTCTTTCTCATACTCACTGTGTCACTCACGAAAAACCACCATTGTTGTTCATTTCTATTTCAATCTTCAAGAAAAACGTATGGGTTTTCTTATTCTCACTAAATATTTCATGTTTATAGCCTTGTTTTCTTGGATTTGTGAACTGGTATTAAGATTTGTGATATATGTTGATTCAGATATGGGTTGGGTTCATTTTGTTGAGTTTGATTGATTGGGTTTTGTTGATTATGCCAATATGATACTTGTTTCATATGCTCTAATGGTGACTCTCATTTTTGTGTTGTGTATCATGCCTATGATTTGTTGGGTGCTTTATGCTCGTAGTTGACTATCACAATAACAGTTACTTGTGACTCTGTAGTGTTCATAGATTACATTGCACTTAGTTGTCCCTGCACATTCATCACAATTGCACACCACATGCACAAGAATTGCTTATGCCAATATACTGTTGAATTGGTTCTTGCATTGTGGTTGAGTGATATCACTCTGTTCATATTAATGTGTAATTTATTTTATGGACTAACCTAGAACTAACCAAGTTTATGTTTGTGTCTTGTGAATTTGCACTTGGTTCTCTGCTGTGAATTTTTTTGCAGATGTCTTGTCATTCCTCTCGAGGAAAAGAGCCTATAACTGATGTTCCAACATCCCCTGTTTCAAAAAGGACTTGACGTTCATCTTAAGCCTCAACTAGTGAAAAATTCAGAACTCTGCTTGATTCACAGACCTTCTCAGACATTTTTAGAGATGCTCCTACTGTAGTGGAAAGGGTTATGAAATTTGATATCTTGGGAACAACATTTATTCCTAAGATCTTTGAAGCAAAAGATTGGGCTGACCTTTTCGAGAACTTTGAGGACCCGATTGAGGAATTGGTTAAGGAGTTCTATTCTAATGCTAGATACACTGGAGTTGAGTTACAGTGTTGGGTAAGAGGAAAGGTGTTCAGCATCAATCCAGACTACATTGCGAAGGTTCTTCAAATCAATAAACTGGCAAATGCAGATCTCGCTCCAAATGACGATAGACTTCCCAAAGTACAAGATATTCTTCAAATTCTTGGGCCAGATCATGAGGTTTCATCCAAAGGCACCTCCATTGGAATAGCAAAGGTTGCACCTGATCTGACAACTCTCAAATTGATCATGTTCTCCAATCTTTATCCACTCTCGAACACTGCCTTCATCAATCTTGGAAGAAACTTGGAATTCTCATAATTTGGGAACTCAATCAGTGTTTCCTCCCTATCTCCAGAACTAAGGGTGCTTACAATAATTATGTTCAACAATTTGTATCCTCTATCCAGCACCGGATACATGAATCTCGGGAGAGCCTTGTTCTTACATGATCTAATTACTAATGAAGAGATCGACATCTGCATTCATATCTTTCATATTTTGCGCAAAACTGTTACCAGAAGTGACTCAAGGACCTGCATTCCTTTTTACTGTTAGTATTAATGCCCTTAAATCCTATTGTATGATGCTATGTATGACATTATGTATGACTTAATGTTGTGATTAATAAAGTTGTTTTATTATTATCTGAAATAATGGTAACAAGAATATTTAGACATTATCATATAGTCCATGAGATGCATAGTATGTGATTTATGTGATTTAGTCACAGAAGATATAAGTCACAAGTTCTTTGTAAACTCAGAATTTTAGTTCGTAGTCGGTGATGAAATTGGGCATTTCATCTGCGAAGACTATAACATATCAACTAAGATGATTTGTCTTGATCATGGAAGTGGAGACTTCTAGTTGATGTGTTAATATGTTTTAAGAGTTAAGACATATTGAATTGGACCGCTGTGAGATTTATTATTCTCCTAACGACTGTCAATTGAATAATAAATTTCACAACTTATATTTGCATGAACTCTTAATCCTGAGAGAATAATGGACCTAATCATGAAGTGTAGGTTGCTTTGATATATCAGGAGTGAGATCTAAAGTAACGGTCAAAACCTCAGTATGTTGGGCAGCCACATTGCGTGTTGATGGAACATATATTCTCAAGATGGAATTCATAGTCTCTTAACAGAGATTTAAAATATTCCCTTGAGATAAGTTTAATGGGCTTAGTTATTCAGAGAGTTAGGCCTAACCACTTTGGTAAGAAATTACTAAAGTATATATTTATGAAATTAGATTTCATAAATATATAATGAATAACTTAAAAAGATTAAACCGGGTACTCAAGGATTAAGACGTGGTAATCTTCAAAGTGACAGTTTATATTTATGACTTTGAATTACTACGAATATTTTATGAAGGAGTTGTATGTATAATAAAGTTTTGGGATATAATTTATTAATAAGGCCTAGAGTGCAATTATATTTATATAGTGGTATTAAATATAATTAATGGTAACTTTGGACTTGTCAAGAGTTGACAGAAAAGCCCAAGGCCCATTGGAGCTAGTGTCTTATTAGTCCTTTTGGTCCCACTCCAAGCCACACATTAAAGCCCAATTGGAAAGGCCCAATAGGCCGGCCCAATTAGATAATCAATTATATATAAAGGGAGAGACATACAGATTTTTCATAAGAGATTAGAGAAAAAGTGAGACACCATTGTGAAGTGGTGTGTATGTGCGAGTGAAACCACTCAGTTATTCTCCCTTGGAAATTGATTAAGAGACCACACTTCTTGGGCGTAAAGTGGAATTGGAGTGAAGATTAAAAGCGTTCCCAAGGACTTATAATCTTTTGTTTTGAATTTCACCGCACCAAGGTACGCAAATTCTGAAATTTACATAATGCAAGTTATCAATCATGAATGAAATAGATTTTTGTTTGTTGCTTCCGCTATGTGTTTTGTATGAGATACAAAACCAAATATAACCAACAATTGGTATCAGAGCCAGGTTTTCATATCATGATTGTATAGCATTTGATTGGATTTTAGAATAAAAGAAAAATGGTTTCTTGATGATATTGGGTTCACACCAAAGGATGCATATTCTCTTGATTTGTTGTCCAAGAGAAATTCTTTTTAAAGAATTTCATTGCCAAGGATAACCGTTCATGATAATAACCATTGTATTGCATTGGTTTATTCGAAATGGACATCTTGGCTTTACTTATTGGATGGTGCCGTGTCTTAGTAATTGCCAAGGAAGTAGTTATTATCAATGGTAGTTATTGAAATGAAAGGTAGTTATTCAAATAACTATCATTTGCATGAATCCGTATATTCATTGCACAACTTGGATCCTTCATTGCATGCCTTGGAAGTATTGAATCCGTATGTTACATATATGGTGAACCAAGTTTTTGCACCGATTGTAATACTTAATGGTAGTTATTGATTGTTGTAGTAACCGTTTTGTAACTACCATATGCATGAACCATCTTGTCAATTGTAACTACCATGTGCATGAACCATCTTGGCTATTCATGCTTTTAATTGTTTATCACGTGTCAATTGAAAGTTGTTGCTATGATAGCCATCTTGTACATGAGAATTCTTGGTGGCCATTTTATTTAGATGTGATAAATGCCTTGAATCCGTATGTTACATATATATCTTTATTTATATGGTTTCACATGCATTCAAATTTTATATGCCTTGGATGCTTTGGATTCATATATTAAGGTGTATTTCATATGTTGCAATTCATATAGAGATACATGGATATATATATATATATACACACACACACACACACACATATATATATATATATATATTAATGCTAGGATTAAAGTATTCATTTAATGAAAATTATTCCTAATGAGATTAGGATTATGTTTTTAAGGGTTTCTAGCATTATTATGGTTCTTGATCTTAAAAACCTTTAATTTAAAATATCTAGTGGGAGAGAGATACAAGGGTTGGATCTCATGGCCTCCATTATCGGTTCATAGTAGTGTGGGTAAGCACCTCATCTTGGCGTATATGCCTTGTGATCCTAAAGGAGGGTGTTTACTTCAAGTCCTACAAGATTGAACTAACCTGTTTAAAGTAGTGTGGACAAGCACCTCGTCTTGGCGTATATGCCTCGCGATCCCAAAGGAGGGTGTTTTGTTCCATGGTACTACAAGTTTAAACATTATAAGGGAGATGAAATGTGGTTACACATGATGCTAGATAATGGTGTACACTAGACTAAGTGCAATGTTAACCTCCCAAAGGAGCTATGTCATTGTCACTTAGAGGCTAAAGCTAATGCGGCATATTATTAGTGTATGATAAGAGTTATCATGATAGCACTAATAATGAGAATAGTTCTCAATCAATTAATGTGTTTATAATAAACTTGCTACCAAGGAATTATAGACATGGATTGGTTTGTCGTTGCATATATTATTTTATGGTTTTATAAGGTTCCATAATATATGTTTATATGCTAAATTGATAATGTCTAGTTTACTTATTATATTCATGTTTATTATTTTCAGATTTAAAATCATGGCATCATTTAGCCCACTTGTTGCTATACTTAATCAAAACAAACTGACTGGATCCAACTATGTTGACTGGAAAAGAAACTTGGACATTGTTCTTACTGCTGAAGAGCACAAATATGTGCTTACTCAACCATGTCCTAGCTTTCCATCATTAGATGCTCCTCTTGAGGAAAAACAGCGATATGATCGTTGGCAAAAATCTAATGAGATGGCTAAGTGCTATATCCTAGCATCTATTTCAAATGTTCTACAGCATCAAATGCAGGATGTAGAACTAGCTTCGGACATTATGCTCAGTCTGAAGGAGATGTTTGGTGAGCAAGGCCGTTCTGCTAGGCAAGAAACTATGAGGCAGATTTATAATACCAAAATGGCTGAAGGTACTTCAGTGAGGGAGCATTGTCTTAGGATGATCTCTAATCTGAATACATTAGAAGTTTTAGGTGCCGATATTGATGGAGAATCCCAAGTGGATATGATACTCCAGTCACTACCAGAATCATTCAAGGAATTCAGACTTAACTATAATATGAACAAAAAGATTTATACATTGTCTGAATTGATGAATGAGTTGGTAGCGGCGGAAGGCATCCTTGGTACTTCTAGTGTTGAAGCCAATGTTGGTGAAGCTTCTACTTCTCAACCTAAGTCGAAAGGCAAAGGTAAGAAGAAGAAGAAGAAGAACTTCACTAAGAAAGATGGTAAACAAGTTGCCTTAGGAGTTGCCAACAAAGGAAAGAAAACCAAAGGAAAGTGTTTCCATTGTGGTGAGAAAGGACATTGGAAGAGGAATTGTCCAATATTTAAGGCTGCCAAGAATAGAGGTATGAAAAGCATATTCCTTCTTGAAACATGTTTGGTACAAAATCCCACAGATTCCTGGTGTGTGGATTCAGGTTGTACTAATCATATCTGCAAATCCTTGCAGGGGTTTCAGGAGACCAGAAAGTTGAATGAAGGGGAAATGTTTCTTACCTTGGCTGATGGGAGCAGGATTCCAGTTGTAGCTATTGGAGTGTTTAATTTATGTTTTGAATCTAGAGTTTTAGTATTGGAAGACTGTTTGTATGTACCTAATGTTCGTAGAAATTTAATTTCTGCAACTTATTTAGGTAAACATGGATATTATGTTATCCTAAAAGACAATGTTGTAATAAAGAAGGATAAAGTGTTTATTTGTTCTGGCAATATTGTGGATGGTCTTTATATTTTAACTCCTGATAAGCATGAATTATATAATTCTGAATTAGATCATAACTCTCATGTAAAATCATTAAAGAGAAAGTTTCCTTCTACTAATGAAGCATATCTTTGGCACTTGCGTTTGGGTCATATTAATCCAAATAGAATTCAAAGACTGATCAAAGATGGACTTTTAGAGCCATTGGAATTTGATGAATTTTCAGTTTGTGAATCTTGTTTGGAAGGAAAAATGACCAAACGATCTTTTAAAGCAAAAGGTAGAAGAGCCCAAGAGTTGCTTGAATTAGTTCATACAGATGTATGTGGTCCTATGTCAACCCAAGCAAAAGGAGGTTACGAGTATTTCATCACTTTTACTGATGATTACTCTAGATATGGTTATGTGTACCTAATGAGACGAAAGTCCGAAACCTTTGAAAAGTTCAAAGAGTTTAGGGCTGAAGTTGAGAATCAATTAGGTAAACGCATAAAAGCCATTCGATCTGATCGTGGTGGTGAATACCTTCTTGGGGATTTCAAGGATTACTTAACTCAAAATGGGATTATATCTCAATTGACTGCACCTGGAACTCCCCAACAGAATGGTGTAGCAGAAAGAAGGAATAGGACTCTTTTGGAAATGGTTAGGTCCATGATGAGTTACTCAACTTTACCAGTTTCTTTTTGGGGATATGCACTAAAAACTGCAATGCATATTTTGAATTTAGTTCCATCAAAATCTATTCCCAACACACCTAAGGAATTGTGGAGTGGGCGTAAGCCTAGTATGAAATATCTCCACATTTGGGGATGTCCAGCACATGTGTTGAAAAGGAAGTCTGATAAGTTGGAATCTAAAACCGAAGTATGCATGTTTTTAGGGTATTCAAAAGAAACAAAGGGTTATTTATTCTATAATCATAAAGATAACAAAGTGTTTGTTAGCACACATGCCAAATTTTTGGAAGATGATTATATGAATAATTTTGATCCTAGAAATAAAGTTGTTTTGGCTGAAATGAATGAACCTTTAGTTGAACAACCAATAGTTGAAATTAGGAATGATGTGGTTGTATTGGATACACCACAAGATACTACTCATGAGATGTCTAGTACACAGGTGCCTCGTCGTAGTGGGAGAATTGTTCGGCCTCCCATAAGATTCATAGGTTTGGGAGAAACTTATGAAGCTATCTCAGAAGAGGCTAAATCGGATCCCTACACTTATGAAGAGGCAATGAATGATATAGATGCACATCATTGGATCAAAGCTATGAAATCTGAATTAGATTCCATGTATTCCAATCAAGTTTGGGATCTTGTAAAGGTGCCTAACGGCATTAAACCTGTTGGTTGCAAATGGGTTTACAAGAGGAAGAGAGGGGTAGATGGAAAGGTTGAAACCTTTAAAGCAAGACTAGTGGCGAAAGGGTATACACAAAAAGAAGGTATTGACTATGATGAAACTTTTTCGCCAGTAGCTATGCTTAAATCTATCAGAATTCTCTTATCCATTGCTTCTCATTATGATTATGAGATTTGGCAAATGGATGTCAAGACTGCATTTCTTAATGGCAATCTTGAAGAAGAAATCTATATGACGCAACCAGAAGGTTTCATAGCAAAGAACCAAGAGCATATGGTATGCAAGTTAAAAAGGTCCATTTATGGACTTAAACAGGCATCTAGGTCATGGAACATCAGATTTGATCAAGCAATCAAGTCATTTGGTTTTGAACAAAATCTTGATGAACCATGTGTGTACAAAAGACATCGAGATAAAGTAGTAATGTTCCTAGTACTTTACGTTGATGACATTCTACTCATTGGAAATGATGTAGGGGTAATGTCATCAGTAAAGGTTTGGTTGTCAAACTAATTTGATATGAAGGACTTGGGTGAGGCTAATTTTATTCTAGGGATCAAGCTTTGGCGAGATCGTAAGAATAGGATGTTAGGCTTATCACAGGCTGGATATATAGATAAGGTTCTAGAACGGTTTAGCATGCAAAACTCCAAGAAGGGATTACTTCCTTTCAGACATGGAGTTCCTCTGTCTGATGACCAAAGGCCTAAGACTCAAGAGGAAAAAGATATGATGAGACAAGTTCCTTATGCTTCTGCAGTAGGAAGTCTCATGTATGCCATGCTTTGTACTAGACCAGATATTTGTTATTCAGTAGGCATGGTCAGCCGATATCAATCAAATCCAGGACCAAAACATTGGCAAGCTGTAAAGCATATTCTCAAGTATCTACGGAGAACGAGAGATTATATGCTTGTTTATCGGTGTGAGGATTTGATACCCATTGGCTATACAGATTCAGATTTTCAGTCGGATCTAGATTTTAGAAAGTCCACATCAGGATGTGTATTCACCTTGGGAGGTGGAGCCATAACATGGAGGAGTGTCAAACAATCTTGTATTGCAGACTCCACCATGGAAGCAGAATATGTTGCTGCTTGTAAAGCAGCAAAAGAAGCTGTATGGCTCAAGAAATTCCTTTCTGACCTTGGTGTATTGAGAATGGAACAAGTTCCCATCACATTGTTTTGTGACAATAGTGGTGCAGTTGCACAATCAAAAGATCCAAGGAACCACAAGAAAGGAAAGCACATTGAGAGAAAGTATCACATCATTAGAGATATTATTGCTCGTGGAGATGTGGTGGTAGCAAAGATTGAAAGTGCAAATAATCTAGCAGATCCCTTTACCAAAGCCTTGCCTCAAAGGACCTTTGAGTCACATTTGGAGCGAATGGGAGTTAGATTAGTGCACAATAGTCTTTAGGGCAAGTGGGAGATTGTTAGTATTAATGCCCTTAAATCCTATTGTATGATGCTATGTATGACATTATGTATGACTTAATGTTGTGATTAATAAAGTTGTTTTATTATTATCTGAAATAATGGTAACAAGAATATTTAGACATTATCATATAGTCCATGAGATGCATAGTATGTGATTTATGTGATTTAGTCACAGAAGATATAAGTCACAAGTTCTTTGTAAACTCAGAATTTTAGTTCGTAGTCGGTGATGAAATTGGGCATTTCATCTGCGAAGACTATAACATATCAACTAAGATGATTTGTCTTGATCATGGAAGTGGAGACTTCTAGTTGATGTGTTAATATGTTTTAAGAGTTAAGACATATTGAATTGGACCGCTGTGAGATTTATTATTCTCCTAACGACTGTCAATTGAATAATAAATTTCACAACTTATATTTGCATGAACTCTTAATCCTGAGAGAATAATGGACCTAATCATGAAGTGTAGGTTGCTTTGATATATCAGGAGTGAGATCTAAAGTAACGGTCAAAACCTCAGTATGTTGGGCAGCCACATTGCGTGTTGATGGAACATATATTCTCAAGATGGAATTCATAGTCTCTTAACAGAGATTTAAAATATTCCCTTGAGATAAGTTTAATGGGCTTAGTTATTCAGAGAGTTAGGCCTAACCACTTTGGTAAGAAATTACTAAAGTATATATTTATGAAATTAGATTTCATAAATATATAATGAATAACTTAAAAAGATTAAACCGGGTACTCAAGGATTAAGACGTGGTAATCTTCAAAGTGACAGTTTATATTTATGACTTTGAATTACTACGAATATTTTATGAAGGAGTTGTATGTATAATAAAGTTTTGGGATATAATTTATTAATAAGGCCTAGAGTGCAATTATATTTATATAGTGGTATTAAATATAATTAATGGTAACTTTGGACTTGTCAAGAGTTGACAGAAAAGCCCAAGGCCCATTGGAGCTAATGTCTTATTAGTCCTTTTGGTCCCACTCCAAGCCACACATTAAAGCCCAATTGGAAAGGCCCAATAGGCCGGCCCAATTAGATAATCAATTATATATAAGGGGAGAGACATACAGATTTTTCATAAGAGATTAGAGAAAAAGTGAGACACCATTGTGAAGTGGTGTGTATGTGCGAGTGAAACCACTCAGTTATTCTCCCTTGGAAATTGATTGAGAGACCACACTTCTTGGGCGTAAAGTGGAATTGGAGTGAAGATTAAAAGCGTTCCCAAGGACTTATAATCTTTTGTTTTGAATTTCACCGCACCAAGGTACGCAAATTCTGAAATTTACATAATGCAAGTTATCAATCATGAATGAAATAGATTTTTGTTTGTTGCTTCCGCTATGTGTTTTGTATGAGATACAAAACCAAATATAACCAACATTTACTGCCTCATTTCATGGATATTGAAACTCAAAGGCATTCATCCATCAGATGATGAGTCTTCATACATGAAGCCAAGTCCAATCAACATTCGTATACTCAATGCTAGCATTGGACATAGTCAAAAGGGAATTAAGACAGAGACTTCAGCATCTTATAGTGGTTCTCGCACTAGCTCCTCCTCCTATGATGAGAAGTTAGACAACATTATGGCATCTATCCATGACATAAGCACCAAGATGTCTGGACTAGTCTCTCTCTTGCACCATCACACCATTCGTTGTGACACGAAGTTCACTTCTCTCCAAACCCAATTGGATCAAATTCAAAGGAAGCTAGAAGAAGATGAAGACTAGCTATTCCATGACAAAAAAAAGGGAAGAAAATGATGCTGATAGGGGGAGAAAGAGCTTGATCAAAGGGGGAGCATTGATGTTAAGATGTTGAAAAGCAGGACTTATTTTGTGTATTTTAACTTTATGCTGTTTTTGTACCCATGCTTTGTAGCTTAGTACTTGTTGTTAAATGTTATGCATTTTCTTTAACTACTTCACTCTTGTGCCCTTGTTGGATTTTATATCCTTGATGCAATTACTTTGAGTTTTTGTACGATTGAGTGTTGGATATGCAAATGATACTTTGCATTGAACTTATTAGCTTGCATGTCTGGATGTTCATTCCTTGTGTAAATGAGCATTGTGGTCACTATTTATAGTGATTGTTTGTTTTTGGTCAAGCCATGCTTTATTGCTTTAATTTATATTGCTTGATCGCTTTGTGCTTGCTCCATATGCAATACAAGTTTTCTGCATTTAATGATTATATTGTGTTGTTGTGTTTCAAGAGATACTTGTACTTATGGCTTGAGAGCTTCACAGATTCTAGAGTTAGGTGTGAGTAAGCTATGTTCAATTGTTCTCAACTCATATGTTAAGTCTAGAATTTGTTTTAGGATTTTGTCACAGAATAGCCAAAGAGGGAGATTGTAAGGTTGAATTTTATCAACCATTTTGTTGGCTTTATTCCGTGCCAATTTGCTTATAATTTATTATTTAGAAACCTTGTATTTAGATGGGAATCATGTAAGGGTAGTGTGTGAGAGAGTGTGAAAAAAAACTTAAGTGTGTACAACTTAGCAAGGCCTCGCGATTGGATCTCGCGACTGGCTCGTGGCTTGCAAGTTGCCAAAGCTAGCACACGTGCGAAGCATGTAGAGGAGTTGAAGAGTCATGCCAACTGGAGCACTACAGGACAAAACTTCTAATCTAGCCATTCTATTAGTTTGCGACTTAGACTCCCGACTCAATCCAGTCACGAGGCCAAGTTGCCAAACCATTTTGTTTGGAAAAAATTGACTTTTCCCATTCCGAATACACACCAGTATAAATACCCCTTATACCCACGAAATGTAGAGAGTTTCCAGAGAGAATTTTGAGAGAGAAACCTTATAGAAAAACAAGATTGATTCATCCACAATCTTCGTCCTTTGATTCTCCAAATTCCTCTACTCTCACCCTCTCCATTGTTACATCCTTGAGAGATACATTAGCCAAATCCTTTTTTCACTATACCCATATCAGTAAGGAGGCTATTTGGTGCTTGGGAAGCAGTTAGGAAAGGACCAATTGATATTGGTTGATGCTATGGGCAATAGCGGAATCCAGTAAGTTAAAGAAGACAAAGGTTCGCCGTAACCTTGTTGGAGCAAGAAGCTTGGAGGGCTTAGGTACATTAGGTAGATTACGCTTAGAGGGTCTTCTACTATTCATGTATCCCAACTTCATTCTTTAGTGGATTATTGACCGCTTGGAGGGCGGCGGAGAGGTTTTACGCCGAGGACTTCGGTTTCCTCTTTGATAACACATTGCTATGTTGACTTTGTGTTTGCATCTCTCTTCCCTTAATCTTTACCATTTAATTTCTGTTGTGGTTATGATTTTATTTGGTTTAAATTGGTTTATCAATTCTGTTTTATCTTATGTTCATATTCTGCACGTACATTGTTTGATAATAAGCTTGAATTGGTAATTTGTAATTTGGGGGTCTAAACGTTCAAGGATGTTTTACAAACATATTGAACATTCAACATATTCAAGGTAGCAACATGTATAATCAAATCAAGGCAGAAGCATAAGCAAAAGGAAAGATCCAAGTAACATGTGATTCATCCAAGCACTCACATTCAACTCTAGTACCAAATCAAGATCATGTCACAAATGCATGAACATTTCCAATGCATGACTTACCTTTTACTTACCTTGCAGTAACTCAGCACCTATGGCTTTTATGTGTGAGCATGTGAATGCATGTTCATGTCATCAAAACAAGGAAAAAACTAAACAAACCTTAACTCTAATATGTGATAGCAAACCAAGCAATTAAACATGTGAAACATGGGCATTGAAAGCATAAAAGCGTGGAAAAGAGACTAAACAAACAAATATGTGGAAGCAGAAACAAAACAAACAAATAAAAAAATTAAGGTTTCTGGGCAACGACATCGTGCATGCTAGAACGGTCCTGTATGCGCATAATCAAGCCTGTACGTGTAGGCAAGATTATGTGTATGCAAGTCCTTACCCAAAAAACCTAAAAGCGCAAAAGCAGAGTATAAGCTAGAAAAACCTAATTCTAACAACCTAGCATGCTCAGAATATAAACAACACTATATACTACCCTAGGCAAACATGAATAAACATAAACCAAACCAAAAACAAGATTAAAACAAGAAAAAAAAAAAAAAAAAAAAAAAAAAAAAAAAAAAAAAAAAAAAAAAAAAAGCTAGAAAGAATACCTTAAAGCAATAAGCTCCTAGGCTTGATTTTTGATCGTTCTCCTCAGTCAAACTTATTCACAAACCAATAAGAAAGTGATTAGCAATATTAAACTAAAAGGATTGAGCCTAGAAAATGTCCCAATAAAATAAAATTGACTTGAAGGTGTTTTGTGAAAAACTCCCTTTTAATTCACTATTTTCTAGTGAATCTTAGGTTTTTCCTATGGGATTTCTGCATGTTTTGAAAATGTACCATGTAAGGCTTTTTATAGTTGAAAAAATAAGGTTTGGAACGGCTCCTAGACAACGTGGGATTCATTCCAAATCTCAGCCATTATTGTAGAAAACTTGCCTTATACTTCTGAAAACCTAGTTACGTATGCAGGAATGTGCCTGCGTATGCATGCTTTTGCCCGCCTATACAAGCCGCGACCCACATACGCAGACTGAGGGCCACTTTGGTCATTTTATTTCCAAAAATAGATTTTTACTTATTTTGAAAGGTTATATTTTCCATTTTAACACTCCTTGAATCAATTTAATGTCTGATTGGGCTTTAACTAGTCTTGGGCCATAGAGTTTGTGCATCATTGGGGAATGAGGGCCTGAGTCGTAAAGGGTACAAAATGCGGTGTCTATAGATGCCTCTCTTTTGATTCATGAGCTTTGCTAACGGAATCAAAAGAATAAGAGACAAAATATTTTGTTTCAACATAACGCTCGAGCCCAACCCATACACACGACACACATCACGCATACATGGGGTGGGGTGCATCTCTGAAGTGCTGCGTGGGATTTGTATGTCCAAAGTCCTACCTTTGTTGCTTGGGAAATGAGCAATAACAGATTCACTATCTCAGAACTTGTTTTGCCACTTGTAAGCAAATAACAAATGACTTACTATCCTAGAGTCACTTAAAAAAGAAAAAAAAAATAACAAATGGTGCTCTTATGAGCTAACCTAACAAACAACAAAAGGATACAGTCTCTATGGTGTCCATCTAGGGTTCTTGCCTCAAACTTCTCTAGGTGACTTGTTCCTCTTGTCTTCTTCACTTCTTTCTCTACCTTTATGGATGAGGCTCTTGCCTCTAGTTGACCTTGGTCTCTTTCTTTATCACTATCTCTACCTTTTTCTTCCGTGCCTACATGTTCAATTCCCGGAGGATATGTGCACGAGTAATCTTTATTGTTGAATCCACTGGGAATAGTGAAAACTCACTGAGGAGTAGTGTATGGGGAGGAATCTTCTACCTCTCACGACTTGCATGGGGATTAGAAACTCACTGAGGAGTAGTATGGATGGACTCGCTGAGGAGTAGTGTAGACGTGTGATCTAAAAGTTCAATATGGGTATGAAACACCCTTGAACGTTCAGACCCCCAGATACAAAATACCAATTCAAGCTTTATATCAAACAATTAATGTGCGGAATATGATAACAAGCTTATAACATAATTGGTAAAACAATCTAAGCCAAATATAAACATATCCACAGCAGTAAATATAAGGCAAAGATAAAGGAAAGAGAGATGCAAACACACGGACAACACACAATGTGTTATTGAAGAGGAAACCGAAGTCTTCGGCGTAAAACCTCTCCGCCGCCCTCCAAGCGGTGATAAAATCCACTAAAGAATATAGTTGGGATACATGAATAGCAGAAGACCCTCCAAGCCTAATCTACCCAAGTACCTAAGCCCTCCAAGCTTCTTGCTCCAACGAGGTTACGCCGAACCTATTTCTTCTTTAGCTTGCCGGATTCCGCTACTTGACCATAGCATCAACCAATATATATTGGTTCCTTCCCAAACTGCTTCCCTAAGCACCAAATGGACCTTCTCACAGACGTGGGTGTGGTGAGATAAGGGTTTGGTAAATAACCTCTCAAGGGTATGACAATGGAGAGGAAGAGAGTAGAGGAATTTGTAGAGTCTTTTTAGATGAAGATTGGGGATGAGGCAATCTTGTTTTTCTCTAGGGTTTTCTTTCACAAAATTCTCTCTAAAAGCTCTCTCAATATGATGGGTATAAGGGTGTATATATAGTAGGGTGAGAAGGGAATGCAAAACGTCATTTTTTGCTCAACAGGGTAAGTTGGCGACTTGGTCTCGCGGCTTGTCCAAGTCGCGAGTTCAAGTCGCGACATAACGGCCTGGCCAGTCTGGAACTTTTGTCCTGTAGTGTGATAGCTGGCGCGACCCTTCAACTTCCCATTATGCCTCTCACGTGTCAGCTTTTGGCGGCTTGCCAGTCGTGATCTACCCGCGAGCCCTAGCCGCGAACCTGTGTTTTTTTTGCACACTCTTGAGCTTTTCTTCACAATTTCTCACATACTACCCTTACAATTTTCTCACCTAAATACAGGGTTGCTAAGTGCTAAATTACAAGCAAATTGGTCACGGAATAAAGCCAATTAAATGGTGGATTAAATTCAACCTTACAATCTCCCCCTTTGGCTATTCCGTGACAAAACCCTACAATAGACTCTAGACTTAAACGTGAGTTGAGAACAGTTGGAAAACTCACTCACACCTAACTCTAGATTCTATAAAGCTCTTGAACATATAAATAAGTAACTCCTGAAATACAATAACATAGCAATATCATTGTATGCAGAAAACTTAATATGCATATGGAGCAAAATAAGCATGATCAAGCAAAAATGAACATAAGCATAAAAGTAATAATTCATGGCAAGATCAACACCAGTAGTCACTTAAGCAAAAGTGATTACTATGTTCTTGTTGGTTAAATATGATTTTGTATCTCATACAAAATACATAGCGGAAGCAGCAAACAAGGATCTATTTCATTCATGATTGATAACTTGAACTATATAAATTCTAGAATTTAAGAACAAGATAGCGTACCTTGGTGTGGAGAAATTCAAAAACAAAAGATTATAAGTACTTGGGAACACTTTTAATCTTCACTCCAATTCCACTTTACGCCTAAGAAGTGTGGTCTCTCAATCAATTTCCAAGGGAGAATAATTGAGTGGTTTCACTCGCACATACACATTACTTCACAATGGTGTCTCTCTTTTTTTCTAATCTCTAAATAAAAATTTTGTATGTCTTTCCCTTTATATATAACTGATTATCTAATTGGGCCGGCCTATTGGGCATTTCCAATTGGGCTTTAATGTGTGGCTTGGAATGGGACCAAAAGGACCAATAAGACACTAGCTCCAATGGGCCTTGGGCTTTTCTGTCAACTCTTGACAAGTCCAAAGTTACCATTAATTATATTTAATACCACTATATAAATATTTTATTATACATGCAACTCCTTCATAAAATATTCGTAGTAATTCAAAGTCATAAATATAGACTGTCACTTTGAAGATTACTACGTCTTAATCCTTGAGTACCCGGTTTAATCCTTTTAAGTTATTCATTATATATTTATGAATCCAATTTCATAAATATATACTTTAGTAATTTCTTACCAAAGTGGTTAGGCCTAACTCTCTGAATAACTAAACCCATTAAACTTATCTCAAGGGAATATTTTAAATCTCTGTTAAGAGACTATGAATTCCATCTTGAGAATATATGTTCCATCAACACGAAATATGGCTACCCAACATACTGAGATTTTGACCGTTACTTTAGATCTCACTCCTAATATATCAAAGCAACCTACACTTCATGATTAGGTCCATTATTCTCTCAGGATTAAGAGTTCATGCAAATATAAGTTGTGAGATTTATTTTTCAATTGACAGTCGTTAGGAGAATAATAAATCTCACAGCGGTCCAGTTCAATATGTCTTAACTCTTAAAACATATTAACACATCAACTAGAAGTCTCCACTTCTATGATCAAGACAAATCATCTTAGTTGATATGTTATAGTCTTCGCAGATGAAATGCCCAATTTCATCACCGACTACAAACTAAAATTCTGAGTTTACAAAGAACCTGTGACTTATATCTTCTGTGACTAAATCACATAAATCACATACTATGTATCTCATGGACTATATGATAATGTCCAAATATTCTTTTTACCATTATTTCAGATAATAATAAAACAACTTTATTAATCACAACATTAAGTCATACATAATGTCATACATAGCATCATACAATAGGATTTAAGGGCATTAATCCTAACAGTTCATTCACACAAGGAATGAACATCCGGACATGCATAAATGATAAACTCAATTGAAGAGTATCATTTGCAAGTCCAACACTTAAGCAATGCATAGAAACATATATGCATCTAGGAACAATCCTACACGGGCACAAGAGTGTTGTACTTAAGATAATGCAAGGCATTAACAAGTACCAAAGCACAAAGCACAAAGGCTGCATATGCAAAGTTTTGCAAATACATGGCACAAACCATAAAAGCCTACAAACAGTGCATAAGAACAAGAAACAACCCTCAAAGCTTACAAAAGCAACAATGGGTACAAAACTACAATCAAACAGTGCTTAAAGCTGAATAACATCATACTATATAAGTGCTGAAATAAACAACTACCACCACAGTATTTTGAGTTATCAAGGTTTTATATACAGAAAAACAATTTAAAAAAAATGATAAAGAAATTTCCCCCTCAAAACGAGCACTCCCCCTCAAGAGCTGCCCCCAAAGATTCTCCCCCTTTTTGACTGGAATGGCCAAAGGGTCACTGTTTCAGCTTTGTGCAAATGCCATCAACTTGAGCTACTAACACATCAATTTGGTCCTGCATGACAACCAATCTCTCCGACTGCTCTTTCTGGCCATCTCTGAGGGTCTTTTCCATTTCCGTAAGACGTTTGTGAAGGTTATCAAAGAGCATTTACAACTTCTCAGGCTGAGGGGCAGATTGTGGTTGTGTAGTGCTTGGTTGCTCAGAAGTAAAGGAAGTAGGAGAAAATAGATGTGCACTTTTTAGAGCTTTGGATGAATGACTCTTGCTGGCCTGTAGAGTGAACATAGAGATTGGTCGAGGACGAGCAATCACGTTCCCAATTAAGGGAGGAGTAACACCTTAATGTAGAATCAAGTTCATAATAAGACTACAGAATGGAAGGCACCCTCGTGCTACTGTTCTGGTTGCTATCTTTCTTATGATGTGATAAATATGGGCACAGATGTCAATGGTGGTGCCAGTGATGAGATCATATAGAAATTGAGCCCTTCCAAGATTTATATACACCGTGTTGGTCAACGGATAGAGGTTTGAAAACATAATCAGCTTCAATGTTGTCAACTCAGGTAAAAACTTGGTAGTACTAATTAATGTGCCTATGCTGGAAATGTCATGGTCAAGACCAAGAATTTGGAGAATGTCCTGAATCGCTAGAGTACAATCATCATACGGAGTAAGGTCGGCATCCGCAGGTCGTGTGATTTTGAGAAGTTCAGCTATGGTGTCTGGATTAATGATGAACTCCGTTCCTCTTACCAAACAATGTAGTTCACTCTCAAGATCAACTGTGTTGGCAAGACATTCCTTCACTAGTTCAATTATCGGATCAACAAAATTTTCGAATAAAGCTGCCCAATCTTTTGTCTCGAAGATCCGAGGGACAAAGTTGTGTCCAAAGTGTCAAATCTGACCTCCCGTTCCACTATAGGAGTTCCCCGGTCAAAAATGTTGAAGTAGGCATCTTGGTGTTGAGGAGTTCTGAATAACTCAATATTGAGTTCAGTAGATCGCTGTGAGGAAGATCGTGTTCTTTTTGCAACAGGCACTATTTCTTCTTCTGACATCACCTCTTTTCCTTTCGAGGATTGTCGAGACATCTGTAAGATAGCAAACACACAGAAGAGTACCAAATGCAATACCACAGGGAATCAATAACAACTTGATTAGATTCAGTTAAGAATATGAGAAAATTTCACTTTAATCACAAACACAAGAATCAAATCAACAACAAGATACCAGATGGCTAAAATGAAACACACTCCACACATAAGCACAAAAACTATAAAGACCACAGAACCATAGACAAATGACCCACAGCTACATACAGAGAGTACCACATAGATCTCAAACCCATATGTTTAAAGAGAAAGAGAAACTCTATCAAACGAACAATGCTTAGACTAGAGACAAACATGCTGAAGTACAAACAAGATATAAAATAAACTCAGCAACAAAAGAAAATAACCTCAAATAAACAAAATCACAATTTTAGGCAAACCCATATTTGAACACAATATATCGCATAGCACATGTGCAATGTTCAACACAAGAAGGTAATGGTTAACATAGTAAGAATGAAATGAGGGAAAGAAAACCCATACCTTATTCTTGGAGTTTTATGCAGAAATGATGCAGAGATAAAAGATTTTTTCAGTGAGAAACGAACTGTTTAAGAGAGAGAGTGAAGAAGATAATGAACAGTCACTAAAAATTGAGGAAAAATTGAAAAGCAATTTTAAAAACTGTCTTAAAAAAACGCAAAATACGCGTTTTTCGCGACTTAACCAAGTCGCTAGTAAGTTGCCAGGGCAAGCCGCGAAACACTGTGAAGGTAAGATTCTAGAAAAATCTTCTAAGTGTTTTTCGCGACTGGAAGGTTTAGCCACAAAGGAGTCGCGAGCTGAGCTGCGAAAATCTCTGAATAACCCTCACGATTGGACTTTCCACCCACGAACAAGCTGCCAAAATGAGCCCCAAATAGAGCAAAACTCAAACTCTAAAAATTTTCTAAGTCTTTTTCGCGACTAGAATACTGACTCGCCAGTAAGCCGCGAAATATCTCTGATTGAGCTCGCGACTGGGGCTTGCGACTGAGCTAACCCGCGACTTAGTCGCCAAAACAGGGCAACACTATTTTTTGAAAAAATTTCACATTTTTTGTAAAAGCAAAGTACTTTCCAAAAAACAAAACAAAACACTCAAAAATCTTTTTGTGTTTGACCAACACAGATTGAGCATGTGAAAACACATTTAATCAAGTACAATCACACAAATGAATATGGCATTCATTAAACATAGACTTGTGTGTTATGTGTGGATATCAAAAATGAGATAGTCCTTAGTCCGATATGAAGCTTCAATGATCAATTCAATCATGGCATACACAACTAGTACTAGATAATGTGACCTATTTCAATTATAGAAGCATGCATATATGACCTCCCACAAGAACTTGATATCAATACTTTGAAGCTTTTCATTTTGGCTCCATATTCAACATATCATTTGCCATTTTTGAGCAAAGAAACTCTCATTGTGAGATAGAAGTCTGAAATTTTTGATATTTCAATTGATGAGTTAGCCTTTGGCTTTTTGAGCATCATACATTTTATTTTGGTCGCTTTCCCTTTTTCCTAGTCAAATAGTAGTATGTGCGACAAACTTTTGTAGCTCTATATCTCTTTTCATTTGGAGATTTACATTTAGAGAGCTCTTTAAAAACATAAAAATAAAAAGTGGGAAGATATATAGGCATGAGTCTATGCATGTCTCAAGATCAACAAAACCATTCACTAATCATTCATGACAAGGTTGAAGATCTATTTACAACAATCACATAGATTTTAGAATTTCTTCCACAATGATATGAGTGCATGAGAGACAAGCTAAGCTCGTTAAATGCACAGAGCCATTAGTACAAAGGTACAAGGCTAAACATGCTTTGAAACAGAAACTCAACAAAGGGATCAAACTTTTTGGATTTTCAACTTTTTATGTGTTTTTGGATTTTTTGACACGAAAGCAGTAGAAGAATGATCAAAAACAAGAAAGATGTAAAAGCATTTTAAACACAAACAAACCACAAATTAAACAGATACTCAAAAACACAACACAAATAACCAATCATATCCACAAAACATAGGAAGAATTGATGCATGGACATGTTATAATACTTATGCATGAGTACCCTTTGTCACCCACACGTCACGTGCATTTGGGGTGATATCCTTGACGGATCGGGTACGAGAGTTAGGACTTTCAAACCTCCTGTTGGAGCTCTCCAAGCAGTTGGTGAAGGCACCGATCATCTTTATCACGTCCGTCATTCCTAGATCATTGTTTTGACTTCTTGGTTTCTCACCACCCCAAGACCTCTTGTCATTCCTTTTTCCTCGTGACTGAGGTGCGCTTGCATTGTTGTCTGCTCTCAGCTTTTGACAGTTGGGTCTAGTATGCCCTCGCAGTCCGCAATAGTGACACACATACTCAGTTCTAGGACCCCATTATGGTCTTGAGAGAGATCTTGCTCTAGTTTCATGTCTGCCCACAGATTGATTTTGGGGCTTATTCACTATCCGATGCTCACTCACATTCTTCTTCTCAGCCTTAACATTCTCAAGGATGGTTTCTTCTACAGTAGGCTCTATGGCCTTCACAAATTTCACTTCTTTGGTAGCTTTGGCTGATGAACTACTTCCTCCGGTATACCCCAATCTGGACTTATCTGAGAAATGTTTTTGAGATGAGATAACATTTTCCAGCTTTCTGGAGGAGACCCCCTCAATCTTAGCTTGCGCTTGCACCATCTCTTGCTCAAGGAATCTTACTTTGGTGTAAGCTTCCGATAACTCTCCATTTAGTGTCTCAATCTCACATTTAGCCTCTTTATATCTAGCCAATAGACTTTTGTAGTCCTCTTCAACCCTTTTCATCTTCTTTACAGCTGCCTTTGCAACCCTTGCATACTCACCTGATTTCTCAAGGAGTAAAGTGTAATTCTCTTGAATACTCAATGTACCTTCATCCTCTTCAGCTTCCGATTCTTCAACAACTCCAATAGACTCCAAATTAGAATGTTCACCAAGCTCCTTCACAAGTGTATCCAAGTCATCTGAGGATTCCACATGAGCAATAGTCATGAATGCGGAGAAATTTCCTTCTCCATCACAGCTCTCGTCAGAATCAGAATTTGATGAGTTCGAATCACTTAAAGTAGTGACATATACCTTTCCCTTCGACTTCAAGTAGTTTGGACATTCCTTTTTAAAATGCCCATGCCCATTACATTCAAAACATGTAATTCCTTGTGAGGATTGGGAATCTTTACCATCTTTTCTTCGGAAGTCTTTCTTCTCTTTTTCGGCACTCTGGAATTTTCTTTTGTCACCAAATTTTCCACTATTCTTGAGCTTTAGGAATTTTCGGAAGTTCTTTACAAGATACGCCACATCTTTATCTACCGTATCCTCTTCCGAAGATTCATGAGACACTATCCTCTCATCAATTGTCTTAAGAGCAAGGGATTTGCTCTTCTTCGCTGAAGGAAGAGACAACTCATATGTCTGTAGAGAACCAACCAGCTCTTGAACCTTGATTTCGTCAAGATCTTTGCTCTCTTCAATGGCTGTAACTTTGGCACGAAAACTTTCTGGTAGTGACCGAAGGATCTTCCTTACAACTTTAGACTCCTCCGTCTTTTCCCCCAAATTAAATTTGTCGATGACCACCTCGTTTAGCTTATTATAAAAAGAGTTAAAGGACTCATCCTCATCCATCTTTAGCTGCTCAAAGCGAGTGGTCAGCATCTGAAGTTTGGTGTCTTTCACCTTCTTGGTTCCTTCATAAGTCATCCCCAGAATCTCCCATGCTTCCTTAGCAACAGTAATATGGGAAATCCTGTGAAATTTTTCTGGAGAGATACCACAGAAAATGACATTCAATGCTTTACTGTTTGCATTAGCTGCCGCAAGAGCTGCTTTGTCCCAAGTGGATTTGGCATCCACTGGCTTTGTCCAACCTATATCAACTGCATCCCACACAACCTCATCCATAGAACACAAAAACGCCCTCATTCGGACTTTCCAAAAAGCATAGTTATTACCATCAAAAAATGGTGGAGCAGTAAGAGATTGAGACTTATCCATCTCAACAAGGGGTCAAGGATCACACTTAGGTATTAAAATCACAACAAGTGTACCCGCTCTGATACCAATTGAAAGTTCAATATGGGTATGAAACACCCTTGAACGTTTAGACCCCCAGATACAAAATACCAATTCAAGCTTTATATCAAACAATTAATGTGCGGAATATGATAACAAGCTTATAACAGAATTGATAAAACAATCTAAGCCAAATATAAACACATCCACAACAGTAAATATATGGCAAAGATAAAGGAAAGAGAGATGCAAACACACGGACAACACACGATGTGTTATCGAAGAGGAAACCGAAGTCCTCGGCGTAAAACCTCCCCGCCGCCCTCCAAGCGGTGATAAAATCCACTAAAGAATACAGGTGGGATACATGAACAGTAGAAGACCCTCCAAGCCTAATCTACCCAAGTACCTAAGCCTTCCAAGCTTCTTGCTTCAACGAGGTTACGCCGAACCTATTTCTTCTTTAGCTTGCCGGATTCCGTTACTTGACCATAGCATCAACCAATCTATATTGGTTCCTTCCCAAACTGCTTCCCTAAGCACCAAATGGACCTTCTCACAGACGTGGGTGTGGTGAGATAAGGGTTTGGTAAATGACCTCTCAAGGGTATGACAACGGAAAGGAAGAGAGTAGAGGAATTTGTAAAGTCTCTTTAGATGAAGATTGGGGATGAGGCAATTTTGTTTTTCTCTAGGGTTTTCTCTCACAAAATTCTCTCTGGAAGCTCTCTCAATATGATGGGTATAAGGGTGTATATATAGTAGGGTGAAAAGGGAATGCAAAACGTCAGTTTTTGCCAAACAAGGCAAGTTGGCAACTTGGTCTCGCGGCTTCTCCAAGTCGCGAGTTCAAGTCGCGACGTAACGGCTTGGCCAGTCTGGAACTTTTGTCTTGTAGCATGACAGCTGGCGCGACCCTTCAGCTTCCAGTGTACCTCTCACGTGTCAGCTTTTGGCGGCTTGCCAGTCGCGATCGACCCGCGAGCCCTAGCCGCGAACCTCTGTTTTTCTTGCACACTCTTGAGCTTTTCTTCACAATTTCTCACACACTACCCTTACAATTTTCCCACCTAAATACAGGTTGCTAAATGCTAAATTACAAGCAAATTGGTCACAGAATAAAGCCAATTAAATGGTTGATTAAATTCAACCTTACATGATCCACTAGGGAAGAATCTTCTACTTCCTTCATGGTTTGCTAAGGATTTTAAGGAAGAATCTTCTGCTTCCTTACTAGAGATACTTTGGGGAAGAATCTTCTGCCTTTTCCATGGGGACGGTGCTCGATATGCTTAAACTATTGAGGAATAGTCTTTTGTTTTCTCTATGGGGATGATGTTTGATAGGTTTGATTCATTTGAGGAAGAATCTTCTACTTCCTTATTAGGGATTGTGTTCTTGATATGCTTGATTTGCTGCGGAAGAGTCTTCTGCGTCCTTCATGGGGATGATGTTTTCAATGTGCTTAAACCATTGAGGATGGTTCTCGATGTATTTGATCCACTAGGGAGGGTTTTTGATGTGCCTAATTAGGGGAAGAGTATTCTACTTCCTTTACCGTCCACTAGAAAGTCCTTTGATATTTTTGTGCCTTAATTAGGGTAATCTTGAGATATCCCTCTTTTTTGAAAGAAAGAATTTTTTATTTATTTTATTTATTTATTTATTTATTTATTTACTGTTATGACTAAACTACATGTAGTTTAGTACTGAGGCCTAAACTACAAGTAGTTTAGCCATCAGGTGTGTTCTCGCCTTTTCATTTTTCTCAATTGTTATCAACCGTTTCTTTTTCTTCTTCATTCTCTTCATCTCTCTCATCTCTTCATATTCTCCATAATTCTTTTTTTTTTTTCTCTTTCTCTATCTACAAAAACCTCCCTCTCCTTTTTCTTTTCCTCACTTTTTCTGACTCTCTCATTCTCTCAAACTCTCATTTTTCAAACTCTCTTCATCCTCTCCAATGGCACCCAAGGCCAAGAAGACCTCCTACGTCCTATTTTCTGATGCATTCCATTTCAAATGCTGGAGCGAAGCAACAAGATTGGTGGGGTCTCCACCATTGACATACTGGCCAGAGAATCACATTCACATGGCTGAATCTGTAAGTTTTCAAACTTTTTCTCATTTTTAAGTTTTTCTCTGATCTTCTGTTTCAATGTGTCTTTGGCCATGTAAATGATTGGGTTTTGCTGTGGGATGGACTTAGATGAAAACCTAACATCTTAGGAAGGGTAGGAACATGTCTAGGATTGATTTTGGGTGATGCATATTTGAAAATGTTGAAAAACTGCTTCTTTCTGTGTTGTTGCATGTGTGGGCTCGGTTCAACGTACACAGCTTACATTCATGCATACATAGCTTTGTTCTTGCATATGTAGGTCTGTTCTTGAGGCTTTATGTACACGGGGTCTTGTCTGCGTACATGGGCTTTGACTCGTGTATGTGGAATGTTTGGCAGAAGCTCTACTCTACCCATTTTCACTTCTTTTTCATTTGTTTCACTTCTATATGCAATCCTAACACACATTTTTGTCTTTTTTGCACATGAATATCACTGCGTCCTTCTTTTTTTCTTCTTTCTTACATCAAAACCTCATATTTTCTAAATTTTGCTTGAATCAGGAATCTAATGTCATCCCTTTTTTTTTTTTTTTGGCAATCATCATCCCCTTATACTAGTAGGGGAAGCACTAATAAAGTGGTGGAATGGTACAATCTACTTGTCCCCAAAACTAGGGGCTTTATCTGAGAGGCGAGCTTTGAGCCTATCATTGGTCTTCTTCCAGAGAAGTCTGCGAGTGCTACCTTGGTGCAATGCCTTATTGAGAGGAAGTGGGATACTACCCACACCTTTCATATTGCTAAGTGGGAGATGACAGTGACTCCCTACGACATTTACCACATGACCGGCCTTAGCTTCAAAGGGGCCATCATCAGTTTAGATGGTGTGTCGGGCATCCAGCTAGGTCTTGACATGTTGGGGAGGAAGTACTCCACTAAGACCATTTGCTACTTTGATTTGGTGTCAGATTATATGTTCCTCCCACAAAGGACCATGGAGGAATGTGTTTGTATGGCTAGGGCTTTCCTTCTCCACTTATTGAGACGCAAACACTGTTGTTGAGGTGGTTGACCCTCTTTCAGGACTTTGGTGAGGCATGGAAGGCCAACTAGGGGTAGGCATGTCTTGCCTATCTTTACTCCACCCTTGACACTCTCAGCTGGGGCACTTTGCAGTAGCTTGTAGGGCCTTGGAAGCTCTTTGAGGTTAGTTCTCTTTTCGTTCTTCGCATTTCCACTTGTAGCTTGTAGTCTTGCAAATTGTGTTATATTGAAAATTATCATCTTGCATTTGTTATCTTGTGAACTGTCATCTTGCATCTGTCATCTTGTAAACTGTCATCTTGCATCTAATCGGCAACTTGTGCTTCTTTTTGCAGCAGTGAGTTGTTAGGTATGGTCTCATAACTCCAGGCAATAATCTACTCACACTCTTTACCCATTGAGGGAGTTTCCTCAAGTGAGGGCCCATCTTGCTAAGTTAACTTCAGATGAGGTAAGTTTTAGAGTTCTAGTTATTCATGCTCCTTCATGCTCCTTTAGAATATTCCTCTTCTAACCTTCTGCCATTATAGGTAAACTGGGCCCTCTAGGTTGACCAGCAGCTTCCTGCTACTCAAGAACTGGAGCCTACTACTCTCATTGCTTCGAGATTACTCGACCCCTTGAAGGACTGGGCTTGAGGGCACTATATTTGGTGGAGAGGGTGAGGTGCCAGTTGGTAGGTATAGATGACCCACAAATTTCGATGGACCTTCCTAAGTTCATGCTTGCCCCATACTCCATGATTGATGCTGAATACAACTCATAGGGGAGTGGCATTTCCTATGCCGAGCAGCTTCTTAAAAGGTTGGGCTATGAGTAGTTCAACATCACTCACCTCATGCCTTCCCTTACTGTTTAGGTTTATGCTCAATCTCTTTTGCTTCTCTCTTTTTTTGTTTTTGTTTTTGTTTTTTTCTTTTTTGTTTGTCATGACTTCTAATGTGGGAAATTGTAATAAAGGGGACCTGCTACTGGTGAGCCTATTAATCCTCCATACCTCCCTTGGATGGTCTATGCTTATGGCCCGGATGGCTTTGCTCGGGAGCGTATCATGCCCCGTAATCCTAATGTCATGGGCTATCCTTTCCCTCCCAACACTCGGGAGGTAAGTTCTTTATCCTTCTATCCTTCTCTTTTTGCCATTATTCTATTTCTGTTTTAGTCACTAATCCTTCTTTCTTTGATTTGTAGCTCACTATGCAAGAGAATGAGGAGTTGGTATGGCTGGCCGGGAATCTCAAGTTGGAGCTGACTAACTATTTGAGGGAGCTATATGGTCTTGGAGGAATGGCCCATCTAGGTGGAGGTTGTAAAGTTGAAATTTATCAAACATCTTGTTGGCTTTATTTCGTGCCAATTTGCTTGTAATTTAGCACTTAGTAACCCTATATTTAGGTGGGATTATTGTAAGGGTAGTGTGTGAGAAGAGATGAAGAAAAGCTTAAGTATGTGCAAGAAAGCAGGGTTTCGCGGCTAGGACTCGCGGCTGACTCACGACTGGCAAGCCGCCAACTGTAGGCACGTGAGATGTACAAATAGGGAACTGAAGGGTCACGCCAGCTGTCGCACTACAAGACAAAAGTCCCAGGCTAGCTAGGCCGTTACGTCGCGACTTAAACTCGCAACTTGGACAAGCCGCGAGGTCAAGCCGCCAATCAGTCCTGTTTGGCAAAAACTTACTCTTCATATTCCAAACACACACCACTATATATAAACCCTTATACCCACTAATTTGTGAGAGTTTCGAGAGAGAATTTTTGTGAGAGAAACCCTAGAGAAAAACAAGATTGCCTTATCCCCAATCTTTACCTTAGAGACTTTACAAATTTCTTTACTCTCTTCCTCTCCATTGTCATACCCTTGAGAGGTTATTGACCAAATCCTTATCTCACCACATCTACGTCTGTGAGAAGGTTCATTTGGTGCTAAGGGAAGCAGTTTGGAAGGAACCAATATTCATTGGTTAATGCTATGGTCTAGTAGCAGAATCTGGGAAGCTAAAGAAGAAATAGGTTCGGCGTAACCTCGTTAGAGCAAAAAGCTTGGAGGGCTTAGGTACTTGGGTAGATTAGGCTTGGAGGGTCTTCTGCTGTTCATGTATCCCAACTACATTCTTTAATGGATTATTTGACCGCTTGGAGGGCGGCAGAGAGGTTTTATGCCAAGGACTTCGATTTCCTCTTCGATAACACATCGTGTGTTGTCCGTATGTGCAAATCTTCCTTCCCTTTATCTTTTCCCTATATTTACTGCTGTGGATGTGTTTATATTTGGCATAGATTAGTTATCAATTCTGTGATTGGCTTATGTTCATGTTCTGCACATAAATTGTTTGATTATAAACTTGAATTTATATTTTATTATTTGGCGTCTAAATGTTCAAGGGTGTTTTAGACACATTTTGAACTTTCAATTGGCATCAGAGTGGGTACACTTGTTGTGGTTTAAATACCTGAGTGTGATCCTTGACCCTTGTTGAGATGGATAGGTCTCAATCCTTAAATGTTCCACCATTTTTTTATGGTAACAATTATGCCTTCTGGAAAGTTAGAATGAGAACATTTCTATACTCTATTGATGATACCGTGTGGGATGCGGTTGAAATAGGTTGAACCAGGCTGGAGACTGAAAAATCCACTTGGGATAAGGCAACTCTTGCAGCAGCCAATGCTAACAGTAAAGCTTTAAATGCTATTTTTTGTAGTGTGTCTTCTAATGAATTTCATAGGATCTCTCATATGACCGTAGCCAAAGAAGCTTGGGAGATTTTGGAGACTACATATGAAGGTACTAAGAAGGTGAATGACACAAAGCTCCAAATGCGTACCACCAAGTTTGAAGAGCTCAAGATGGGTGAAGATGAATTGTTTGATTCATTCTATGGGAAGCTCAATGAAATTGTAATTGCTAAACTCAATCTTGGGGAGAAGATTGAAGATACTAAGGTGGTGAGAAAAATATTAAGGTCCTTGCCTGGAAGTTTTAGAGAAAAGGTTACAGCCATAGAAGAAAGCAAAGACTTGGATGAGATCAAAATCCAAGAGTTGATAGGGTCTCTCCAAACTTATGAGCTAGGACTACCTTCCCACAAGACGAGTAAATCGCATGCTCTTAAAACCATCACCGAAAGAATGGATGATTCTTCTGAAGAAGATGGAGTGGAGAAGGAAGTAGCATATCTTGCGAAAAACTTCCGCAAATTTTTGAAGTTGAAGAATAGTGGGAAACCATTCAACAGAGGGAAATTTGCATCTTCAAAAGGTGATAGGAAAGAGCTTATGAGGAAAGAAGGGAAGGATTTTCTATCTCCTTCAGACATTGTGCGTTTTAAATGCAATGGCCATGGGCATCTCAAGAAGGAGTGTCCAAATTTCTTGAGAGGGAAAGGCAAGGCATATGCCACAACGCTAAGTGATATAGACTCTTCGAGTTCTGAATCTGAAGAGAGTTGTGATGGAGAAGGAAACTACTCCGCATTCATGACCATTGCACATGTGGAGTCATCAAATGATTTGTGTTCACTTGTGAAGGAACTTGGCTAATAACTGATTTGGAGTCCATTGGGATTGTTGAAGAATCAGAGGCTGAAGAAGAAGAAGATACATCTAGTTTTAAAAAGAATTATGCCTTGCTTCTTGAGAAATCAGGTGAGTATACCAAGGTAGCAAAGGCGGCTGTGAAGAAAATGAAGAGAGTCAAGGAAGACTACAAAATTCTACTGGTAAGATACAAGAAGGCAAAGTGTGAGATTGAAGCACTTAATGGTGAGCTATCAGAGGCTTACACAAAAGTGAGGTTTTTTGAGCAAGAGGTAGTGCAAGCTAATGCCAAGGTAGATAGAGTCTCCTCCAGGAAACTGGACGATGTTATTTCATCTCAGAAACATGCCTTAGACAAGTCCGGTTTAGGATACATCGGAGGAAGTAGCTCGTCAGCCAAGGTCACCAAAGAAGTGAAGTTTGTGACGGCTAAGGAGATGACTATAGATAGCTCCAGTCCTGAGAAAATTAAGGCTGAGAAGAAGAAGAATGTGGTTGATCAACGGGTGATAAATAAGTCCCGTAGTCAATCAGAATCCAAATATGGAGCTAGAGGGAGATCAGTTCCAAGATCACAGCAGGGTCCGAGAACGGAATATGTTTGTCACTATTGCGAATTGCAAAGACATACCAGACCCAACTGTCAAAAGCTGAGAGCAGACAACAATGCAAGTGTACCTCGATCACGAGAGAGAAGAAATAACATGAGGTCTTGAGGTGGTGAGCAACCAAGAAGTCAAAACCGTGATCCAAGAATGATGGATGTGATGAAGATGATGTTAGGATTAATGCCCTTAAATCCTATTGTATGATGCTATGTATGACATTATGTATGACTTAATGTTGTGATTAATAAAGTTGTTTTATTATTATCTAAAATAATGGTAACATGAATATTCGGACATTATCATTTAGTCCATGAGATGCATAGTATGTGATTTATGTGATTTAGTCACAGAAGATATAAGTCACAAGTTCTTTGTAAACTCAGAATTTTAGTTCATAGTCGGTGATGAAATTGGGCATTTCATCTGCGAAGACTATAACATATCAACTAAGATGATTTTTCTTGATCATGGAAGTGGAGACTTCTAGTTGATGTGTTAATATGTTTTAAGAGTTAAGACATATTGAACTGGACCGCTGTGAGATTTATTATTCTCCTAATGACTGTCAATTGAATAATAAATCTCACGACTTATATTTGTATGAACTCTTAATCCTGAGAGAATAATGGACCTAATCATGAAGTGTAGGTTGCTTTGATATATCAAGAGTGAGATCTAAAGTAACGGTCAAAACCTCAGTATGTTAGGCAGCCATATTTCGTGTTGATGGAACATATATTCTCAAGATGGAATTCATAGTCTCTTAACAGAGATTTAAAATATTCCCTTGAAATAAGTTTAATGGGTTTAGTTATTCAGAGAGTTAGGCCTAACCACTTTGGTAAGAAATTACTAAAGTATATATTTATGAAAATTGGATTTCATAAATATATAATGAATAACTTAAAAGGATTAAACCAGGTACTCAAGGATTAAGATGTAGTAATCTTCAAAGTGACAGTCTATATTTATGACTTTGAATTACTATGAATATTTTATGAAGGGGTTGCACGTATAATAAAGTCTTGGGATATAATTTATTAATAAAGCCTAGAGTGCAATTATATTTATATAGTGGTATTAAATATAATTAATGGTAACTTTGGACTTGTCAAGAGTTGACAGAAAAGCTCAAGGCCCATTGGAGCTAGTGTCTTATTGGTCCTTTTGGTCCCACTCCAAGCCACACATTAAAGCCCAATTGGAAAGGCCCAATAGGCCGGCCCAATTAGATAATCAATTATATATAAAGGGAGAGACATACAGATTTTTTATTAGAGATTAGAGAAAAAGTGAGACACCATAGTGAAGTGGTGTGTATGTGCGAGTGAAACCACTCAGTTATTCTCCCTTGGAAATTGATTGAGAGACCACACTTCTTGGGCGTAAAGTGGAATTGGAGTGAAGATTGAAAGTGTTTCCAAGGACTTATAATCTTTTGTTTTGAATTTCACTGCACCAAAGTACGCTAATTCTGAAATTTACATAATGCAAGTTATCAATCATGAATGAAATAGATCTTTGTTTATTGCTTCCGCTATGTGTTTTGTATGAGATACAAAACTAGTTTTAACCAACAGATGATCGGTGCCTTCACCAATTACCTGGAAAGCTTCACACGAAAGTTTGACAGTCTCAACTCTCGTACCCGATCCGTCAAGGATATCACCCCAAACGCACATGACGTGTGGGTGACAAAGGGTACTCATGCATAAGCATTACAGCATGTCTATGCATCAATACTTCCCATGTTTGTGATTATGCTTGGTTGTGTGCTTTGTGCCAGTATTTTTTTGTCTATTTTTGTCTTTGCTTCAAATGTTTTTACATTTTCTTGTTATGTTTTTTATCAATCTTTTATTGTTTTTGTGTAAAAAATCCAAAAACACATAAAATGTAGAAAATCCAAAAAGTTTGATCGGCTTTGTTGAATTTTGTCTCAAAGCATGTTTTGCCTTGTACCTTTGTACTAATGGCTTTGTGCATTTAACGAACTTAGCTTGTCTCTCATGCACTCATATCATTGTGGAAGAAATTCTGAAATCTATGTGATTGTTGTAAATAGATCATATATGCATAGACTCATGCCTATATATCTTCCCACTTTTTATTTTTATGCTTAAAAGAGCTCTCTAAATGTAAATCTCCAAATGAAAAGAGATATAGAGCTACAAAAGCCTGTCGCACATACTAGTATTTGACTAGGAAAAAGGGAAAGTAACCAAAATGAATTGTATGATGCCCAAAAAGCCAAAGGCTAACTCATCAATTGAAATATCAAAAATTTCAAGCATCTATCTCACAATGAGATTTTTTTTTGCTCTAAAAGTGCAAATGTAATGTTGAATATGGAGCCAAATGAAAAGTTTCAAAAAATTGTTATCAAGTGCTTGTGGGAGGTCATATATGCATGTTTCTATAATTGAGATTGGTCACATTATCTAGTGCTAGTTGTGTATGCCTTGATTGAATTGATCATTGAAACTTCACATTAGACTAAGGACTATCTCATTTTTGATATCCACACATAACACACAAGTCTATGTTCAATGAATGCCTTATTCATTTGTGTGATTGTACTTGATTAAATGTGTTTTCACAAGCTCAATCTTTGTTGTTCAAATACAAAAAGATTTTTGAGTATTTTAATTTGTTTTTGGAAAGTATTTTATTTTACAAAAATGTCAAAATTTTCAAAAATAGTGTTGCCCTATTTTGGCGACTCAGTCGCAGGTAGGTCCATTCGCATGCTCCAGTCGCGAAGCTCACTCCGAGAGTTTTTGCGGGTCACTAGCGAGTCAAGGCTGTAGTCACGAAAAAGAGTTAGAAGATTTTTCAAAATTTTGAGTTTTTGTGGTTTTCACGGCTCAGGGTAGTGACTTATTCGCAAGTGGAAGGTCCAGCCGCAAGGGGTACACAGAGATTTTCGTGGCTCCCTTGGCGACAATCTCGCGAATAGACCTTCCAGTCGCGAAAAACACTTAGAAGATTTTTCAAAAATCTTGCTTCATAGTGGTTCGCAGCTTACCCTGGCGACTTACTGGCGACTTGATCCAGTCGCGAAAAACGCGTGTTTTGCATTTTAAAGGCAGTTTTTAAAATTGTTTTTCAGTTTTTCCCTCGAAAATTTGTAACTGTTCATTGTCTTTCCCAAATCACTCTTTCAAACACTCCGTATTTCTTTGAAAAAGCTCTCATCTTTGCATCATGTCCTCATTAAACACCAAGAAAAAGGTATGGGTTTTCTTTCCCTTACTTTATTCTTACTGTTTTGCTTTTTAGGTTATTGTTTTAAATACTACATCTATGATTCTGTGATATATTTTGTTCAAACATGGGTTTGCCTGAAATGTTGAGATTGATTATGTGAGGGTATTTCTTTTTGTTGCAGAGGTGTTTCAGTGATATATGTGTGTTCATCAGGTTGCCAATATTTGGTCTGAGCATTAATATTTGTTAGATTTTCTTTTGGGCGTATGGCTTTGGGGTTTCTATATTTATCTCTGAATGTGGTGTTAGATTTTTCAGGATATTTGAGTGTGTGTTGTTTGAGGTTGGTATTGTTCTTATTTTAAAATACCTAATCTTGTTTGTGATGCCGTTTTTAGTTTCCTTCTTGCACACTTCATACTCATTATGTCATGGCTCATTGACATAGGCTCATATCTATCTGACTGTGATTTACAATGTCATTTTTTTTTTTTTTTTTGCTCTTGACTGCTCTTTTGCTGTTTAAACCTGTTTGATTTGATATATCCATCCTTTGATTATCAACTGTGCTGATTCTGTGTTTTGTCTGGTCACTCTGTTACTCTTTTTGTAACTAACTTGTTGCTAATATGTGTGAATTTCCACATTGTGTTTTGCCTTGTAGTGGCCTTTTCTGCTTGTTTACAGATGGCTACATCACCTACAAAGAAGAAGACCACTGCTAAGAAATCTGACAAAAGAATGAAAATGGACCCTAACCTATTTAGGTCTATTTAATACATTGAGAGATATAGGGATTCTTTTTCAAAAGGAACCATCATTCAGGAAAGATTTGTTGATTTCAAGGAGTTGAAGGACACTTTCATTCCAAAGTGTTTTGAGGGTAGAGGTTGGGAAAAATTGCTGAGTGACCTTCCACCTGTGTGTGACCCTCTAATCAGAGAATTCTATGCAAATGCTGTGATAAGGGAGGAGGAGTTGAGTTGTTGGGTGAGAAGAAAGGAATTTACCTTAAATGCTCATGATATTGATAAGGTTCTAGGGCTTGAGGGATTGGAAGATTATGAATTCACTAACTACAAGGACAAAATGCTTTTTCTAGAAATTATCCAGAAAAGAATTTGTGGGGTTATAGAAAAGAGATGTCTCAACACTTTTGATTTTACTAAAGATATGAGGTGCTTGACCACCATAATGATGTACAATCTGTACCCTATAAGGAAGATGACTACACTGACAAATGCCAAAGCCATCTTTCTCATGGAACTTAAGACTAGATCCACCTCAAGACTAGATCCACCTCAAGACCCAAGCTGATTTTTCCTAGTCTTCTCATGAGGATTTTCAGAGAAAAAGGTGTTGTAATTCCTCAGGATATCAGTCCTTTGCCTCCTCTATTAGCAATTAACAAATTTACTCTCACAAGGATACAAAGTCGTCTTCCAGGTGAAGAAGAGGAGAGTGTTCAAGAAGAAGGTGATCCAATGGAGACTGAAGCAGAGGCTATAGGACCATCTTTCACACCAAGAAGAAGAGTCAAGAGGAGCAGAGCCTCTACTTCATCAGTTGCACCTTCTGATGCATTTCAGATCATCCTGGAAAGGCTTGATGGACTCAGAAAAGTTCAAAACCAGTATACTGAAAGGATGACAGCAATGCAGGATCAGCTGGATGTACTCTCAGCCAAGTTTGATAGCATTCATACTAACCAGGAGCAGTGACCCTTTGGCCATTCTGGTAAAAAAGGGGGAGAATTTTTGGGGCAGCTCTTGAGGGGGAGTGCTTGTTTTGAGGGGGAGATTTCTTTATCACTTAATGTTTTTGGTTATAGTTTTGATAGTTTGTTGATTAACTATTGTTATTATAGGTCCTAGTCTTGTTTTGGTTTAAACTTATAACTCTTGAATGTGTTTTATACTTGGTTTATTTATATATTGATGATGTTAATCAGTTAAGTCAGCATATGTTCTAGTTTGTTTAAACGTTTTGTACCCATGTTGCTTATGTAAACTTTAAGGGTTTGTTTATGTACACTTGTAGGCCTTTGTGGTTTGTGCCATGCTTTATGTAGCCTTTGTGCTTTGTTAAATCAGTACTTCTAACCTAATGCTATGCATTCCTTTTTATGTACTGTCACTCTTGTGCCCGTGTAGGATTTTTCCTAGATGCACATACTTCATGTAGTGTGTATTGGTTAAGTGTTGGTCATTCAAGTGATTTGCCTTGTATTTGTCATCTTGAATGTCCGAATGTTCATTCCAAGTGTGAATGAGCATTGTGATCACTTGGTTATAGTGATTGCATGTTTTGGTCTTGCCATGGTTTATTGCTTTATTCCATTGTGCTTGATCGCATTGTGCTTGTTCCATTTGCTTTACAAGTTTTCTGCATACAATGAACTTATTGTGTTGTTATGTGTCAGGAATTACTTGTTCTGATGCTTTCAAAGCTCCACAAATTCTAGAGTTAGGTGTGAGTGAGTTTTCCAATTGTTCCCAACTTACGCGTTAAGTCTAGAGTTTGTTTTAGGGTTTTGTCATGGAATAGCCAAAGGGGGAGATTGTAAGATTGAAATTTATCAACCATCTTGTTGGCTTTATTCCGTGTCAATTTGCTTGTAATTTAGCACTTAGTAACCCTGTATTTAGGTGGGATTATTATAAGGGTAGTGTGTGTGAAGAGGTGAAGAAAAGCTCAGGTATGTGCAAGAAAGCAGGGTTTCACAGCTAGGACTCACGACTGGCAAGCTGCCAACTGTAGGCACGTGAGATGCACACATGGGGAGCTGAAGAGTTGTGCCAGCTGTCGTACTACAGGACAAAAGTTCCTGGCTGGTCAGGCCGTTACGTCGCGACTTGAACTCACGACTTGGACAAGCCGCGAGGTCATGCCGCCAATCAACCCTGTTTGGCAAAAACTCACTCTTCGTATTCCAAACACACACCACTATATATAGACCCTTATACCCACTAATTTGTGAGAGATTCGAGAGAGAATTTTTATGAGAGAAACCCTAGAGAAAAACAAGATTGTGTCATCCCCAATCTTTACCTTAGAGACTCTACAAATTCCTCTACTCTCTTCCTCTCCGTTGTCATACCCTTAAGAGGTCATTGACTAAATCCTTATCTCACCACATCTACATCTGTGAGAAGGTTCATTTGGTGCTAAGGGAAGCAGTTTGGAAGGAACTAATATACATTGGTTGATGCTATGGTTTAGTAGCGGAATCCGAGAAGCTAAAGAAGAAATAGGTTCAGCGTAACCTCGTTGGAGCAAGAAGCTTGGAGGGCTTAGGTACTTGGGTAGATTAGGCTTGAAGGGTCTTCTGCTATTCATGTATCCCAACTATATTTTTTAGTGGATTATTTGACCGCTTGGAGGGCGGCGGAGAGGTTTTACGCCGAGGACTTCAGTTTCCTCTTCGATAACACATCGTGTGTTGTCCGTGTGTTTGCATCTTCCTTTCCTTTATCTTTGCCCTATATTTACTACTGTCAATGTGTTTATATTTGGCATAGATTAGTTATCAATTCTGTGATTGGCTTATGTTCATGTTCCGCACATAAATTGTTTGATTATAAACTTGAATTGATATTTTATTATTTGGGTTCTAAACATTCAAGGGTATTTTAGACACATTTTAAACTTTCAGTGGTGATGAGAATGATGATGATAGAGGTGATGAGGAGGATTCAAAGGCGACTCCTAACTATCAGTTAAGAAAGAGGCGGCACCATTGATTACCTGCAGTTCAAGACATATAGGTATACAACACACAATTCTTTTTTCCTTTTTTTTTTAAATGCATTTTTCTTTCCCTTTTAGCAACATTTGGATTTAGTTTAAGAAAAATGATTATATTAAGAACATCTTTTTACATTTATGCTTTTGATTGGGAATTTAGCACTTAATTTACAAGATATATCATAAATTGTATGTTTCTATACAACTTTGCTTCTTTGATGCTTGCAATCTTGCGCTTGGAATATGTCTTGAATGATTCTTTAGGCTGTAGAAACCCTAGGAATGCTTTGGAGAGAAAGACTTTGCTCAAAACAGAGGAACATGGGCTTCTGCTAAGCGCCATATGTACATGAAGATGAGCCTACGTACTTAGCTTTAACCTTGCATACACAAAGTTGACTTTGCATATGTGGGCTGCGAATCAGAAAAACCCTAACCAACTTACTTAAGTATAAAAATAGATGTTTGAGTTTAAAACCCTCATCAACGTATTTCCAACCCAAAGAACACTTTTTTGAGTTCCTTCAATGGTAGAAAATTCTCCTCTTGATGTCTCGGCTTGGATTAAGAGGCTTGGTCCCGACTTCAAGGATTCCATTGCCCCTTACGGTATTTCTTGCATCTTCCCTTACCATTAAATTAGGGTGGATGAGCCTCTTCTTCGTACTACGGCCAACTATTAGGTTTCTTCTCGACATGTATTCTACTTCAACAGGATAGAACTATGCCCCACTATCGAGGAATTTGCTGCAATCATGGGTGAACTGGAGATTGATTATCTCATCTTCCTTACCATGGGCGGGGATCTCCCCTTCTTGCTGCAAGTCGTGTTGGGCATTCCTTCCACCACGAAAAATAGGTGGTGTGTTTTTGGGAAGCCCAACCTTAAGTTGGTTTTGAGTACTTTTTCGGTTCAACCCTGCCTATGGGTTAGAGGCCACACTCATACTTTCTTTGTGCCTTTTGCTTGTGTGCTCATGCAAGGTATTTCTTTCTTCAAAACTCGTATTGTGTGGACCTTCGGATGTGTATGATATCTTATGAGCTAAAGAGAGGTAACCCAATGGGTTTGATCTTAGCGGAGACCCAGTGTGAAAGGTGCCAATTAAGTTACACAAAAACATCTAAACTTTAATTAAATCTCCTATTTCCCAATTATTTGAATTATATATATATATATATATATATATATATATATATTGAGATAAAAGATAGAAATTTCATTAAAAGGTAAAAATAAGTATACAAAGGGTCTAGAACTCGGCCAGGCAAGAAAAAGAAACAAAGAAACAGGGGACGCCTACAATAATTACACTACATATTTTGCATGTATGTTTGTGAGTAGGGGTGGCAAAATTGGACACGACTTGAGAACCCGATACGACAAGACACAAAATGAGTAGGTTATGGGTTGAGACTTAATGGGTTCGTGTCATATTTGAGTTGACACGACAGACCCGTTTGATAAATGGGTTAGGTTAAGGTTCAACCAATGAAACCCGTTTAACCCAACTGACCCGTTTAATTAAATGAAATTTTACCAATATACCATTCAAACCCTAGGTATATAAACTTATTAGTTGTTGTAGTTTATTTTCTTTGACATATTGTGATTGATTATTTATGATATTGAGATATACTTTAATTTTGAATGATTATTTGTGATACTGTTACTCATTAGTTCTAAATTCTATATTTATAATATTTATTTGCTTATTTTTCATAAATTTTTTTCTTCATTTTGATAAAATCAAATAAATAGGTCGACACGACTGACCTATTTAATAAATAGGTCATGTTAGGGTTGAGAAATCTTGACCTGTTTAATAAACATGTCGGGTTAGTGTTGACCCATATAGTCGGATACGTATGAGTTGACACGACACGAACCCGACACGCGAACACAAATTGCCACCCCTATTTGTGAGCAATAGGATGTGTAGAAGTGGAAGTTACCTACAATTTTGAATAATACAATGAAATTAATTATTTTCAACACTAAGAGCCTTGTAGCTCTCAATTGTTTGACATCTTTTGGTATTTTCAAAAAATATCCAAAGTTCAAATTCTATCATCCCCAGCTATCAATTATATAATAATAATAATAATAAATGTTTACCTTTCCTCTATGCTCATACCACTTTATAAAGCAAAGCATATTGATTTACGTAGAAATGAAATGAAATTGCGCATCTGAGAAATTTTGGTTTACAAAAGAAAAGAAGCCTACCGAAAATGAGAATGTGGTCTGGCTTATGGTGTACTTGAAGTTGGGGACCGCCGAGTGAAGCATACAAGTTAGAGACTGCCACATATTGTTACTTAAGTCTCCCACAAACATGATATTTTTGCCTCTGTATCTTTCCAAGAAATCCCGACCGTTAAACCTATACAGCAATGTCAAGGAGACAAAAGTCAATATATGCGTGTGTAATTCATTGAAAATTTAGATATGGCCTAAAAGCACTAAGAATCACTTTTTTTTTTTTTTAGTGAAATTCTAGTAAGAGCATTCTCATTAAGAATGCTAAATATTATAAATGTTAAATTTTAACATTAAGTTTGTAAAAAAATACCAAAAAGCAAGCTACAACAAACATGCTAAACTTATTAAAAAAAAAAATAGCAACCAAGCTACATTGAACTTTCATCTTTGAAAGCTTACTGTAGCTCCAATTTAAAAAAATATATATATTATTATTTTAATGCTTATGGTGGAAAAGGTGGTTTGTGTAGTTGTTTTTTTATTATTTTAATGAGTAATTTATATTATTTTAAACAAAATGGTGAAAAAATAGAACTTTTGATGTTGAGCATATTGTAAAATAAATTGATAAAATAGCTTTTTGATATGTTAAATACTAAAATTTTAAAAAACTTTGATGGGAATGCTCTAAATATGAACGAAAAATAAGCAAAAAAATTAATTATAATTTGCCATTTCAACATATTATGAAAAAAGTCATGAAATTTTCTATGTCAATAATATTATTCTTTTCATAATTTGAGCTATGTGCCATTGTCCGGAAAAAGTTTAGGAACATCCCTTTTGTGTCACAATTTTTACAATAATTATAAAATATTCGATTATTAATGGTAGAAAAAAATGTAGTTAACCTAGGTGAAAGTGATAAAATCGATCGCATCATGAATCAAACTGTGATAAAAAGAATCTGACAAATAATGTGATCAGATCAGAACTACAGTCAAAGCACCGAGTACCAACTTTTATTTTTGATAATTGAAAAATGGGTAGGGGGGCACCGAGTCCCAACGACCAACTACCAACTCAATAAAGAAAAGTTAGACTGGAATATATTTAAAGCCCAAAAGACCCGAATATCAATTTACACAATTTGGGTCTTGTGCCCAAACACCACCTTTTCTTTTGGGCTCCAAATTCAATAATTTTTTCAGAAAATATTTTATGCTGTCTAAGTCGGACTTACAATTTGTAGATCAAGCTAGGCTGATGACCTGCAATCTAAATGGGTTATACAACCCTCCAAGTATCAAACCCATATTTAATGATTTGCAAATTGGATTTTACAATCCATAATTATGTTGAAGTTAAGAATCAAGAATACGGACTTTATGATCCCCACACACACACACACACACACACACACAAAAAAACCCAAATGAACTAAACTTAATGACCCATTTTGTTCCACCGATCGACCTAAAGGAGCTACGATCTTTTGGACTAAATGAACAACCCACAATTATAACAGGTTAAAAATTAACCAATAAATATTTTGTAGAATTGATAAATTACCAACTATAAGACTTAACTTTTTGAAGAAAAGGTCCGTTTCTTCAATTTTGTCCGGGTCATCATTTTCCTTTTTCCCTTCTTCCTCTTAAATCATGGTCCAAGTCGATTTATGTTTTGGGAAATGGTATTAAAATGGAATTTGTGTTTTGAAAGGTGTGAGATTTGAAAATCCAAATAATAAATAAGCTTGAGGAAGTGTCACATGTGTGGGCCTGTATGGTAGAGAATTTGATTGGCAAAGTTTTCACCTTTGAAAACTTATTCTAATCCAATCCCACCGATTAAACACCTAAAACAATCCAGGAACATTTTTCAATTTTCAATCCTATTCAGGCTACATAACTTTTAGTTGGAACAATCCCATGAGTCTTCATCTTAAAATTTATATTTTACAGGTTCCCTGACAGTCCAGCAACAAATTGATTAAGTAGAATGTCGAAAATAATAAAATAATAATTTAGAGAGGGAGAAATTATTTACCTTGGAAGGTCACAACCATTTGGCTGCCATCTATATTTGAGGTATTCACGATCAGGTCTACCATTCTTGACGCAGTCAATGCCCTGTCCGATGAAGGGACAAGTGGATGCATTATAAATCGGGTACGAATAATCAAAAACCCATCTCCCTTGAAAGTAATCGCAGCCTTGCACTTGTTGGTATTGGAGGGATGTCGCTACTAGTACTACGGATAGAAATAAACCAAACCAAAAAGCCATTTTAGATTGTCTTAAACATAAGTTTACAATTGGGGGCCAAATAGACGCCATAGATTAAGACTCTATCAAAAAAATATAAAAAAATAAGTTGGAGGTCAAAGAGCAAATCACTGTCTTTTATATTTAGGGCTTCCTAGGATGTTTTGGTTGATATTTCAATTTATTTATTTATTAAGAATATCCGGCCGCTAACCAGGGAAAGACATATTTCTTAACAAAGTTGATATTATCTATATATGTATATATATATATATATATATATAAAACCGAAACTTTTGAAACTCTCACAATTTTCCACATCAGCATTAATTAAATTGGGTATAATGATCAAGTTGGGTTCCCCAGAAGTATGGATTAATTGGGTGATGGGGTGTGTCATTACACCTTCCTTCTTCGTTCTGATTAATGGAAAACCCTATGGTAATATCAAACCATCTAGGGGTATCCGTCAAGGTGATCCCCTTTCGCCATACCTATTTCTTTTGTGTGCAGAAGGCTTCAATTCACTACTATTAAGGGCAGAAATGGAAGGTTGCATCAAAGGTGTTTCTATATGCAAAAGGGCGCCATCAATTACAAATTTAATGTTTGCAGATGATTCCATCTTATTTTGCCCAGCTACTCTTGGGGAGGTTGAGGTCATCAATGAAGCCTTGAGAACATATGCCAATGCATTAGGGCAATGTATTAATATGGAAAAATCATCAGTGTATTTTAGTAGCAACACCCAAGCCAGCCAAAGGGCAGGGATTGTATATGCACTTGAGGTGAAGGAGGTGGAGTGCTTTGAAACATATTTGGGGTTACCTACCCTGGTGGGAAGGGTGAAGTACCATACATTTTCCTATTTGAAGGATAGAGTTTGGAAGAAATTACAATGATGGAAAAGAAGCATGTTGTCTAGGGCAGGAAAAGAAATACTCATAAAGGCTGTTGCTCAAGCCATCCCAACCTACACTATACTGTGGGAGTGTTTCAATTACCTATGAAACTATATGATGAATTAAATGCCTTATGTGCTAAGTTTTGGTGGGGTTAAGTTGGGAATGAAAGGAATATTCACTAGAAAAGTTGGGCCAATCTTTCTCAGCCAAAAAATGAAGGTGGTATGGGATTTCGAGATTTGAGGTTGTTCAATCTTGCAATGTTGGGAAAACAAGGGTGGAGATTGATACATGAGCAAGACTATCTTCTTCATATATGTTTTAAAGCTAGATATTTTCCTCGATGCCAATTCCTAGATGCAGCTGACTCACCCAATAGTTCATTTGTATGGAAAAGCATCATGGCTACCATGCCAATTCTGAGGAGTGGTTGTTGCTGGAGAGTGGGGAATGGAGAAGTTATTCGAGTAAGTAAGGATAAATGGATTCCAAACTAACCCTCAAACAAAATACTACATCTAGTGGCCGAAGAGGGGGAGGAATGGATGGTTTCGGACCTTATTGACCCGGATTTACAATGGTGGAGGTGTGACATAATCATGGCATGCTTTCATAGGGATGATGCTGATGCTATCTGCAAAATCCCATTAAGTCAAAGGCAAGTAGCAGACTCCATTGTTTGGTTGCAAAATAAAAATGGAGTCTATTCTGTTTGGTCAGGTTATCATCTTGCCAGGAAGGTGATAAGGAATGAAAACTAAGCAGAAAGTTCAAGGAGGACGAAGGGGCAGCAGACTTGGAAAGCTTTATGGAGAATGAGAGTCCCTAGCAAATTGAAGGTTTTTTGTTGGAGAGCTTGCCACAAAATCCTTCCAACAAGGGTGAACCTTGCTAAAGGAAAACTCATATTAGATGATAGATGCCATTGCTGCAAGAGAGTTCTGAGACTACCATCCATGCTATTTGGGAATGCAAACCTAAACAGGATGTTTGGGCAGTGTTAGGACATATGTGATTTTCTATTAGAACATATTTATAATTGGCTAATCTTTTGACAAAACACATTTTACTTGTAATTGGGTAGATCTATAATGTGTTTAATGCTTCAAGGAATAAGGTCTCAAGTTCAAATGTTAAAGTCATGCAAGTCTGTCCAAGAAACAAGTGAGAAAGTACTGGATTTTAAAACTTGACAGCTAGCATCTATTGAGGTTTAAAAAGCTGCTAAAGCCCGAATCTTGACAGCTAGCTCGATAGATACTCTATCTATCGAGGTTTATAAAATTCAGTTTTTCAGAGCTGATTTCACTCCAATCCGTGAGTATGTGTTTAGGCTTTCTTTTCTCACAAGCCTATGTTAAGATTAGTGCCCTTAAATCCTATTGTATGATGCTATGTATGACATTAAGTTTGACATTGTGTATGACATTATATATGACTTAATATTGTGTTTAGTGAATTTGTTTTATTATTATCTGAAATAATAGTAACATGAATATTCAGACATTATTATTTAGTCCATGAGATACATAGTATGTGATTTATGTGAAAAGTCACAGAAGATATAAATCACAAATTTTTTGTAAACTCAGAATTATAGTTCGTAGTCGATGATGAAATTGGGCATTTCATTTACGAAGACTATAACATATCAACCACGATGATTTGTCTTGATCATGGAAGTGGAGACTTCTGGTTGATGTGTTAATATGTTTTAAGAATTAAGACATATTGAACTAGACCGCTGTGAGATTTATTATTTTCTTAAGAACTGTCATATGAATAATAAATCTCACGACTTGTATTTGCATGAACTCTTAATCCTGAGAGAATAATGGACCTAATCATAAGGTATAGGTTGCTTTGATATATCAAGAGTGAGATCTATAGTAATGGTCAAAACCTCAGTATGTTGGGCAGCCACATTTAGTGTTGATAGAACATGTATTTTCAAGATGGAATTCATAATCTCTTAACGGAGATATAAAGTATTCCTTTGAAATAAGTTTAATGAGTTTGTTATTCAGAAAGTTAGGCCTAACCACTTTAGTAAGACTAAAATATATATTTTTTGGAATTGGATTTCATAAATATATAATGAATAGCATTAAAGGATTAAACCGGGTACTCAAGGATTAAGATGTAGTCATTTACAAAGTGACAGTTTACATTAATAATTTTGTATTACTACGAATATTTTATGAAGGGGTTGCATGTATAATAAAGTCTTAGGATATAATTTATAGATAAGGCTTAGAGTGCAACTATATTTATATAGTGGTATTAAATATAGTTAATGGTGATTTTGGACTTGTCAAGAGTTGACAGAAAAGCCCAAAGCCCATTGGAGCTAGTGTCTTATTGGTCTTTTTTGGTCCCACTCCAAGTCACACACTTAAGCCTAATTGGAAAGGCCCAAAAGGTCAGCCCAATTAGATAATTGGTTAAATACAAAGGGAAAAACGTACAGAATTTTGTAAGAGAGAAAAACAACATTGTAATGGTGTGAAAGTGAGTGTATATCGCTATCTAACCATCCCTTTGTAACCAATTGACAGTCCACACTTTTTGGGCGTTAGTGGAATTGGAGTGAAGATTAAAGTATTCCTAAGTGCTTCAATCTTTAGTTTTGAAATTCACCGCTTCAAGGTACGCTCTCTTGTTCTCAAATTCTGAAATTTACTTAATGCATGTTGTCAATTTCAAACCATGTAGATCCGTTATTTTTCCTCTGCGTTCACATTTATTTCCATTAGTCTAAACATATATAAGAATTATTTTAAGGGTCGTAGGTTGCGCAAGTGTTAAGCAAAGTTGTGTTCTCACAATCCTAGTTCATCTTTCTCTTGAAGAAGCTGCTGTGTTTGTACACCTTAGGGTTTTGTGACTAAGGAGTTTCGTGATTTTCATCGTGTGATGAACTGAAGAACTTTGCAGCCAATATCTTTCTCAAGTTGGTGATCAAGTCACGTACTGGGATCCGCGCATCTATTGGTTAGTCATGTACTAGGAGCCGTGCATTGAAAAGGAGAGATTATCACTATAAAAGAAGTCATATTGGGTATTGGGGTAAGGGTTCAACTGTAGGTTAGTATAAGGTACTGGATTCCTTTACTTGTAACTGCTTGTTTTGGTAATAGTAGATTCTCGGAAGTGGTAACCTTAAAATCACCCGGTGGGGTTTTTGTCATGTAGGTTTTCTCCATTCGTAAATAAATCACTGTGTCAATTTAATTTTCACTGCACTTTAGTTAATTGCTGATTTGTTTGTGCTACCACACACTTTGCATGTTAATTGAATTAATTAATTAACTTGGCTAAATCAATTAGTTAATTTATCACAAGGGGTCAATACATTCTTGGCCTATCAGGCAGGAAGTATCACTTCACTGCAGAATTGGCCTACAAACTGCTTGGATTTTATGCATTTTTTTGAATGTTTATTAAGCAGGTTATCGAAGCTGGAGCTTTTTCTTGTTCAAGCATGGACTATATGGAACCAGAGAAACGCTGTGGTGCATGGAGAACAACCGAAGGAATCAGGTTGGCTAAATAGACAAGCTGCAAAATATCTTGATGAATACAAGAAAGCCCAGGAAAATCTTACAACTTCAAATGTAGCATCAGGCAGACTCGTATGGCAGGCTCCACCTCCAAATAAGTATAAATTAAACTTTGATGTTGCTATTTTTTGGACCTGCAATGCTTAGGGTTTGGAGCAATTATTAGGAACACAAATGGTGAGGTTATGGCGGGAAAGTCAGCTAAAGGTCCCTATGTGCATAGCAGCAAAAAAGCAAAGGTTCTGACATGTTGAAAGCTATCAAATTTTCCATGGAAGCGGGGTTTTCTCGGCTGATCATTGAAGGGGATAGTCTGAATGTTATTAGAGCTCTCTCGGAATTTGCAGCAAACAGCTACTTGCTTAGCCACATCTATGATGATATCAGATGTAATCTTAGAGGAATGCAGGTTATGTCCTTTAGATACTCCACCGTCAGCGGCGAATGCTTTGTACCAGGATTCTTTACATATCAATGAATGATTAAACTCTTTGTTCTCAAAAAAATAAATAAATAAATAAATAAATAAAATAAATAAAAATAAATAAATCAGCATTTACTTTTTAATTGTGTTTACTCTTAACAAATAAAAAGAAAGAAAATATATTACAGTCATTATTTTAATAACAATTTATAAGTAATTAATTAAGTGAGCAAATATATATTTTTTTAAATATTGTAATACTATAAAGTTTATTACATTGTTTTGTGTAAGTGTATTTCACAATTTTGTTTTTGGGTGGTTTTATGACCAGTGATAGTAGAACAATATTTCTATTATGACCAATGATGTATAAGACTCAACCATTCCTTATATATCTAATCTAATATATATCATAAGTAAAGCAAAAGCCTCTTCTAAAACTCTGCCATTTGACCATTCCAATTCAAGATCAGAATTTACACGGCATAGGCTAAAAGGTTAAAGCCATGCACAGGTTAAATGCATATTTAAAACATGAGCCAACTTATAAATGTGTCCTTAAAGTACTCATTAAAAATAGTTATTTTTAAGGGGATAAAATAGGGTATTTAAATTGCAGTATATTTGATGTATCATGTATCATTAAGTTATTTTTTTGGGCCTTTAAATTGCAGTATATTTGACGTATCATTAAGTTATCATTTTTTTTTTGTTTGATATTTGATAGCTAAAACAGAGGAGAGAGATAAACCAATATATATATATATGGAGAGAATCCCAAAATTGAGATTTAAGATTATTTAAGATTAAAATTCTGTACTATATATATTTGTAGAGAATTTACCATTCATCATGTTCTCCTACATCTCACTTTATATCATGATTGCTCACATTCTTGAGTATTTCACAAGTGGGTTGAATCAATTTCAAGCTAAATGTTGAATTGCCAAGGGCCTTGTAATTGAATTAGTACCTTTGTACATGGGGCCATAGGGGTCTATGGGGGAAAGGGTTTGAGTTTTATAGTTAGCAGTATATTATAATTATCTCTAAAAAATAAATAAATAAATAAATGTTGAATTCTATAAAACTTTTTTTTATTTTTTTTTTACCTTTTCACTAAATGGATCTAATGTTAAACAAAAGAAAAAAAAAATACAACAAACAGAATATTTACATTCGTCATACCATAGGGCTTGAGCAACTTCCCCAATAAAGTTAATGGTAAAAAATGGCTATCTACCCATTATGATACAAATCTTATTCATCCAATTGAACACTGCATCTATTCTCTCATATCTGCCGAGAGCTTCTGGATGTCCCAAGCCACTATATATATATATATATATGCCAAAATGGAAATTAGATATTTATACTGTTTTTAGTTATCTTAATGATATGAGAAGAGGAGTTGAAAGAAATGTAACGGCTAATTAATCATACTAGCTTATAATCCCATGCATATGCATAGATACATTTAAAAATATATAATAAGATGCATAATATAATTCATATATATATATATAATTTAAATACTATTAATAGTCATTTAAAAAAAAAAAACTATTGATAGTGATTTTTATATTTTGTTAACTCTTTAAAAAATTTTGTAAAGATATTATTAGGTATTAAATGTAAATTGTCCATTTAAAAAAAAAAAATTATTGTGAAGCACTTCTTTTTTTTTTTTAACAATTCATTTATTCTAAACTCTTTGGTTTTTATACTTAATAATTTACTTGGATGAATATTTATGATGTAATCCCACATTTAATTCTAAATTTAAGAAATAAAACTCTTTAAGAATAAATAATTTAGGATATATGGCGCAAAATTAGAATTCTAATTTGGAATTTTAATTTGAGTTTCTCTTAGCTTCGCCTACTATTATTATTATTATTATTATTATTATTATTATTATTATATAGATGAGTGTAATAAATGAGTAGATTGAATAAAAAAAAAATATAGATGTAAAAAGGAGAGAAGAAAACTAATAAAAAAAAAAAATTAGAAGAAAACAAATCAAAAGTTGGGTTAGTAGATTCTATTTAAGTTGTATTTGTTGCATTTTCCCCACTTGAATTGTATAATTGCAGTACTTATAGACCTGGACAACTAATTTATTGCCATCAGTTTTGGGAGTTGAAGGGAATGTAATGGCTAATTAATTATATGAATGCATTAACTAAATATGTACAATGATTAAAAAAATGTAAAATAAAAAAGAAAGGAAAGAAAACAAAATTAAAGTGGCTAATGTGGGTCAATAGAATCCAATTAAGTTGTATTTATTTCATTTTTTTCCCACTTGAATTATATAATTTCCATACTCATGGACAAATAATTTTTGTTTTTTTTTTTTTTTTTTTTTGTTTTTCAATTTTGAACATTGTAATTGCAGCGTCGTTTTTTCCCCCCAACTAATAAGCGTTGTTCAGGCATGCACTATAGAATATTAATTTTAAGCTCATCTCAACTGTTGTAACTTGTACTATACTGACACCCACTTAAATATTTTCGAATTATATAATTTCCATACTCATGGACAACTAATTTTTGTTAATTTTTTTTTTCAATTTTGTACATTGTAATTGCAGCGTCATTTTTTCCCCAATTGATGAGCATTGTTCAGGGCATGCACTATAAAATATTAATTTTACGCTCCTCTCAACTGTTGTAACTTGTAACACACTAACACCCGCTTAAATGTTTTCAATTTTCCCCCACAAATTGAAATGTAATACAAAGGGACATGTAGATTTTATAAATTAGTGGGCCGTAATTAAATTGATAGTTTTAATTAGATTGGCAATACGTGTATTATTGTTTTGTATTAATTCAATATTCAATTTTTCCCCACTAAAGCTTAAATGAGAGTAGTAATGAATAGATGTGTGGTGACATATGTCATTCTAATTAGCTCTAATAGAATGACAAATGTCACCATGGTGTGCATCCTCTAGTTTTGGGGATCCAACCTTTATAATATACTAGTTGTGGACCCGCGCGTTGCGCGTGATTATTTTTTAAGATAGTCTCATTATTATTTTGTAATTTGAACTAATTTAATGAAAAGTAATGCATTTCATAATTATATTTATCACAAGATAATTTTTTATTATTGTAGAATTGTTTTATTTAAAATTTGAAACCTTAATTCTACCATAGTCAATTGACTAATTTTTACATCTCTAAGTCAATTAAACACATTTTCCATGCTACATGTAGACCTTCTTTTGCATAAGGGTTGAAATAATGTGGGTAATAATTTTTTTTTTCTATGGAAGTTAAAAAATAATAATAATAATAATAATTCACCTTGTCTTAATGTTTTCTAAAAATTAAATTTGGCGATTTTCTTTCAATTATTGTGAAAATTCCAAGCAATAATTCAGAAGGTAATTCATATTACATGTTCAGGCTTTGATTGTGTAATTTTATGATTGATTTGAGCTGTAATTTATAAGTTGAATATGGTGGTATATATCTGTAGTTTATGTAATTAAATATAGTGTTGTGTGTGATTTATAGAGTAGCGACAATTGTAGTAATTAAAAATTGGTTTATCATTGTCTTTTAAGTTAATAATAAACTTACATATACTTTTTTTTTTCAAAAAAACCTTTAAATATTTTTTTAACTTGAATCTTTACATATACCTTAATAATTAAACTCTATACATTTCATTTCCTTAGATGCATAAAAAAAGACATTTATTCTATAATAATAGTGGCTAATTAGTTTTATCATGATCTCATTTATAACGTTTCTTACTATTATCATATTTTACTGGCTGGTGATTTTCATAATAGAGGCATTAAATGAGAGTTAAATTCTTAGAACATTTCATTAGATTTTAAAAGTCATGGTGTGTGAAGAATATAAGCATTTAAGGATTTTTTTTTTTTATATATATATAATTTATAAATAATGTTAAATGAAATGTCAAAAAAAGGATTTTGAAAATTTTCATCTTTATTTCTTATATATTTCTATTATTACTGAAGAACATCTTCCTTTTAATTTTGATAATAAATATTATTTTCTAGATTAGAGTTTGATTAGTTTCAAGTTTAAATCTTGTGCAATTGTAATTAATTGTTGATTATATGATTTAATTAATTGAATTTAACAATTTATTTATTTGCATTGTAAAGTTTTTAATAACATTCGTAAGTTCCTCTTTAATTAATTTTTTACTCCTTTAGCCGTTACCTCTTTGTTTTCCAATTAATGGTTATTAATTAATTTATTTAATTGACGTTTGATTTCTTTTACTAATCTCTTTCTTTCTCTATCTCTTTGTTAACATCCTATTGTTTCCCATATTTAATGATAATTCTAATGTACTAAATATGCATATTGTAACATTTATTTTATTTTTATTTTATTCCATTTTACTGGCATGAAGTTAGTATATCCATAACTATTAGTTTATTTTATGATATGTTTGGTTTGATATTATTATTATTATTATTATTATTATATTTAGTGTTTCTAAAATAGCATGTGTTTTGTATTTTTTTTTTTTTTTTTTATTGATGCATTGTAACGTTTTATGGGACTACTTTATAAGAAATTGTTTTATTCTATATTTTTTTAATTGAGTGTTTCTAAATTGATAATTTTTTTTTTGTATTTCATTTTTCCATTGATGCATTGTAACATTTCATGGGAAGACTTTATAATAACAATTTTTGTTTATTGAATTTTAAAAAATATTATATGTTTAATTAAAAAAAAAAAGAGATATAATATAAATAATTATGATATGGAGGATGTTGCTAAAGTTAAATGTTGAATAAAATAAGATGAGAAGAAAAATAGTAAAAATGAAATGTAAAGCAATAAACACCATATTATTTTAGTTATGCTATTTAATAAAATAATATTATATTTTTATATACTATCTTTATAATGCAATAATATAACATTTGAAAACCAATGAGAATAAAAACAATAACAACATAAAACACAAAACTAAATTGTATCAAGGTAGATTACTAGTCAATTCCAATGTTAGCAAACTGACTGACTTCTAATAATCTAAAACTAATTTTTGTGATGCATTTGGTGGAGCTTTCAATATTGCATCAGTATGTTTTGATAATCAATCTGTTACACTAAAATAAAAATATATATATACCAAAAACTGAAGGAATATATATATATATATATAGAGAGAGAGAGAGAGAGAGAGAGGCTTTTTGTGTGTGGAAAAATAGAAATTATGCATGAAATAAGAGAGGGAATGACAATTTTATAGTATGAGGATAAGAATAAGAAGAGTCAAAAATAAAGAAAGATAAAAAGATAGAATAATAGTAATATTGAGAGTAGTGGGGATATGAAAAGTTAAAATGGAATGAGAATGGTTGAAAAAAGTGAAGGTAGAGAGTAGTGGGGATATGAAAAGTTAAAATGGAGTTGAAAATTTAATAATAAATAAGAATATAATAAGATAAAGGACTATGCTAACGAGTGTCTTTAGGGCATTGATTAACAATCAATTTTAGGAAAGTTTTAACACCACTTTTATTGGGAATGAAAAAAGCTATCAAAACATTAATTGTTTTTTTTTTTTCTTTTCCCATAAAAACTTTCTTTAAATAGATTATTAACTAATACCCTAAGGACATTCGTTAGCGTTTTCCTAAGATAAATTAAATATGATATTTTGATTGTAATATAATAGAGTTTTTAATTCACTTTAAATGTTTAAAAATTGTATAAAAAATTGGAAAAAAAATTGATAATGACATAGTTGCTAATGTGGCTTAACGCGATCGTAGAAACATTAAATGCTACACTTCAGCTTTTAGTAATATATAAATTATTTAGTAAAAAAAAAAAGTAATATATAGATTATAGATAGATGGTTTTGTTTCCATTCATGGCCTAGGAGATGTTAGCAAAGATCATTTTAACACACCAAAACCTACTTTATTTATTTTAACTCATTATTTTACGATGCATCATATATCACATCTTCTATTTTTAAGATTCAACACATTAAATTAATATATCCAACCAATTAAAAAACCCATTTTACTCCACAACCCATAAACCCAATAAAAAATTATTTCACAACCCAAATCTACCCATAACCAATGGCCATCATTACCACAACCCGCAATCACCAGCCACCAAGACCACAACCCAAATCCACCAAAATCAAACCAAATTTGCAACAAAAATCATCTCAAACACCAACCAAAATCAAAAAAAAAAAAAAAAAAAAAACTTAAAAAACTAAAATTCACCAAACCCCCCCCCCCCCCCCCCCCCATAAACACCATCACTGCAATAACCAACAACCACCACCACCCAAAATCATCACCACCATTGCAACTCCAACTCCTACCCACTACCACCGCAAGACCCAAAAAACCAATCCCATCCGAACAAACAAAACCAAATAAGAAAAACCAACCCTCCCTCCTCTATGGCCATCACCATCCACGCCAAGCCCCAACCCAACTGAGGGGTAAAAGGAATTCTTCCTTTGGACAAGCCTTATTTAGGTCTCTAAAGTCCACACATGTGCATAACATTAACTATCCATTTAGCTTGGTGTACGGGTTTGATGAACCCTACTTTCAATTTCTTGGTAACCTCTCCTTTGATCTTCAGGACCCACTCAGTTCTCATGTGCCTTAACTTTTGCTTCACAAGCACTATATGGGAATTCATATCAATGCAATGCTGCGCTATATCTTGAGATCTATGCTAGGCATATCTTAATAGGGCCATGCAAACACTTCTTGATATTCTATTAGAAGTTATTTCAAATCTTGCTTTTCTAGTGGATTTAAAGTGGAACCAATTTTAATTAAGAGTGGATTCTCACAATTTTCCTAATTAAGAGTTTCAAGCATTGGTTTTATAGGTTCAATTTTTCTTTCCAATTGTTTATTAATTTCATTTTCAAATTCATTAGAATCATTTAATTACAAAGTTTAAATATTATAGGACACATCAAAATAAGCCAAATCAAAATTCATCTTATTAAAAATATTGAAAAGTACATCAAAACTTGCGTTATAGGACATTTTTCCTATGACTTTAGAAAAAAACCAACCTAAGTCCAAATGCTAGAATGCCCATCAGTAGGAATGATGAATGTAGGCGGATCACTTGGCTCTCACAAATGATGGCTAGCATGTCCCCCTCTATCTTACGTGTCAACAATGTTGCCATTGTTTTAGCATCCATGTAGTCCATCCAGTCAATTTCCTCTTGAAACTCCTCAATCAACACCCTAGACTTTTCCTTAAAAGTGAGTTTCTCTTCAAAGAATATCTTCCAACCAGGGCACATCTTGCACTTTTGTCCATCCCAGGTTCAGTAAAGTCAAAAAAAGGAAAATTTCCTCTTTTCCTCACAAAGTTCCCATTGAGGGTACTGTGGGCGCAAGACGGGCCTTTTCGGGTTTCCCTAAAAATCCGTGGGAAGTACACCTTAGCCTAAGGTGTAAATAGAGTCACCACCCAAATTAGGTCTAAGAACCATATGCATAGCACCCTTATTGTTCAAATTGTAGGACATCCTAGTCCAAATTGTTCTACATACAAATAAAATCGTAATAAATTCTTAAAAAAGATAAAAAATATCATAATGTTTTTGTACTTACCCGAATTACTGACTAGCATATTACATGTTTATATATTACATAATATATCATGTCCATCCATCTGTAAATAAGAGAGAGAGAATCTAATCCCAGTTCAGCCAAATCTAAGAATTCAATTTGATTGGGGAAAAAAAATCTTGTGTATTTTTCTCTATTCAACGGTCACTCTAAATTTACGTCATGAAGATCTTGAAGAAGCTTGCTTGATGAAGAATGGTCTCCGCCTATCTCATCCTTACTTTGGACAGAAAAAGAAGAATCAATCCGTGGCCCATTCATTGACATGTCTCTCTGTGTTTGACTGTCATGCAAAAAGGTGGAGCTCACGTGTGTTTGGTTGTCATGTGAAAGCTTCTCAAAAGCTTTAAACCTTGGATCTAGGTTTGTTTCACTACTCTTTATTATTGGTGCTTGAACTGCACATTTTCCTTCAATCATACTTACTACAGAAGACATTGATGGTCTGAGAGTGGGAGAGGGGTTGGTGCATAAAAGAGCCAAGTTGAGCATCCTCATTGCCTCTTCAGAGGAGTAGCTTGAACCAAGCCTTGGATCCATAAGTTCGAGTAGGTTTCCTTGCTCTTGTAAGACATAGGCCTTCAATTTCATGTAAAAGAGAAAAGATAAACATTCATGATGTCATGCATACTTGCCAAGTTGGTAAGTAGAGAAGATGATAAGCATGAAAGTATATTAATGTAAACACAAGATAGAAAAGAATTTCTGTGTCTTCCCAAATTAAGCAACCTTTTATTCATTGTAAAGAAAATATAACAGTAACAATTGTTAACAAAAAAGGATCCTCTAAGAATGGCATAAATATTTACCCAGTCCAGAAGATAAACAAACTCCTCCTTTGGCCTGTAATTGGTGTTGCTTTTCCCACTAACAATCTCTAAAGCTACTACTCCAAAGCTGTAAGCATCTGCTTTATCAGTAAAGTAACCCCTCATTGCATACTCAGGAGCTATATAACCTCTGAAGAAAAACATATGGCACTAGCATAGTGAGTATACGTGCCAACTAAGAGAGGCTTTCTAATATCCCATTACAAAAACATCTAAAATATTTTCTAAATATAAGTGTAAGGTTTTCTGCTTGCATATTAGATAGTATAAAAATGAAAGTGCAACGTATTATATCACAACACTGCTTCAATATTAAATGGAAAAATAAAAATTTAGAGTCATTGTTGGTTAATTCTTATTATACACATTATATATTAAATCCAATGTACTCTCTCTAACCCCGCAAAAGTGTGAGTTTTTGAGCATTTGGTATGATTTTTTTTAGCAAGAAATAATGGACAAAATTTCTCTCCGAATCAAGTTGGATAAATCTCTTTCAACTTGCTACATGGTTGTATATAATGACTATCTACGTGTATTAAATCACATGATTCATTAAATAATATAAACAAGTCATGTGAATATTAAATAATTCATGTAGTTAAAATTACTCACAGATAGTTTTTCATGTTGTCACATTGTGGGTTGGAGGAACTTTCCTCTAACCCAATTTGGAGGAACACTTTGTCCACATGATTATTTGTATTGTTTTCACTACCTATGTTAAAATTTATTATACCAGAAACCAGTTGTATTTCAAGAAGCTAAATATAGGTGGAGAGAGAGAGAGAGAGAGAGAGAGAGAGAGAGAGAGAGAGAGAACTCACATTGTTCTGGCTATTTGTGTACTAATATGTGTCTGATCTTCTTCATCAAGCTTAGCTAAACCAAAGTCAGATATCTTGGCATTTAGATCCTTATCAAGGAGCACATTTGTTGCCTTTATGTCTCTGTGAACAATTTTCAGCCTTGATTCCTCATGAAGATAAGCTAACCCCCTTGCTTTTCCCAAGCATATCTTCCTCCTTGTTGGCCAATCCAAATGTAGTTGGTGCTCCTCATGACCTAAAATTCGAAATCGAGGGAGAGAGTTTTCAACAATAAGTCTTACTCTTGATATATATAAAAATGACAAAATTTAGCTACAAATTTAGTTGTGGCCTAAGGCTACAACCTTTCAATATCTTTTTATTGAAAGTGAATTTTGACAAATCTACCATTAAATTATATTTTATTCTTATATTCTCTATGCTTGCAAAATTTCTAGAAAATTAAAGATCAATAGTCATGTCATCAATAAATTGTTTAAATTGCAAGTTTTTGTAGTTTAAAATTATGCATAAGATATAAACTTATAGATCACATAGTAAATAATATCTGATTGGCACAAAATTTGATATATGTATTAAGAGAGTAAAGAACATGCAATCCAATGATTAGATTTTCAAAATATGTAGTAATATTAATGATATTGAGTAAAGTTCTAGCCTTAGGTTACAACCAATTTTGTAGCTAAACTTTATCCATATAAAAAGGGTGGATGTTAGTGAAGGACTTACCAAAAAGTGCATGGGCAAGACTATTGTTTTCCATGTATTCATATATTAGTAACAACTGGTTTCCTTCAATACAGCATCCATAAAGCCTCACAAGATTTGGATGTTGCAATGCAGATATCATGCCTATCTCAGTAACAAATTCACAGTTCCCTTGCTTCGATTTGGTGGATAGCTGCTTAACAGCAATTAAAGCACCATCTGATAGTACACCCTAACAACAAGAAAAGCAATTTCAAAATCATATTTTTACAATCTTGCATTAGTACTCACACCAGTGAACATGGCCAAAATGTTGCAAGTGGTCACACCTGCCAATAATAAATATCAATAATCCATAATTACCTTGTAAACTGGGCCAAAGCCTCCTTCACCTATCTTATTTGCAGGATCAAAATTCCCAGTGGCAGCTTTAATATGTCTTAAAGTAAAAAAACCTGTTTGTAAATCTAGACCACGTAGTTCTGTAAGAAGATAAAATAAGTTAGCAAATTTCCAAGAGAGAGTGAATAATAGAAAGGATAGATGATAAAAGGCAAATATATTGTTTTCATTACAAAAGTTTGCATGAAGTTGGTTTTTCACCCATAAACTTTAATAAGTTATTTTCTTGTCCCTAAAATATTGAAACATTACACTTTCAACCTTAAATTTCAAGAAGATTTTTTTTTTTTTTTTTGTTTTTTTGTCCCTTAACTATTGAATAAAATTACGTTTTCCTTCCTAAACTTTAAAAATATCTTTCATATGATGCATTTAACCGATAGTTTCATACCGCATGTTCACCTTGTGTGTGTGTCCTTTTCCTTTTTTTTTTTTTTTTGGGTTTAAATGTAGTGGCCTAGGTCAAACATCTCAAATTCTTAAATGCTAAAAATAGTACCACCTAGTTAGACAAATATGATAAAAACAAGAGTGGATGGAAAGACATAATGTGTAATGTTTAAATAGATTAGGGACAAAAAACAAACTTGAAGAAAACTTTTGAATGAAAACAATATTTTTGCTATGATAAAATGTATTTTTACAAGGTAAACAGTGTTAAGAACATAGAAAAACACACATCCATAAAAAAGAAGGATCAATATGTCTTTCTATTGGAATGTTAAAAATCGATTAAACCAAAATACAGTTGATTATGAATCTTTGCCAAGCGGTGATTTTGCATCATCTTTTTGATGTATAATATAAAAAACACTTAACATAATTGTGAATAGGTAATACCAGATATAAGTAGAAATGAGAATGAGGATCCCACAATAAATTAACAATTGCACAGTACAATGCCTATGCCTAGTGTTGCACTTCTGTATTGCTAAAAGAGTTGAACCTTCTATTAGCCAATAATACCATTATGGAGCAAAGTGTTCTTTGATTTTTTTCCTATGACTGGATCCTTTAGAACCACAAGAATCCTTAGTTAAAATGGGATTCCAACCCAACACCATTTTTTGAGATTCTGAGAAGAGTTTCTCTTTGGAGGGCACAATATGATGAAAGTTGTAAGTTGTGTTCGGGGGTAGCTATTGTCTATCATTGGCCTCTATGGTAGAATTAGTCAGGGGCCTGAGTGGCAGCAATTTACCATGTGGTGGATGTTAGTGGTTCAAGTCTGCTAATCCTTAACTCGTGAATTTAGCTGAAGCAAAGCTATATGATAGTACCCAATTTTTCCAATACAGTAGTTTGATATATGATTTATCATTCTTATATAGAAACAGTGTTTCAGGGAGTCAAATCTATTATGGCACTAGATCTAGTATTTTGGTGTGTTTGTGTGTGGAGAGAGAGAGAGAGAGAGAGAGAGAGAGAGAGAGAGAGTAGGTGGTGGATTGGCTTGAATGTCAAAGCTACAGAAAAAGATCCTGGAGCATTTATCTGTGTAGTGTATATGTGAGTGCATGTATGAGTGAAAGAGTAGTTAATGACCATGAATTGGTAATGACAAAAAAAAAAAAAAAAAAAAAAAAAAGAAAGAAGAAAAGGAAAAAGAAAAAGAAAAAGTAGACACATCTTCTTATTCTATTTCCAACTTGCAATTTGTAACCATCAAAAAGTCCCTAGACGGTACTTTCTCCATATCTTTTTTTTATTAAAAAAATGTGATCGATCTTACCTTTATCTTCAAGGTCTTTCTTCCCTAGGTAACCCTTCATCCGAAGAAATGCCAAAATCAAAACAAAGATCACACATGATGCAAGTACAATGCCAACAATAGCTCCAACTGATAGGCCCCTACCAATGTCAAAGTCTACAAAAGGAGAGGAATTACGTACATGCAAGTTAATGACAAAAAAGGTAGAAATCCTAAATTGCAGGAAAAACTTACTTGGTGTCACTTCAATTGCAGATATAAGAGGTCCATAGACACCTTTAACAGGAATGGCAGTAGTTCCTTTCCCTGCCCAGTAAAAATGAATCTCCATGGTGCTACCACTTACAAGAACATCATTAAATTCCTTAATGATGGGTATACCAACACCTTGAGCTTCCTCCACAATGTTGAAGTCCCTCAACTCCAACTTTCCCTAGAAAAAATAAAATTAAAAAAATTAAAAAGGAAAAGTCAAATTAAAACTTGCAAGCTCCAGCCAGAAGATGAACATCCTTTCTTTGTTCAGACTAAGAAAATCTTTGAAGGCATCATATAACAAGCTATATTTTAACCATGAAAATCCTCCGTCAACTCACTTGAATCGAGACATTAAATATGTGCCTTCCCAGGTTGCTAAATGTCTGGTCATTAGAAAAAATTATTTCAGCAAAGTGGAACTTTACTTTGTAACTTCCCTTTCGCAAGCAAAGGCCGTGGTACCTAAGTGATAAAGGGGCAACTCGAGCTGTCTCATAGATGCCAGTCACATTCAGAGAAAATGTATTTTGTGCACGATATGGAGTATCGTCCTCACCCATGAAGACTCATGTGCTGCTATAACCCTATTCTTCAGAAATAGAACTAAATTGTGATCGCCCATTTGGAATTATGTCTTGTTCATATTCATTCCCCTCAAAGTTTTTTTTTTTTTTTTTCTCCTCCACAATTAATAAACAAGGAATAATCTGCAGATATAAGAGTAAGTGTGTGATACAAAAGCTCCGTCAGTGTCACAAGTAACTTGAATAGTAAACTACTAAAGTTCATAAAAGCACAATCTGATATGTATCTTTACTTATGTTTTGCTTTTTCTGAACAGGGAAGGCCCTCCTTCAAGCACCAAGGAATTCTAGAATTTGAAAAGTTTAGGTCCAATCAAATAATTTTGTTTTTGATGCACTTTGAGCAGGCAGAGTAAGGTGTCTTAGGAAGTTAAAAAAACTTATGATTTGCTCTCCACAGATGAATAACTGGAAACCAAATTCCTGTTTCATAATAAAGATACATTGTTGGCCTTAAAGGACAATGAATATGTTAGTCATTTTTACATTTTACTTAGCATTGATTTAAGAGGAATTATTAGAGATTTTTTTTCCATCCTTTTTAGGAAAAGCTTCGACTACAAAAGTGATTAATACAGAAGAAACTTACACACGTGACCATGTCTCACAATTAATCTGAGGTGACCCTGAAAAATTGTTGTAAGATATATCCCTGCAATACATTTCATCATGACATTATGAAAAATTCTTAACTGGGAAAGAATGAGAATTCAATGAGCTCACAGTTCAAACACATGACTCACACAAGATCTCACAATTAAAAACAAGTACATCGACAAATTTAGAGCCTAATGAAATAAAGATTTTGGACTTAAATTAGACCTACCAATTATTTTTGGTGTACTCCAATACCCATTTCGGCACTTCTCCACTTAATGAGTTGTTGGTTAAGTACCTACATCCATAAAATGTTTGTGTCATGTCTTTTCCTGCCAAATGAGTAGTCACAGTGAAGGATCCAAACAGGGACAATTTGAGAAATAAATTAAACATAAAACATTGCGTAATTGAACTAATTTTTGCTCTGTGACATACATGTCATTTAGCTTTTGATTCCAAAATGTATCTGGAATTGGACCACTCAAATTATTGAAGCTCAGGTCTCTACAAGAAAATAAAAATCTCATATTATCAAAAATATATAAATTACAGAAAATGGAATTCAATTCATTAAACAAGATTTATATTTTATTTTGTTGTACTAACATATTTGGGCAAAATTTGATACTCCAAAATGCAATTTCTTGCAGAAATAAAGCCATCAGCACAAAGTTTAGTAGTAAACATTACACTTTTTTCCCATAAAATGTTGAGAAAAATTACCATTCATTCAGTGACATATAGGCAATAGGCAAATTTCAAAATAAAATACATAAACGGTAGAATTTCTGGAATTGAAATGATTCAATTGCCACTGGATCACCACAAGTCCATCTAGTATCTCAAAGTCCTCAAAATAAAATATTCTATCCATGGGTAACATAATGAGAAACAAGAAGCAAAAATATTAGAAGGAAAAGTTCAATGAGAGAGAGAGAGAGAGAGAGAGAGAGAGAGAGAGAGAGAGAATAAAGAATAAATAGATAAACTATGGTAAAGTTAACCTAGTTTTAAAAGAGAGAACGATTTCATTTTGAGCTACATGATTCCTTTTTATGAGAAGAAGAAACTCTCTTGCTAAAAATAGCATGCAAAATAATTGCAAATAAATCAAGCAACCCTTTTTCCTTTCTCTAAGAACAAAAGTACTTGGGGAGGGGGGGGGGGGGGGGGGGTGAAGAAGAAGAAAGAGCAATCTTAACATGCTTAACCCCCTCATATTACATCAACAAGAAGTTAATCCCAAACCAACCTCTATCATGGAAAGAGGATAAATATCACTAAGTTTGGTCGATTAATTAGTAGGCAGATATTAGAAATAATGTGATGCTTTATTCCTTTATGTGTTTGGTTTCCCTATAAGTACCGAAAAAAGTGTTCAATTCCCTATTGATAGAATTGAACCTATATCAGATATTCATATGCCACCTAACCTCTCTTTCATTGAATAAAAATCTCAAAGTTTATATGTTGGTAGTAGTCAATCATGAGCAATAGTGTTGACAATCAATAACAACTTCAACAACAAATTGAAATTCCATTTTTTTCTTCTCAAGTCACTTCATAACGCTTGTTAGAATAGACCATATAAGATGTCTCATAATGACAGAAGCCAAAGCATAAAAAAGTAATCAAACCAGATATAGAAAAAGAAATTCCCAAGTAAAACGTCTTTATGAGTATACCCATTTTAAGAAACTTACAATCGCTTCAAAGATTCTAACTCTCCGATGTAACCTGGGATTAAACCAGTGATTAAGCAATTTCTTAGAACCCTGAGGCACAGGAATAAGACAAAAAATCAGAAAGTTAACAAAAATGAAAAGTTAATTACATAGGATTATTTGTTGCAAGAAACAAGTAAAAAATATAACTTACAAATATTTTAACTTTTTCAAATCCTTCAAATTAGGAAATCCAATACTCAATCCTTTCAAATCAGATATCCTCCTGACAAACATGAAAGATTAGAAAAATCATGTGTGCCACCTTCGTACATTTCACATTTTGTACCAATGTATAGACCACCTAAGGAGCATGCACTCACAGCTCAGTTAAATTTGATAACAGGGGTATGGTGACAGGGATGGGGCCCTCCATGAACGTGCCTTGCATATCATTGCAAGTGATAAATATTCCTTAGATAAAAAAAAAAGAAAAAAAAAAAGTTGTTTTGAAGTCAAAACTCCAACAGGAAAAAAATGGCAGATAAAATTAATTAAGCACAACACTTACAGTCTATCAAGTTTGCTCCAGTTCCCAATAAAACCAGGTATCTTCCCTGATATTGCAGTCCCATCTATCCTACTACAGGCAGTATCTCAAGTTTAGGAATTTTGGTATTCTAAAAGCTATATGTCCAACTAATCGTGTCAAATTGAATTACTTACAAATCAGTTAAGTTCGTTAATTTTCCAAATGTTTCTGGTATTGTGCCCGTAAAATTGTTTGCATTAAGAACACTGCAAGATAAAGAAATATTCGGTCATGCATTTCCATGAGGCAAGGCAGCAAAATATTGTGGAAGCCTATAAAACAAGGTGCTGATGGTCAACATAGATACTATGTGTAAGGCAGAGTCACAAAAGACATTGAAAGCAAGATAGCCATCCATAGAGATATGAGTTCAAACTTGAAATATCCAAAATGAATGACAAATACAATCTTCAGTTTCATTGAACTCAGAGAAGACACAAAAACATACTAGTATCTGAATGAGACATACTTTTGCATGGAAATGAATAACAGCACGTTTGAGGAATTTATCTTGAAAAAATGCATTTGCATCCTAAAAACCAAACTACTATATCAAACTGAAGAAAAGTTTAAAACTGGTAGAGTTAATAGAAATGTAAGGAAAGATTACGACCCCTGGATATTGTTAAAATCAATGAATTAGCCTTTTCATTGCCCATTATGAATTAGAAAACACTTTTTTTGCAAAAAAGATAGTGCAGCTTATTAAACCAAAATGCATTATTAGTGAAAGATTATTTCCCAGGGAGAGGAAAAATAAAAACAGAAAAAATAAATACAAAGAAGAAATTAGAAGGGAAAATAGAGGCAAAAGTATTATAGTTTCTTCAAGTTGCTCAAATTTCCTAGGTTTTCAGGAAGATGTCCATCAAGCTGACTAGCTTCCAGAACCCTATAAAATGCAACTTAAACTGTAACCCAGGTTGTACACCATTCTTCTTTTAATTAAGCAATAAAATCTACGTCAAGACTTACAGCTCCTCAAGTGAACCAATCTCACCAATTCCATTAGGAATTTTACCATTTAACCGGTTTCTGAAAGGACCTGCAAAATACCAACTATTAGGAAATGACCAACCTCTTGACCCCTTTGGTCAACACCTATTTGGCAAATAATAAAGACTCTCATAGATACAAATGCAAAAAGTAACTTACAGAATGACAAGAGGGAGCTGAGAGAAACTAGAAGGAATTGATCCACTAATGTAGTTGAAACTAAGATCACTGTTAAATGAAAGAAAATTCATTTGGTCTTTCTCAATTTTGAGGTCATAAGACAAAAAGGCCAATCTTTGATGAAGTCAAAATTTATTGAATATATAAGGACCTGTTTGGTAATGTTGTTCTAGTAACGTTGTTTGTATTTTTTAGAAATACTTGTGGGTGAAAAAGTGTGTAAAAATGCATGTAATATTGTTTAAATACTAAAAACTGTTGTTCAAAATACACTACCAAAAACTTCCTAAAATGGACTACATATTGTTTGGAAAAGGCACACCAAGTTCCTTAATGATTGTATTAATGTGAATATCTACTCAGAAAACATAGAAGTATTTTTCATGGTTAATACAATATGGTTGGCATGTTGCATCAAGGCGTGCTTGGACTTGGCAACTAAATCTAGAAGATATATACAAACCTGTCTGGTAGAATTATATACACTTATCTGGTTTTTGAATATCCAATAGAAATTAAATGTTTCTGTTGTTTTAATGGTAGTTTGCCATATCATCATCAATTAAATAACAAATAATGCTCTTAATTTTTACAAGTTCTAAGAAAGCCAACTGAAATCCTATGAGAAATATGGTAGTGTACAGAATGAATGAAGAATGTGCGGACACCTCAATAACTACTCTTCTTAATAAAAAAATCTCTATGGAAAATTCAGCAAAAATGATAATATGATGAGGTTAATTGACTTCTTAAATGCAGAAAAACACGAATGTTTCTCTTACAGTTCTTGTAGATTAATAAGATTTCCAAATTCAGCTGGTAGAAGTCCGCTTAGATTAAGACGCTTCAGCTGGCTGTCATAGCAAATAAAGAAAAAGCATAAAAGTAATTGAGACAAAGAGAATAAGAAACTGAATGCAATATAAGAACCAGCATATACAGAGACTACCAGTTTAATCAACTTTTCAAATTTGATTTAAATCTACTGAAGCTTTATGATGGTGGGTGAGATTAGGAACTTCGTTGGAGGGACAAAGGAAAGATTAAGTTGCTTAAAGTAGGCTAGGGGTGTTTCAACTCTTCAATAGACACACTCTTGGAAAACACCTCTTGGTTTACACTTGTATTGGATTATCTAAACCATATACAGGTTACACTTGCTTGCCTATTTATAGTTAGATAAGGATGCATGCTATTAGCTAGTTTAAAGCCATAGGCTCCTGGCCCATGTGCAACTAACTAGGCTCCTATGTAACTAATTAGGTTCCTAGCTTATCCTAAACAACCTTTGTTACAACTAGTACAAGCTTGTTAATTGTTACTAAAGCTCAAGTACTAGAATAAACATGTCAGGTAGCTAGGATGCACTGCATCAGTTCAGCCCAGAAATTCCCCATCAAAATAAGTTTTTGCCATCTAGTTGCGCGATGGTGTATTTTATGTGCAACAAGTACTAGGTAATCCAATTTGTTTCCATCACTTAATACATAGGCTCCATTTCATTATATATATATACACACACACACACACACACATATATATATATATATATTGCTAAGTAATAAACTTCATTGAAAAAAGTATAAGGAAAAAAAAAAGACAAAACAAGGCACACAGGCAGTGTGCTATGAGGCAACAAAGAAAAAAAAAACACTAAACAGCAATGAAAGTACAAATATCAAGCATATCAGGAAGAAAAATAAAAGTAACAACACCCAAAGCATTTTCCCATTCAAACAAAGTCTGGAAGAAAAAGAGCTTCAACTCATGAATCAATCTTTCATCCCCATCAAAAGTACGTTTATTCCTTTCCCTCTATATGACCTACATAACACAATGAGGGATCATGCTTCAAAGCACCTTTGTTATGAGTCTATTAAACTTGTCTAACCAACTTGCTATAAGTTCCACAACACTATGCAGCATGACCCAATGAACCCCAAAAAGGGATCACACCATTTTCCATAACTCTTAAGCTACTAGCAATGTAGAAGTAAGTGATCACTAGTCTCCCTATTCCTCTTACACATGCAACCCCAATCCATCACCACCAGTTTTCGCCTCCTTATATTATCAATGGTTAAAATTTTCCCTAATGCTGCTGTCCAAATAAAGAAACTGACCTTTGTAGGCACCTTTGCTTTTCATTCAAAAGAATAGGTGATTAGAGGTTGTAAAGGTTTATAATAAGAGAGAACATTAAAAACACCTGGAGGAGAAAATTTCCAACACATTTTATTCACCCCATTCCTTCTCAAAGAACCTGCATATATAAGGTCCACAGAAGAGGCAACTGATTCTAACTGCCAATCTTGAACTGGCTGAATAAAACTAATATTCCAATGGAAAGTACCCTGGAAGACAACAGCAACTCAGCCATTGAAGCTGCCTTGTTACTAGCAATATTGTAAAGTTCTGAGAAAATATTTTCCAAAGGAAGTCCATCACACCAAAGGTCATGCCAAAATCTAATAGAAGAACCACCCCCCATCTTAAAGATGATACAAGGATAAAAATCATCCCACCCCTTCCTGATATAATTTCACAAAGCAGCCTTATAGGGCCCTACACACTATGAGAACACCAACCCAACCTGCTACCATATTTAGTATCAATTACCCTTCTCCACAAGGCATTCCTTTCCATAGTTATCTCCACAATCATTTCCCCAACAAAGACTTGTTAAATAAAACCAAATCCTGAACACCCAATCCCCCATTTTGAATTGGTACACAAATAGTCTTCGACTTTACCAAGTGATACTTAAACTCATCTCCTAATCCTACCCACACAAAATCCTTTTGTAATTTTTCAATACGTCTAGCAATATTCACCAAGATAGGAAACAGATATAAGTAGAAGGTAGGCAGGCTGGAAAAGGTGCTCTATATTAAAGTGATAGAGCCCCCCTAAGAAAGATATAATCTTTTCCACCCAACCAATCACCACTCCATTTTCTTCAACACACCAATCCAAATTTCTTTTGGCATAAAGTAGCACCTAAGGAAAGACCCAAATAGGTCATAGGTAACTTAGCTACTTTGCATCTTAAAATACCAGCCAAAACTTCTACATTGAGAGCATCACCAACTGGAACCAATTTAGATTTCCCAAAATTTATCTTCAGACCTAAAATAAACTAAAACTAAACAAAAACTAGTTCCAAATGCCAAATTTACTCTAGATCTGCTCCACAAAAAATCAAAGTACTATCTGCAAAGAGGAGATGAGAAATCTCTAAACGTCTCCAGGCACTTCTGCCCATCAAGAAACCTAAAATAAAGTTGCCAAACCTAGCCCTCTCAAACATCTGGTTAAGGGCATAAAAATAACAAACAAGTGTGGGGATAAAGGGTCTCCTTGTCTCAATCCCCGTGAACTATCAAAGAATCCACCCTAACTACCACTCACAAGCACCAAAATGGAACCATGGAAATACACCAGAATATCCATTACCTCCATTAAGCACCAAACCCACACCGTCAAAGTAAATACGACAAGAGATTCCAATGCACATGATCATACACTTTCTCCAAGTCTACTGCAAAATACTCCCGGTAATCCTAATTTAAGGCGACTATCTAAGCATTTATTGGCAATCAACAGTTAGTTCAAAATTTGTCGCTCTTTGACAAAAGCATTTTGAGGCTCAGGCACCACTTTATCAAGCACCTTTTCAAGCCTAATGGCCAAAACCTTTGTCAAGATCTTATAGACGCAATAATCAGACAAATTAGTTAGAAATCCTTAATCTCCACTACCCCAGGTTTTTTTTGGGATTAGAGTGATGAAGGGCATGGAGATAATGAAATACCTTCATAATACCTCCCTTCAAAATGATGTAGAACAAAATATTCTAATTAATTTCTATAATCTTTTATATTTGGTATTTTTATGTAATTTTTGTTATTTTAGGTTTAGGACATTTATTTCCTTATTTTTAGGTGTTTTTAATGTTTTTTAATCAAATTAAGGTTTTATATGCTTTTGTAGCCGCTTTAGGGTTTCTAGTTGCCCTAGGTTTTGTTTTTACTATTTAAACGCGCCTCCAAAGGCAATTCAGTTAATAGTTTATTATCAATAAAAATTCAGACTTGTGTCTATTGTGTTCTCTGGTGGATTCCAGACCTATCACCTTGTGGATTTAAGGAACCCCTCGTGAATTCGAGGTTTACTACCTAGGAACTAACAGTTTAGTTTCTGTCCATCAAAGAGAGCATCGTGTGTGCTTCTCTTCAGGCTTCCGCGACATTAGTTGGTATCAGAGCGTTGACTTACCCTAATCTGATTGCTAACCGGCGAGACAGTAACCACCACCACAACAACGACGAATAACTTAGCGAGTATTACGTGACGTACAACAAGCACTCACAAATATCTATGCTAGGATGGCGCTGTTGAAGAATGGAAACAATAGGGATAACTGCAGTGGAGACATAACTCACGGGCAACCTATTGGTAAGCAAATTTCATATAGACCTTACAAGAGAATTGCAAGTTTTAATAGTTATTTTTTTAAAAGAAGATTTTCTTGATTGGTTACTTGATCTAGAGGATTTATTTGACTATGAGAATATTTGTTATGAGAGAAAAGTTGGTCTTGCTTTGTATAAACTTAGTAAGTATGCCTTATGTTGGTGGGAACGAGTACAATCTGATAGAATTCGACATGGTAAAGACAAAATTCGATCGTGGCTAAGGATGAAAAAGATGCTTGCTATCAAATTTTATCTTTTGGATTGTGAAGAAATCTTGTCGTATACAATACAAGATTATTATTGGCCAAGAAGTTCATACTTGAATTATTTTGAAGAGCCAAATATTCTACCGTTAAAGGAAAAATTACATGTTAAAGAAAATATCGTTCTTGAAGAATATGGAGAAGTCAAAAAAGAAAATATAGAGATTTCTGAGGAAATTAATGAAGACCTTGTTATAGAAGAAGAACCTGAAATCAAGATTGTGGAGGAGATTAATGAAGACCCCATTATAGAGAAAGATCTTGAGGTTGAGATAGTAGAGACCATTAAAGAAGAAATTATAGAGGAAGTTGTCAACGATCTTGATGAAATCAAGTTAGATGATTGCAACATTCAAACTCCTATTATTTTATTGGGAGACACCGAAACAAAGTTTATTGATTTTATTGGGGTGGAAAGAGTTGATTTGATCGTTGACTCTTATTTGGTGAATATTGTCAATTACATGAAGATCAAGGGAGAAGAAGTTCAAGTTGCCCAATCAATGACTTTCAAGTTTGGTAAGAAGACAAAGAAGATGAAGTATTCAACGTATTTGTTCTCTTGGCATGGGAGATTCCAGATTTCAAAGATGAACTTGAGGACGAGTTTGTTTCAAGTGGAGGGGTCTGATGTAGGATACAATTTACTATTTAATTATTGTAATTTATTATTTTTGGTATTTTTATGTAAAAAAAAAAATGTTATTTTAAGTTTAGGTGATTTATTTCCTTGTTTTTTGGTGCATTTAATGCTTTTTAGGTCAAATTTGATTCCTGTTATGGTTAGGTATCAATTAAGAGTTATTTTAGATTATATTTTCTTGTCAGTCAAGTTTTAAGGAGCCCTTAAATAGGCCCTTAAGTCTGTAAACTTTTTTCATAGTCTATTATCAATAAAAATTCAGACTTGTGTCTATTGTATTCTCTGGTGGATTCCAGACCTATCACCTAGTGGATTCAAGGAACCCCTCGTGGATTTGAGGTTTACTACCTAGGAACTAACAGTTTAGTTTCTGTCCATCAAAGAGAGCATCATGTGTGCTTCTCTTCAGGCTTCCGTGACATCACAAAATACCCTAACAGGATTGGAAAAAAGCCATCGTGAACCTATCAGGATTGGAGCTTTATCCCCATTCATATTGGATACTACCTCAAACACCTCATCCTCTGTAAAACATCTTTCCAGCTAGCTACACACATCATCTTCCAAAACAAACAAGAAAAAAAAAAAAATCATCCCATCCAACAAAGGCCTACGAACTCTAGACTCCGAATAAAGAGTCTTATAAAAATCCACTATCTTCTCTTTGATGGTATCCTGTTTAGTGATCTTCCCCTATCGACCACTAATCACCCTATGATGTTGTTGTAGTGATGAGAGTTTGCAAGTCTATTAAAGAACTTTGTATTTTTATCCCTTTCCTTCAAACATAGTAGTTGAGATTATTGTCTCCAACTAATTTCCTCCATCAACATAATTCTCTCAATATCCGCTTTGGCCTAATCACATTAGCATTGTTCCCCCGCTAGCAAACAGCGGTTTGTTCTCTAATATTTGTAGAGATGGTATAGAGGTTTGTGGTGGTGGTAGCGGTGGAGGGTGAGAAGTTGGTGAGGGGGAGAGAAGACGTCATGATCTTATTCCAAAGGCAATATTATTGATAATCAAAGGTCAAGTTGTGTGTAACCTACCAGTTTTTGTCTGTAACTACTATTATTGTATCAATAGTAAAGCATCAAGCTAAAATATTCGCAAACTATTTTCTAGAATCTAGCCATAAATGAACTGCACAAATAAATATTTGTAAACATTTTATGTGCATTATTATCAAGAAAAATTTAGAGAATGTGAAAGAAAAACAAAGCTCATACATGTGTGTGATGCTGCAAACAGACTGAATAGTGCCACTGCTGAGAGAATAGTTGTATGTGACATTGCTTAGTATGTCTTCTGTAATGAATCTGTTGACACTTCCCTTAGTACTGCAGAAATTTTCATTGATCTTCCAATTTAGATTTTTTAATTTTGAGTTTATTGCTTCAAGAGCTTTCACTGTTAGATACAAAGTCAATTAGTAATATGCATTTATATAGGTATTAAGGAAGTTACAGAAAAAAAAAAAATTTAAAAACAAATTAGAGAACGTCCAAGTGAAAAAGGAAACCAAAAGCCAAAAAGTTGCTATAATCATCTTATTGAAAAAAAAAAAAAGAAGCATGTATTATGTAGCACAGTTATCTAGGAACTAATATGACATGCGAGTGATTAGATAACTACCTGTGCATATTCTTCAATAATAGCATCCGTCTTTGTGAATGCATATCACTGGGTCCCAAAAGTAAAGAAAGAATCCAAGTATGATCCTCTTTTTTTATCTAACTCTTATAAAAGTTAAAACACCACATTTTTATTTGAGTAAATTTCAATTCATATTTTATAGTTTGACCCTATCACAATTTAATTTATAAAGTGAATTGCTACATTTTGGTTTGGATTCTGTCCAAATTTACAATTTCTGAAAGGCGATAGTTTGTGTAATAATTGAAAATTTGTAAATTAAATTGTAATAGAATCAAACAAGAGTGGGTACATTGTAATTGTTTCTTTTTATTTAATAAACCCAAATGAAATGGACCTAGTCACACCCTTTCTTACATCCTTTCTCACAACTATCTTACGTGATTAACTGTGAATGGTGGGTCCATGTAATAGTGAAACAGTTTGTTATTATCTGCCGCATATATTGGTAGTGGAAAAAATTGTGGTCCTAGAACTTCTCTATAGACTAAGCTAATAATTAGTGTCATTTCAGATTTCAATTCCAACACGCTTAATAATCAAACAAATCTTTGACTTTTTTTTTTGATACACATTAATCTTTGACATGTTAGTATATCACATCCTCAAAAACTTTTTTTTTTGAGAGAGAGAGTTTCAACTTATGGCGTCTGCTCCTAATGATATTTTTTATTATTAGACTAAGACATTAATCAGTCTTTGGTGTAAGTGGAGATTGAACTCCAAATTTTTTATACAACTATCAAAAACTTTACCAATTAAACTAATTAGAACCTACAACTAAATTGGATACAATTTAGATTGTATACCACCACCCTCCCATTTTTATTCCCAAAATATTTTCTTGTTTAAATCTTAATAATCTAATACTAGTGTTTGTTTGGAAACAATATATTTAACTTTTTGCTGAAAATAGACTTCCCTGCGTTCTTTTTTTTTTTTTTTTTTTAATGTAGCAACCATTGAAAAGAACTGTTCAATTTATGACCATATTGCCCTCAATTGGACAACTATTTCAGGACCATTATGCACTTACTTGCATGATCAAAAAAAATACTATTATATATAAAAAAGATATTCACCTTACCTTTTTTTTGGTTTAAAGGAAATAGTCTTACCTTATTAAAGACACAATCTTCCTTTACTTGCCCATCAAAGAAAATGATATAATTAAAAAAAAAAAAAATCATAAGGGCACAGGTCAAATAAGTAATCTGACATTTGACCGTATAAATTAATTAATATCCCAGTAAGCCAGGCCCAGACAGAAATGGAGGACAATCACCATGCAATGCAAAAAAATTAAGGCATGTAGTTAAAAGTTGATATCTCTAAAAAGTAGACCACAAAATGGACCCCATCAGATAACGACGGCCATGATGGACATATTTTTTTTTTTTTTTGAGAAGCCACCCCAGAAAGAGGGGGGACATTAATCAAATCACTTCAAATACATGTAAAACAATAAATGGTCATATACATATACTGGTATAAATTATAATCATATAAATTAGATGGTCATTTACGTCCAAATGTCTTTAGCAATTTTGTGTGATGGCCTGTTCTGTTAAAAAAAAAAAAAAAAAAAGTCCTTTACGAAAGGAGATTCTTCCATCGTTATTTGGAGGAAAACATTTCCATAATAACCATGGTTGATTGCATAGATAAAACATAAATTCAAAAAAGAAACAGAAACATTTATGCCAAAATTTCGTAATAGTTTCCTTCTATAGAATTCTTGGATCACTAGAAATTTAAAATACAAATCGTTTAAATTCGAGGAGCAATTCACTCGATTAATTTGTTTTACCAGTAGAAAACACAGAAAAGTCTCGCAAGTAATTGGCATAAGAAGAAGAGTCGAAAATCAAACACAATTCGCAAGAAATTGTATTCACGGAAAAGAAAACAGCGTTCTAAGACTAAAAAACATAAGATTCAGCAAAAAAGGGTAAAAAAACATAAGATTAAGCAGAGGAGAACAAATTGTTCAGTTAGAGACTATTAGTGTTATGTGGGAAAGTACATACCTTAATTTTGTGGCAAAATTTGAGCGTCCGTTCCAAACTGGATGAAGCAATTCCAAACGAAAATGACAAGAACAACAACATAGACAACCTTGGATTCTGAAATCCCAAGTTCCATCGTTTTCCTTGATAAAAATACTACTTAAAATGCCACAGTACTCCTGTAAATACATAAAGAGAGAGAGGTTGGAGGGAAAGAGTAATAGAAAAAGGCACCGCCTGGTAATGGAAAAAGTTATTGGTACTGTTCCGTTTAAAAAGATACGCGGATAAGTTGGACTAAGGAAAAATCAAAAGCAGTAATAGAAAAGGTAGTGGTATTGGTACTGTTGCGTTTACAACTTTAACATTTAATAAACTTTTTTCTTGACGAAACTACAGCATTGGTCTATCAAGTTTATTTTATGTGCACAATTAATTCTTCAAGTTTGAAGTGAGCACAATTAGTCTCTCAAGTTTTAAAATTAAATTGTATTAGTCATTTTATTAACTGTTGTTAATAGTATTGTTTACGTGACTAACAGAACAATAATTTGTCATTTTTTTTTTAATAATGTTGCATTTCTTTTATTAAAAAATTATTAAAAAAATTTACACAACTTTGCCCCTGGCCATTATTCTATTAAGCATTTTACACTTGCCAATGTTTTTTTTTTTTTTTTGGTGCCATTTTAATTACAGCATCTAAAAAAAAAAAAAACAATTTCCTCAATACTAAATCTTTGATTCGTCGTTTATCCCCAAAAAGAGAAGTTTCTAATCTGCCACTCTAACCCCATCGCCACCATCCTTCACATGAACCCTATTCGACTGCAAATTTGCAAGCGAATGCAAAATGAACATCCTGACTCAACTTCGCATTCTTACCAGGTTGACCTGCCTCAGTTGGCAAGGAGATTGTTGATCTGTGCTTGGACCATATCAGAAAGCTTGCTGACAATTGCACTGGCCTCCAAGGATTTCTAGTTTTTAATGCCGATGGTGGAGGCACTAGTTCTGGGCTTGGCTAAAGGCAAGCCTTTTTGTAGAGAGAGAAAGTCCCACCGGTTAGATTTCGAGCATTTTCATAACCTCGATCGCGGCGATTCCGGCGCAATTGAAGAGAGGATCGTTGTTGATTTTTTCGGCGGAGTAATGACTTAAGTTTGAGAGTGGGTGAGATAAGATTCAATGTAGAAGGAGGAGGAGGTTGATATCAAAGAGCCATTGCTTTGTTTTGCAATCTTTTTGCTTTTCTTTAGCTTAGCACTCACTCACACAAACATATATGTCATTTATGGGAAAGAATAAAAGCTGATTTCCACGTCCTGATCCAACTTCGCATTTTGGAATTTTTTAATAAAAGAAATGCCACATAGTTAAAAAGAAATGACAAATCATTATTCCGTTAGCCACATAAACAACATTACTAACGACAGTTAATAAAATGACTAATACAACTCAGTTTTAAAACTTAAGGGACCAATTATGCTCACTTCAAACTTGAGGGATTAATAGCGCACATAAGGTAAACTTGAGGGACCAATGTTGTAGTTTCGCCTAAACCTCTAGTTTCTCAAAAAAAAAAAAAAAAAAAAAAAAAAAAAAAAAAAAAAAAAAACATACCTCTATCCCCATGGAAATGGAAGCCGCTGAAGTGGAATATCTTTCTTTGTCCACCTTTTTACAACTACGACGAAAGTAACTAGATTTCCTTTTAGAGATTAAATTCTATATCGATGGGGGTGTAAAACTCATGTTTTATACCATCTAATAAGTGATTATTACATTAACATTATATTTAAAATTCAATATATTCTACCACACCTAATAACATCTCGATAGATTCCCAATTTAATTGGATTTATATATGGATATTAGAAGTGATTGAGTGTGATTGTGTCTATTTTTAAATATGTGATAAGATGATGTAGCATGTTAGGATTGGAGGGGTAAAACATAGGTTTTACACTACATCCTTATAGACTTAATCTCTTCCTTTTATTTGTGGTTTCTGCTTTTTCCACAAAGTAACCAACCCTGGTCTTTTTTTTTTTTTTTTTTAAAGATAAAACCCATTCTTTATTAATGGTGGCAAACTCAACTCAAACTTATTTATCCATCACTTAAATATGACTCAAACCCACCAAATTATTAATTGGGTCAAATGGATATTAATCCAATTAAGCTCTATTAACACTTATGTTAATTGGGTTTTAATTGGGTACTCAATTAGATTCGAGCATTGTTATATATATAAAATAGATCCAAGCATGACCTAAGTATTATTTCTAAAATAACCCAATTCTAAAATACTCCAAAACCACTAAAAGCACCAAAATACCCTTGGAACCACCAAAATAATTAAAATATACTCTATATGATAAAATATATCCCAAAACTTCCAAAATACCTCCTGAAATCAGTAAAAATGGCCAAATACCATATTTGGCCAAAATTATTAGAGTTCTACCACTATTTGAGAAATAATTAGTGATCTACCCCATTTTTAAAACTTGAGCTTGTGAATGTTGACACCCCATTTTGCAACCCACATTTAACCTTGATGATGAGAAGAAAATTAGTAGGCTGAATTCTCCGAGCTTCAAAGATCTAACCACTTTTTGGAAGGCCTAAAAAGGAAAAAACGCGATCAAAGGTGACTGGGGCACACCGGCCAAGAACCCTCCGACAGTTAAGTTAGTTTCTCTCTTAAATTCTAGGATTCCAACTTTTTTGGGAATCGTGAAAAACTTACCTTCATTTGATATAAATGAGCGTTTATATAGTGTACACTTGAAGCCGTTACTTGTCTACTAACTTCTCCTATTTTTGAGGAGTTCTAAAGGTTTAGAGTTAACTTCCACAACCGCTATGGAAGTTAGACTATTTGATCTTATCTTCCATAATTGTTATTGGAAGCTAAGTACTTAGTAAGAAGTTGTGGCAATGAACCTCGATTTTCACTCATGCCTTAGAATAGGAACGCGTGGTCCAATTCATTGACTCTTATAGAGAAACACACTTGGAATTTCCTTAAGTGTCTGGGGTCATACAAACATTTTCTTAATGGAGGAGCCTCAAATACATGGACGACCAGTTCTATAAAGGAGGTCCATTCTTGCCTTCTTAACATGGACAACTCTCATGGACGAGATTGGAGTTGGCTTAATTCTTAGTTCACCATCAGTTGCCCCTTTGTCCAGAGGTCGTCCAAGGTACTATATAGCCTAATGCTATTTTTTGGACGTGTGTCCTTATGTCAGCGGTTAGGTATGCCATATGTCATGACCTCATTGGTGGCTGGTCACGTCGATTCACTTTTTCGAGGAGTATGCCATGTGTCATCCTTTGGTTGATCACATCATTTCAGATGACAAATTCTTCTGCCTATGAATAGTAGAATTCCTCTCCTACCCTTCACATTTCTCAAATTTTCTCCTTTAACATTCCTCATCTAGCGCCTCGTTTAGGAGTATTCCTGCGTCCTTAGTCTTCCTCCGTCTAGAGCCAGGTACTTTCTTCATCCTCATTCTTAGGTTTTCAAATTTAAAAATGTCTGAGGTTGTTATCTCTTCGTCTAGTAATAGTGTAGATAAGGCTATAGACGAGTATCATGACTCTACTAGTTACAGTGATTCTAGTAGTCGTAGTAGTAGTAGTAGTGGGAATACCACCGGTGAGGAATACACATCTAGTGTTCCTAGGATTCCTTTAGAAGTTTCCCAAGAACAACTTAGGACGAAGGCAGCCTCGGGGTCTCAAGCTAGTACCTCAACGAGTGTTCCTCCGTCCACTCCCGTAGACAATGTAGAAACT
>CP129452.1:23442500-23527500 GCA_030445155.1 Quercus variabilis | reverse complement strand
AAATGGGTAGTCTTAGCATGACCGAAAAAGGATTTGGGTATGAAATAGGTAGTCTTATCAGAACTAATTCAAAGACATTTTTTTTTCTAACATACGAATGTGTAATGAAATTCATGCCCTTTGAATGAATTAGAATTTGTATTTTGAGTAGAGAAAAAGTTGTATACTTTGACTAGATAAAATGTTTTGTAACTAACATAATACACTTGACTCTAACAGGTTTATAATGACTGTAATTGATATAATCATATATCACGGTAGGCCGCTTAACAATGCCAATGTGAACAAGGGATTGTCATTTGAAGGGTTGGGTATAAAGTGCTATGATACTCAAATTGATTGTAGGTTAAAGACCCTTGATGAATTAAAGATGATAGTTATGAAAGAATTGTGTGTAAATCCTGCTATGCACAACATACAAATTACTTATTGTTCTCCACATGAAGTCCTCAAGCATCGAATTAATTACAAATATATGGCGATAGAAGTAGACAAACATGTAAAGATCATGTTTGACAAGATGGAGAGAATAACCCAAATAAGTGCTATTGAGTTGTACATAAAGTTGGAGCCGCGTGCAAAAGTTGGTGTCGAGGAAATCCAACAAACAACCACAAGTTTACATGTTATAGTTCCAAATGCTCAATATGAGTATTTTACATATGTAGATATGTAGAGGATGATAATGAAGATGATGATGATGATGACAACAACGATAATGATGACTATGTTGATAAGATTGCCATTAATGGTGAAGATTTTGTCGATAGAGATGAGTATGAAGAGAGGATTGAACGAGGGGACTTTGAGAGAGACATTGATGAAGATATTTGACCATAGTGAAACTAATGCAGAAAATGTTATTAGTGTCCAAAATATTACGAACACAATTCTTGCCTACACACCTCCTGCTTTGCCATTCTCTGCAAATATTTGGGCAAATAAGATTAATCTTTCAAATATTAAGATACCATTTGTGTCTTCTTGAAAAAAGGGGATGAATTTTAGCAAAGGGTTGACTTTTTCTAATAAAGTGGAGGTGAAGTGTGCTTTAAAAATTTATGCCCTCAAGGAAAACAAACATTTTGTGATCAGTAGGTCGATGAAGGTCAAACTTTGTGCGAAATGCATGGATGAATAATGCAAGTGGTATGTCGCGGCAGTCATAAAGCTCAAACTTCACAGACTATGGATGGTCACCGTGTATGTGGGTCATCACACGTGTGTACTGATTGGATTGCAAAATGATGGTAGAATGATGGATTCTAAATTTTATTGCATCAGACAACCTTAAGAAGTTAGGCAAGGATTACACGACCTCAATTACGCATCTCAGTTCTATGATGGAGTCGAAATATGATGGCCACAAGCCTTCTTACTAAAATGTATAAGATGCGAAACAAAAGGCGACGATTAGGAAGATATTTGGGAATTGGGAAGAGTCTTATCAAAGGTTGCAAAAGTTGCTAATGTATAACACAATGAATATCATGAAAATACTTACTTAAATGCAAGTGGAGCTTTTGGTGTTGGGCCATAATCAAATCCAGGTGGGGGCTTTATCTTCGAGCATAATAATAGGAACCTCGCCCATGCCTAATACTGGACCAATTGCATCGTCCCACTAATATGCCTTGCCTCTTTATGGCTTACTCGACACAACTCTTTGTACAACCATGCCAAGCAAGCACTACCCCAACTATATTGTGGCGGATCACGGAGGTTCCGCAGGAACTCCAAGAATGTCAAATGCACCCTATCTCATGACTTCTCCATGAAAATGGTATCCCCTAGTAGCGCTAAAATATAGCATCGGGCATGTTGATGTATATGAATTTCCATTGCATTGTCAGGCAGTGAGTTTGCAATGTGTTGAAGAAGTCGACTGATGAGAATTCTTTGTCCCACCAAATTTTTTATGTCATTCTATGGAACTTGAAAACTAAGCAACTCTTGACACAAAATGCTCCAGCCTCCCCCTCCAATCCACCCAACCAAGACCTCACCATCTATAGGAGGTCCCAAAATAACCTTCATATCTTGTAAAGTGATTGACATCTCACCATGTGGAAGATGGAATGTATAGGTCTCCGGCCACCATAGCTAAACTAAGGCCAATATTAGACCATGATCTATCTCTCTGGACAGGGGCCTATACAATCCTTCTAAACCCACCAACTTGATAATATCAATCACCTGATTGTCCAGCATCAATATTTTTTCCATCTCCTTAGAATGACCATGGCAATCAAGTGGCCCCGAGTCCCGCAAAATCGATAAAAATTAAGCGGTTGTTAGAACTAGATATACAACTTTGAAAGAACTTGCTAAAAGTCAAAGAGAACATAAAAATTAAAATAGTTGTTAGAACTAAATATTTCACCTCACCATTCCAAATATTGGTTGATCGATGATCTCATTGTTGCGTCAGCACTGAGGCATCAATGAGACCAGGGCGCACGATCTCTAGTTCCTCACCGATCCAAGGATCCATACTGCAAATAGTGCTAGTGTGAGATCATATAAACACATTGTAACATTTATGATCGATGATTTTACAAAGTAAGGAGAATGTCTGAAAAGATGAAAGACTTATTACATCAATTTAAAGAGATGTACTCTTATGTAGAGGAAAAATGGTTAAGGTGGGAACTCAATATGCAAAATACTAAACACTTTTGTAAGGAGAAATCTTGTGTGCCTTGATTACAAGTTACTCGAGTTGTGTTTGATATATTAAATAAAGCATGACTTACATTTTATGATAGTTGTTCTGAATTCTATTTTCAGTCAAGTTACCCGGATTCTTCCATGCAAAATAATAAGATTCAAGTTGCAAGCATCTAATTTATTTCGCACGGCAGTTGGGCAGTTGTAACTCATGAAATTCATATTAATGTTTACTATATTAGGGACCAAAAAGGCATTTTAGCAAATCAATGCAGACATTTTTTTATTTTAAAAGTTTTTATTCATACAACACCATTAAGCAACAAATATTCAAAAACTAGCATCACTAGCTGCAGACCTACCTTATCAGGCAACAAACTGCTTCTATACATTCAAGATTCAAACACAGAGAAGAGAATTCTCCACAAGGAACATAAAACTTAGCTTTGAATAGATTCTTTTTATGTTCCTTCAACTCTTGAACTACTATTCTCAAGTTAGTTTTTGCAATTGAAACAATGAATTCTTAAGTTTCTCTTGACCCCCACATGGTAAATTGCTTCAAGTTAGTTTTTGCAATTCAAATAATGAATTCTTAAGTTTCTCTTAATCCCTACATGGTAAATTGCTTCCCATGCTTACTTGCAGATAACTTTCTGCAAGTAACTTTCCTATGGCATAGTTTTATGCTTCAGTGTGCACTTCGAAAGGCAGAGTATAGTCTCTCAATCATGGTTTTCAGACCCGGACCGTTCATTGAACCGTAAAAGAGAGAGGTTCAAGGTTTTTAAGGTCGAACCGAGGTCGAACCGGGGTCGAACCGTGATGACGTCATAATTAACTCAATAATTATTTTAAATATATATAGAAAAAATTAAATTAATAAAAAATAGAAAAATTAACTAAAATAGTCCAAAACAAATATAGATAGTATTTTTTATAACATAACTTTTATAATACAAATAAAAATTATTAAATTCTAAAAAAACAATAGCTATTAAGTTTCCAAATTATTTTTAAGTTATGACAAAATACACTTTAATACCCAAAATTTTTTATTTTATGACACCCAATAAAATAGTTAAGAGTTAAAGGAGTTTATTGCTCATGGCCATAGGCCAAGCCCGTTATTTTTTTTCCAAGCCCATTTGAATGGTCTTTGTTCACCATTTATTATGAATTAAAAAAAAAAAAAAATCAAAACCCAAGAAGAAAGTGCTTGACAACAAGCAAGCACTAACTAGTGGTTGACAGTGACACAAAGCACGCAGCAGGAAGAAGTCTCCGGAAGCAATGAAAAAGTTTACAATATTTTTAGCAATATTTTCACAACAAAATTTATGTAAAAAATTATTACTAATTTTAATTTAAATCCACTGTTAAAATTTTTTTTTTACTCACTAATATTAACTAATAATAAATTATTACTTAAAATTTATTGTGAAATATTGTAAAAATATTGTAGTAATATTTAATTGTGATTTTTTATTCTTTTTATTTTTTTTCCTTTCATTCCTTGCATTCATACGATTCTTTTCCTTTTCTTTTCTTTTTTTTTTCTCTTGCTTTATCTCATCCACACACGTATCCCATCCCCACCCCTTTAGTCTCATCTTGTTTTTACTTTTCTAGAGTCTTCCTCCAGAGGGCGTCTTCTCCTCTCTGCTTTTATTTTTCTTTCTTTTTTCTTTGGGTCAGTACTCAGTAGGAATACAAAAAGAAAGACTACAAACAAAAACTAATCTCAGACTCTCAGTACATCGCCTAGCCACGCTACCCCCAGAAAGATCATTCTCAACAACACCAGCCGTATCCTCAGGGGGATTCTTGAAAACAATGAAATTCTTTCTTTATCTCTAGCTCTCTCTCTTTCTCATTCTCTTTCTCTCATACTCTCACTTGGTCACACACACATTACCAGTGGAGAACAAAGCCAGAATTTAAAGCTTGCTTCACCCAAGAGAGGAGTTTCAGAAGATCTGAAGCTGCGTGATGTGCTCTGAAGAGAGAAGAAGAAGAAATATAAAGATATGCTGTGTTTTTCTGGAGATGGAACTCTGAAGACATGATGTACTCCAGCGGTTGTTTTTCTTTTTTTTTTTTTTTTTTTTTTTTTTTTTTCCGTTCAGATTCAAAGGGAACCGTGAGAAACGGTCTGATCACGGTTCTCAGAACCGTGTGGTCTGACCGCGGTTTGAACGGTTCCCGGAATTTTTCCTATGGTGCGGTTCTTGAGGCTAAAAGAACCGCAAAACTGAACGGTTCAAGGTTTTTCCGGTCGGACCGTACGGTCCGGTCCGGGTTTCAAAACCATGCTCTCAATATGGCTTCCTTCGTCACGGCCCACTTCAAGTCCTCTTCAGCTGGCTGGCACTTGCCTTAGGCTTTCTTCAAAAGATCTATGAGTGGAGCAGCCTTCCGTCAGTATCAAGTGATGAACCGGGTATACATATAACAATTTAGTTCAAAAGGCCAAGAAATGACGTAGCTCAGTCATGGGGGCTCCCCACTCTTCTATTGCCTTCACCTTCTGCTTGTCCATCCTAATCTGGCCATCCCCTATCCCCTTACGTAATTTTCACATTCCTGAGAACCAAACAAACTAAAAGAACACTATGAACAAACATAAATAATAATAATAAATGTGATTTTGCTCTTTACCATTAGTTGGGTTAGTGAGCCCATCACAAAATATGGCAGTGAAATCAACACCAACCCAATACAAACCACCACACATAAACCCCTATTCATGCAACCCATTGCCTCAGCATAACCCACTTCAAAAATCCTAGCTTTCTTTTTTAGCAGAGCAAAGCTTTGTAGTCTTGCTCAATGATTCTATAAGGTTGAATTTATTCAATCATGTATTGGCCTTATTTCGTGCCAAATTTGCTTGTAATTTATCAATTAGATACCCTGTATTTAGGTAGGAATTATGTAAGGGTAGTGTGTGAGAGAGTGTGAAGAAAACTCAAGAAGTGTGCAATTCAAGGGAGTCTCGTGACTGGCTCGCAACTGGCAAGTTACCGGACAAAACTTCTAATCTGGCCAAGCAGTTAGCTCACGACTCAAACTCGCGACTCGTTCCAGTTACAAGGTCGAGTCGCTAGAATGCCCTGTTTTGAAACATGACTTTTCGCATTCCTTATACACTCTACTATAAATACCCTCATACTCACGAAATGTTGAGAGCTTCTAGAGAGACTTTTGAGAGAGAAACCCTAGAGAAAAACAAGATTGACTTATCCATAATCTTCATACTTTGATTCTCCAAATTCCTCTACTCTCACCCTCTCCATTGACATATCTTTGAGAGGTACATTTAGCCAAATCCTTATCTCACCATACCCATATCAGTGAGGAGGTATTTTGGTGCTTAGGAAGCAATTTAGAATGGATCAATTCATTTTGATTGATGCAACGGGCTACTGCGAGATCTGGTAAGCTAGAGAAGACAAGGTTCGGCGTAACCTTGTTGGAGTAAGAAACTTGGAGGGCTTAGGTGCACTGGGTAGATTAGGCTTGGAGGGTCTTCTACTGTTCATGTATCCTAACTATATTCTCTAATGAATTATTGACCATTTAGAGGGCAGCGGAGATGTTTTTCACCGAGTACTTCGGTTTTCTTCGATAACACATTGCTGTGTTATCTTTATGTTTGTATCTTTCTTCCCTTTCTCTTTACATTTTAATTACTATTGTGTTAGTTATTAATTATGGTTTAAAGTGTGTTACCAATTTGGTTATAGCTTATATTTCATTTTTCGCACATATATTGTTTGATTATAAGCTTGTGTTGGTATTTTTAATTTAGGGGTCTAAACATTCATAGGTGTTTTACAAACTATTTGAACTTTCAATTGGTATCAGAGTGGGTACACTTGTTGTGGTTTAAATACCTAAGTGTGATCCTTGACCCCTTGTGTTTATTTGCCATGGATAGTGCTTTGTATGCCTCTATGCATGTTTTGGATGTTGATGAATGTAACATGCCACATGCTTGTGAAAATGCCTCTATGAGTGATAATCCTCATGATTGTGATGCTATGTTACATGAATCTTTGGGTGTTGTTGATATTTCTAACATCAAACTCTTGAAAAAAAATACTAAGAAGTTTCAAAAGAATTTCAGCAAGTTCATTTGTGAAAAGGATGATTTGATTGCTAAGCTCAATGAATCCAATAAATTGGTTGAAAAGTACAAGAAACTTGTTGAACATTCTCTTGAAAAATTAAGAGAGTTTGAATATTTGAATATGGACTTGGATGCTAAACTTGTTTTGTCTAACAAACTAGTTGATGATCTTAAATGTGAAAATGAATCTCTTAAGATGCATGCAAAGTGTTTGATTGCTGAACCTATTGCTACAAAGGATGAAAATATTTATTGCAATCATGTTGTGGTACCCAATTTGGTGCCTATTGTGTGTTCTACCTCAAAAGACAAATCGGTGTATATTCCTCCACATAAAAGAAATCAAAAGGTGGAGAGAAAGGCTGTTAAGTCAAAGCCTCTATTTAGGTCTCAAACTAAGGTTTTGGATGGATCTAAATTGGTTCCAACTTGCCACCATTGTGGTGTGATTGGTCATATAAGACCTCAACGTTATAAGTTGAAGAGAGAACAAAATCATATGGCTAGATCCCTTCCCAAAAAGCCTAGTGGACCTAAATATATTGTTTGTCACCGTTGTGGTGCTTTTGGTCCTCTAAGATCTCATTGCTCTAAGTTTCATGCTCTTAAAAGAATCAAAAGAAAAGAAAAACTTAAGCTTCTTGGAAGTTGTGCTAAAAAGGGTAAACCGGTTTTGAGTGAAAATAATATATTGTTAAAGAAAGTGTTTAATGCTCTAAACTCCTTGTCTATGTGCATCTCTGGTTATCAGTCTTCCAACCCTCGTCTCACTTCTTATGAGATACTCATTTCAAACAATCGTTTCGTTTGGATGAGAAAAGGGTTCCTATGGTTGAGCTTTTACTCTTTTGGTCTTTGATCTAATTCTTTTGATCTTTGTAGTACCCTTTATGCATTAGATGCTTCATTGTCATGCATTTGTGCATCATGCATCTCTTTATATGCATTGTTTTTGTTGTTTTTGCATTTGATCATAATTTTATGCTTTTGTTTTTGTGTGAACAAAAAATCCAAAAACACATAAAAAGTGAAAAATTCAAAATGTTTGATTGTATATGTTTGATCACATATCACATGTGAGTTTGGCCTAGTACCTTCGTACTAATGGCGTAGTGCATTTACGAGCTTAGCTTGTTATGTATGCACATCTATCTTTATGGGGAAAATCTTGAAATTTGTGTGTGACTATTGTAAATCGATTTGTAAGCTTGTCGTGAATGGTTGGTCAATAGTCTCGATGGTTTTGATATATGTATAGACTTGTGCCTATATATCTTTCCACACTTTTTATGTTTTTGCTTAAAGAGCTCAACAAATGTAAATCTCAAAATGAAAAGAGGTAATGAGCTGCAAAAGACATTGCACATACTAGTATTTGACTAGGAAAAAGGGAAAGCGACTTGTATTGAAATGTATGGTGCCCAAAAGCCAAAGGCTTGTTCATCAAATTGAAATATCAAAAATTTCAGGCATCGATCTCAAAAAGAGATGTAAAGATAAAAAATGATCAAAAGTTATGAATTGTAAAGAAATCAAATGAAAAGTTTCAAAGATATGTAATCATTTTCTTGTGGGAGGTCATATATGTTCATTTCTATAATTGAGATAGACCACTTGACTTAGTACTAGTTGTGTATGACTTAGTTCAATTGATCATTGAAGTTTCACTCTACACTAAAGACTATTTCACATTTGATACACATACACAACACACATGCCGAATGTTCAATGAATGCGTTATTCATTTTTTTGATTGTACTTGTTTAAATGTGATGTGTGTGTGCTCAACTATATATAGATAAAACCAAAAAGATTTTGATCATTTTATATGTTTTTGGAAGTGATTTTTATCACTCTTTGCATTCATGTTTAGTGCTTACTTTGTTTAAAGATGTTTTATGTTGAAAAACAGGTGTCAGAATTTTTGGCTACTCGTTCTAGCTACTTTCACGAGTATCGAGTTTTGGCTACTCGCTTAGTCGCGAAACCCTAGTTGCAAGTTCATCTAGAAGCTTTCGTGACTCACTCGCAACTTGCAAAAATTTTCGCAACTCATCTTGCGATTCGCCAGTCGTGAAACGCCTAGAAATAGCTTTTTAAAGTGTTTTTCGTGGAAAACCTGTTTTAAACCTCTCCCATCCTCTCTTAAACCCCTCTTTTAATATTTTTACATCAAAATCTAATCAATTTGAATGGTTTTTCATTCCATTAACATCTCTAAGGTAATTTTAAACTCTTTTCATTGATTTAAATCCTTAGATTATGTTTTGGAGATTTTTGTGCTCTTGGTTGGAATTTTCGTCATAGGGGTTGGGGAAACTTAATTTTTGTCAAATTTTTGTATGGAATTGGTTTCTTTTGATGATTTGCTTTGGATGTTGGCCCATTGTGGCAAAATAACATGTATTAAGGGTAGATTTCATTATGTTCATGCATTGTTTCACATGGTTGTTCATAGTGTGCATGCTAGTGTTTGATAAAATGGCTCTTAGACATTTTCTTACTTGTTTGGACTCCGATGAGTACTAAACTTTGGGGTTTCTCATGTTTCCTCACTAGGATCATGTTTGGTTCATTGGTTGTGTATTTAACATTGTGCATTTTTAATGCTTTGGTCATGCATTGCACATAGCCACCTCTTGCACACACATTTGCTATCCTTGTTATGCATTGGTCTATACCTTGTTTCATCCTAGCATGTCATGTTTACCTTATACTTTGTAGCATTTTGTTTTGTCTTTTGTTTGAGCTTCATTTTCTCATTCATCTCGCACCCCTTATGCATCATTATCATTGTTCGTACCTTCATCTCTTACCTTCATTTCTCCTTGAACCTTTGTCTATTCGTGACAAAAAGGGGGAGAGTATACTCTAGGGTAGTATATCAGAGAGTTTTGTTATTTCTATATGACTCTTGTGTACATTCTTAGGGGGAGAAATTCTATTTTTTGTGCACATTTGTAGGGGAGGAGATATTCCATGGGGGAGATGCATATTCCATTGAGCTAATAAGAAAACTTTATTTTGTTTGCTTTTCTTTATGTTTGTTTTCTTGTTTGCTTTATGGTGCTTTGAGTTATGTTTAGTATCTATGCTTTGTTGTTCTCATTGCATCATGTGTGTGTTGGACATGCATACTTTCTTATGCTATTGTGCTTCATTGATTGCATGTTCGAATGGTCATTTGTCTTGCTATGTGATCATTGTAGTCATTTCTATATGATTTTTTTTGGTGTATGATCAAGTTGCTCACATGTTTCACATTATGTTTACTTGATTGCAATTTACTTGTTACATTATACTTGTCCTTTTATTACTTGCTTTACCTTAAGGGTCGAATATGTTTTGTGCAAGTGTTTCAGGTTACAGGTATATATGTTCCAAGTTCATCACATCTTATTTGTCTATAGTTTTTATAACTTTTGGATTTTTACATTGCTTTTGTTTAAAACTTTAAGTACATTGGTTTAAATCTTTCAGTTCATATTTAGTACTTTATATTTGTACCTTTGCTTTGTAGCTCAGTACTTTTAGTTAATGTTATGAATTTTCTTTAGTACTTCACTCTTGTGTCCTTGTTGGATTTTATATTCTTGATGCAATTACCTTAAGTTTTTGCATTGAACTTATTAGCTTGCATGTCCGGATGTTGATTCCTTGTGTGAATGATCATTGTGATCACTATTTTAGTGATTGTTCCTGTTTGGTCAAGTCATGCTTTCTTCACTACTTGATCACATTGTGCTTGCTCCATATGCATTTTAAGATTTCTACTAACAATGATTGTCTTATGTTGTTGTTTTTAGGATATACGTGTTCGTATGGTTCAAGAGGTTCACAGTTTCTAGAATTAGGATGTGAGTGAGTTTTGGCAACTGTTCCAAATTCACATGTTAAGTCTAGAGTCTGTTTTAGGGTTTTGTCACAGAATAGCCAAAGGGGGAGATTGTAAGGTTGAATTTATTCAATCATGTGTTGACTTTATTCCGTGCCAAATTTGCTTGTAATTTAGCAATTAGATACCCTGTATTTAGGTGGAAATTATGTAAGGGTAGTGTGTGAGAGAATGTGAAGAAAACTCAAGAAGTGTGCAATTCAAGGCAGTCTTGCGACTGGCAAGTCGCTAGAATGACACATGTGTGAAGCATGTAGGGAGAGCTAAAGGGTCATGACAGCTGGAGCACTACAGGACAAAACTTCCAGTCTGGCCAAGCAGTTAGCTCGTGACTCAAACTCACAGCTTGTTCTAGTCGTGAGGTCGAGTCGCCATAATGCCCTGTTTGGTTAAAACATGACTTTTCGCATTCCTCATACACTCTACTATAAATACCCTCATATCCTTGAAATGTTAAGAGGTTCCAGAGAGAATTTTGAGAGAGAAACTCTAGAGAAAAACAAGATTGACTCATCCACAATCTTTATCCTTTGAGAGGTACATTTACATATCCTTATCTCACCATTCCCATATTAGTGAGGAGGTATTTTGGTGCTTGTGAAGCAGTTTAGAATGGACCAATTCATTTTGGTTGATGCAATGGGCTATTGCGGGATTCGGTAAGTTAGAGAAGATAAGGTTCGGTGTAACCCTGTTAGAGCAAGAAGCTTGGAGGGCTTAGGTGCACTGGGTAGATTAGGTTGGAGAGTCTTTTACAATTCATGTATCCCAACTATATTCTCCAGTAGATTATTGATCGCTTGGAGGGTGGCGAAAAGGTGTTTCACCAAGTACTTTGGTCATCGCCGTGTTATCTTTATGTTTGCATCTTTCTTCCCTTTCTCTTTACCTTTTAATTATTGCTGTGTTGGTTATTAATTATGGTTTAGAGTGTGTTACCAATTTGGTTATATCTTATATTTCATTTTTCACACATATGTTGTTTGATTATAAGCTTGTGTTGGTGTTTTTAATTTGGGGGTTTAAACATTTATAGGTGTTTTAAACACTAGTTGAAGTTTCAGATTCCAATTTATTTGAATACATAGCACTTAACACATAATTGTGTCTACTCCCTAAGTACCTAATATCTAAAAAATTTTCTTTTTCTTTCCTACAATATTTCATTGACCAAAACCTTAATTTAATTAATAAGTATAAAGAATATGAAAATTAAAAAGCTAACTCAATACTATACCCTTAAAAACTCTAATACCAAACTCAAAATCATTTCTTTCCAGCATTTTTGTTCATTAATCAACACACCAATTATCAACAGCCAAACAAAAAATGGGTACTATAGAGATTTTGTACCCATAATTTAATTAAGGAAGATGGCTAAAGTGACTATTCATATACCCCAAAAAATCATAGTTGCATTACGTGCATTAATTCATTCATTGCATAACATAAAAATGATCTTGAGATTCTAACGGTCGTGATGGTATGTTCGAGTTCCAAATTGGACCGTCAGATTGAAAGATATCGCATGATCAAGTTTACATGGTCAGCATGCTTTTTTTTTTGGGTGGAATCAACCACGCATGATTAATTTAAATTAATTTTGATTGGTTAAAAAATTAAAATTAATTAAATAATTTTGTGATTGGTTGTTAGTTAGTGTCAAAAATAGACTTGCTTGCATGGGAATAAAGTGGATAATCAGATAACAACAAAATTGTGGATAATTAAGACTTTTTGAAATAATTATCTACAAGATAATCATCGCTTCAAAGACCTAAATATCCAGAAAAGGGGTTTAATTTTTAGAATACGAATTAAAAATGCGTTTAAGTTCAAGTCCCAGCTCAAAAAACCTCAAAAAATGAGTCCAAAGTGGACTAAAACTCAAACGCGAGTCCGGCACCCAAGAGGGCCATTCGGCACTTGAAAAGTGCCAAGTGGCACAAATCCAAGACCCGGCCCGAGGGCTTCTAGATTGAGATAAACCTTACCTTTTTCGATTTTTAAGAGATAAAGACGCATCCTAGTTTGTATTTTGATCATTCTGCTAATTTTTCGAAGCATTCCAAATAGAGGATGCCTCTCAAAATTCAGGAGACTTTTTCATGCTTTCTAACCCCCCCCCCCCCCCCTCTCTTTTTGGCTCTTCTCTTCTTTTCTTTTCCCACTTACGTTAAAGACGTTCTAGAGGCTCTTGCCTTAGGAATTTCTTTTTTGCAAGTGAAATATTTTAGCCTTTAAAGAGTTGAATAAATTTATTTGAATCTTAAAATATCCTTTCACTAAGAAAAGCATGCTCATGCAAGAGGTAGTCTATTTCTTTTCCTTTTCTAATCTTTTCTGTTAATTTTGTTTGATGATGCATGAATAGGTTTATGATGTCTTATTAATTCTGATTTTAAATACAATTGCCATGTTTGTTTGAATTTTTTTCTTTAAATATGCTCCTAGATGATTTGTTGTTGTGATTTTTTCTTTTGAATCTCAAAATCTAATGTTAAAGATTTTTTAAACACACAAAATAGATTTGAATTTTTTACATCTAATTTTTTTTTTTCAACTTTCAAAACTGATTTGCATTTTCATTAAATGTAGATCTGATTTTTTTTTTCTAACTTTAAAAACTGATCTATATTAAATATAGATCTGATTTTTTTAACATGTAAAACTGATCTGAATTTTTTAGATCTGATTTTTTAACATACAAAATTGATCTATATTTTCATTAAATACAAATCTGATTTTTTTAACACACAAAACTGATTTGTATTTTCATTAAATACAGATCGAATTTTTTAACATACAAAACTGATCTGTATTTTCATTAAATACAGATCTGATTTTTTAACATGTAAAACTGATCTGTATTTTCTTTAAATACAAATATGATTTTTTTAAGAAAAGTTTTCTTTGTCATAGAATTGCAGATTGTGAAATTTAAAAGAAGAAATTAAAAGTTAGGTTGAAGTTTTTGTAAGGGTAAATTTAATCAACCATCTTGTTGGCTTTATTTCGTGCCAATTTGCTTGTATTTTAGCACTTAAAAATCCTGCATTTAGGTGGGATTCATGTAAGGGTAGTGAGAGAGAGAGTGTGAAGAAATGCTCAAGATTGTGCAAGGATGCAGGGCTTCCCGGCTGGGACTCGCGGGTGACTCGCGACTGGCAAGCTGCCAAATGCAGCACACGAGTGAAGCGTGTGAGAAGATAAACAATCGCACCACCTGTAGCACTACAGGAGAAAAAGTCCAGCCTGGCTGTTCTGTTATCTCGCGGCTTTAACTTGGGACTTAGCCAAGTCACGAGGCCAAGCTGCCAACCAGCTCTGTTTTGAAAAACCTGACTCTTCACATTCCTATCTCACCCTAGTATAAATACCCCTTAAACCCACGAAATGTAAAGAGCTTCAAGAGAGAATTTTGAGAGAGAAGCCCTAGAGAAAAACAAGATTGTCTCATCCACAATCTTCACAAAGAGGCTCTTTAAATTCCTCTACTCTCACCCTCTCCATTGATACATCCTTGAGAGGTTCTTGACCAAATCCTTTTCTCACCATACCCACATCTGTGAGAAGGTCTTTTAGTGCTAAGGGAGGCAGTTTGGAAGGGACTAATGATTATTGGTTGATGCTATGGTTTATAGCGGAATCCGGCAAGCTAGAAAAGACAAAGTTTCGGCGTAACCTCGTTGGAGCAAGAAGCTTAGAGGGCTTAAGTACCTGGGTAGATTAGGCTTGGAGGGTCTATTGTTGTTCATGTATCCCAACTTTATTTTCTAGTGGATTATTGACCACTTGGAGGGCGGCGGAGAGGTTTTACGCCGAGGGCTTTGGTTTCCTCTTCGATAACACATTGTTGTGTTGTCCTTGTGTTTGCATCTCTTTTCCCTTAATCTTTACCATTTATTTTCTGTTGTGGATGCGATTTTAATTGGTTTAGATTGTTTATCAATTCTGTTATAAGCTTGTTATCATTTTCCGCACATACATTGTTTGATATAAAGTTTGAATTGGTATTTTGTTGTTTGGGGGTCTAAACGTTAATAGTGTTTTCAACGCTGTTTGAACTTTCAATTTTGTATATGTGATGCATGTAAAATAAATTTATCTAATGAGTATGAATCCTCTTCCAAAAGTCTTTTTATTTTTTGTCTAATAAAAGATTTGATTTATTTATTTTTAACCAAAAATCGTTTTCTTTATTATTAAAAATAGATTTGATTTTTCATGATAAAATCATTTTTTTTTTTAAATTTACTCAAAAATAGATCTGACTTTTCTTTACAAATCCTTTTTTTTTATTATTTTTTTTTATCTACATAAAAATAGATTTGACTTTTCTTTACAAATCCAATTTTTTTCATTTGCATAAAGACAAATCTAATTTTTCTTTACAAATCTCAATTTTTTTTAATTCACAAATGGATATAAATTTTTAAAGAAGGGGATACATTCATAAGATAAATTTACTTGAATTAATTTCAGTCAATGTTTGTCATGTATGTTCAACATATCATTTACATCTTGCAAAAAAGGGTATATTGGTTATTAGAAACTAGAAGACTAGACTCTGTCTAGGCAGAATGGGTGCCTAACACCTTCCCATTCCGTAACCTAGCCCCCGAGCTTAGGATTTTTGGATAGATAGATTAGTGTTTTGTCCTTTTAATTTTGGTAGATTGTAACTAGGACCAAAACTTTGTATTCTTTTGCATAGATTGTAACTAGGACCTAAAGCCTTGTCAGGTTAATTTTCCGAAGTTGTACTTTTCTTTATTCAATCAATGACAATGAAGTATTTTGATCATGTAACGTGTATTTATTTTTTGTTATTTTATTTTATAAAAAAATAAGTGGCGACTCCACACCACTTACCCAAAAGAGAGGTGCCCTTAAAAGCATCCAAATCTCTTTTTTGAGAGCACCCAATTTTGCAGTCTCTCACAGTAGCGACTCTGCTGGGGATGTCGAGGGCTAAGCTTCGTGTTAGACTTAAGTGACCAACAATATACGCTTGTCTTTTGCATGATATTGTTGTTTGTTTGTTTATTTATGTCTTGAGATGTTTATATGATATTTTTGTTTGTGTTGTCATGATTGTTTGTTAAGAGCTTTCCCTAACTGTCATATTGTGTGCCATCAAAACAACAAAAATGTATGCACCCCTCTTGAAAATTCAATATGTGTATAAAACACCCTTGAACTTTTAGACCCCAAATTATAAAAATACCAATTCAAGCTTTATATCAAACAATTAATGTGCGGAACATGATAACAAGCTTATAACAGAATTGATAAACAATCTAAACCAAATATAAACACATCCACAGCAGTAAATATAAAGCAAAGATAAAGAGAACGAAGATGCAAACACACAGACAACACACGATATGTTATCGAAGAGGAAACCAAAGTCTTCGGCGTAAAACCTCTTCGCCGCCCTCCAAGTGGTAAATAATCCACTAAGAATGTAGTTGGGATACATGACCAGCAGAAGACCCTCCAAGCCTAATCTACCCAGGTACCTAAGCCCTCCAAGCTTCTTGCTCCAACGAGGTTACGCCAAACCTATTTCTTCTTTAACTTTCCGGATTCCGCTACTATACTATAGCATCAACCAATGTATATTGGTTCCTTCCAAATTGCTTCCTTTAGCACCAAATGAACCTTCTCATAGACGTGGGTGTGGTGAGATAAGGATTTGGTTAGTGACCTCTCAAGGATGTGACCATGGAGAGGAAGAGAGTAGAGGAATTTGTAGAGTCTCTAAGGCAAAGATTGGAGATGAGGCAATCTTGTTTTTCTCTAAGGTTTCTCTCACAAAATTCTCTCTAGGGTTTCTTTCACAAAATTCTCTCTGGAAGCTCTGTCAATTTAGTAGGTATAAGGATCTATATATAGTGGTGTGTGTTTGGAATATGAAGAGACAGTTTTTGCCAAACAGGGTTGGTTGGCGGCTTGACCTCGCGGCTTGTCCAAGTCGCGAGTTCAAGTCGTGACGTAACGGCCTGGCCAGCTTGGGACTTTTGTCCTGTAGTGCAACAGCTGGCGCGACCCTTCAGCTCACCTGTGTGCATCTCACGTGCTAGCATTTGGCGGCTTGCCAGTCGCGAGTCAGCCACGAGTCCTAGTTGCGAATCTCTGCCTTCTTGCACATACTTGAGCTTTTCTTCACATCTTCTTACACATTACCCTTACAATAATCCCACCTAAATACAAGGTTACTAAGTACTAAATTACAAGCAAATTGACACAAAATAAAGCTAATAAGATGGTTGATAAATTTCAACCTTACAATTAACAATATGGTGGCAGTAACCATGGATCACCAATCTTCAATAAATTTGGGTACCCAGTGGCGAACTCACCAACTCATAGCCCTAAGTTACTGGATCATTTCTTGTTGACTATAAAGGATAGACCATGTTGTTTGGACCAACGCAATCTTCATTACATTACAAGTTTGGGGGTGTAACCTCCTAGCTATGGGAAACAATAAAACAACAAACCCATCGTACAATGTAATGACTTAGAACACATCCTTAGGCGGGTCCATGTTAAAATTGCATTTCATGTTGTGTGTGTTTGTTTGGTTGATTGATTGATGTAGATAGGGACTTAGTTTTGATTGACCTGACCAAGCCTTTTCTTAGGAGAGAATTTGGTCAAGATCTGAATGAAGGCTTCAAAGAGAACCTAAGGCTAACACTCAAGCTAGTAGCTCCAATTCCAAGCCCATCACTCCCATCACGGTACTGAAGTCCATGAGCATAGAAGACACTCTGCTACTGTAACATCACAATCCCATATTCAACCTACAAGACAGTTCAAGTCATAAGAAGTCTAAAACTCCTAACACTATGGCGAAAGAGGGAGAACATCCGAACACTAAAGAACCTATGAACACTCAAGAGCTACTCAACACCATGGTAGCTAGTCAAATCCAATTCAGGGAGGACATGAACTTTATGGTGCAACAATTTCAAAACCTGAAGAGTAACCAAGAAAAGAACAAGACTGATCATAATCCTCCAACCATGGAAAGTGAGAAGAAGATCAACGAGAGGATAAAAAAGATGGAAGAGATGATCAAGAGAGCTCGCAAGATGGAGGACCTCATGGACTACCAATCATTCTCACTTTTCCCTGATGTAAGATTGCCTCCCAAGTTCAAGATGCCAACCTTGGACAAGTTTGACAGGACTGGTTAACCAAAGTCCCATTTGAAGATGTATATGAGGGCCATGCAACCCCTAGGAGCAACTGAAGAACTACTTGCTCAGATGTTCCAAAACACCTTAACTGGAGCCGCTTTTAGGTGGTTCCTCAACCTAGATGATGTTACAGCAAGGAGTTGGGAGGACATCTGTCGTGAGTTTCACAACCAATAAAAATACAACATAGAAGTGGATACAACAAGGAGAGATCTCGAGGCCACGAAGCAAGAACCGAAAGAATCTTTCTCTACCTTCATTACCAAATGAAGGTCCAAAGCTGCACAAATGATGAATAGGCAAACTGAAGAAGAACAGTTAAATATGGTTGTAAGGAATTTATTACTTGTATACCTTAAGTACTTGTTTGCCTAGTATTTTCCTAATTTTAAAGCTTTGATTGTTGTTGGAACCCAAATTGAGGACGCAATAAATAATGGCACTATAAAGAATGAGGACCCACCAAGGTTTAAAAAGAATTTAGGATCTAGTTCTAAAATTGCAGAAGTTTCTAATATATACAAAAATGATCCTTATCAACTTATTACTCTTATTGCCTTTGTGCCAATATCACAAGGACCACCTCAAAGGCCTAGGAGGGAATTTCATGAGTTATATATGCCTGTGAGTCAAGTGTTTGAAAAACTAAAAGCCAAAGGGTTATTAAAGCCCTTAGATCCAAGACCAATCACAGACTCATTACTCGCAAGATTTGATGTGGCTAAGAGATGTGCTTACCACCAAAGCCCTGGCCATGATACTAACAAGTGTTTTGGCTTTCATCATGAAATTCAAGACCTAATAGACAATAAGGTGATTGCACTGCCTACAAGGCCTAGCATCACTAATAATCCCTTGCCCAACCAAATTTTGGGAGAGGACCAAGGATTAATTGCTTAATGATTGAAGAGGAAAGTAAAGAGGACCCGTTTGAGTTGATTTATGACCTACCTGAATGTTTTATGATGACATGGGAAGAGTTGATGGGAATGACGTCCACTGCAGGTTATGACATATGAAGTGAAGATGTAACCGAAACTACAAATTACTCGACATCGACAAATGGGGGGAGACACTTTAAACCCAAATCAAGCAACCCAATACCCATATACGGGGGGAGATAGTTTGAACCCCAATCAAATAGCTCAATATCCACAAACGGGGGGAGACACTTCAAACCCCAAGACACCGATAAGAATGACCCAACAAAAATTGCCCACATCATAAAGGGGGAGAGACACTTCAAACCCCCATGTATAGAGACAGAAAACCCAATAGAAGCCTTGAACAAGGGCATCCAATAAACACCCACTAAAGAGGATGAGGTCCTTAAGCAACTACAAAAGACTCAAGCTAATATATCTTTAAGCAAATTACTCATGGCCTTATATAAGCACTGTCAAAATCTGGTAGACCTTCTCAACCAAATCCAAGTCCCTACAACCATAAATTCTCAAGATATGAATACTATGATTGGGTCCATAAGTAGGGAACTCACTATTTCCTACTCTGACAAAGATTTGACAAAGAAGGGGAAGCACCACAATAACCCACTGCATATTACTGTAGATGCCAAAGGCAAGAGGATTCCCATGGTTCTAATTGATGATGGAGGTGCCTTAAATGTGTGTCCTTTAAAGATGGCAAGTTGCTTGGGTCTAAGTATTGAAGATTTTGTGCCTACTGATCAGCATATGAGGGCATATGACAACATTAGAAGGGAGGTCTTGGGAACTGTAACACTAGAGCTCACTATAGGACCAATGATCAAGAAGGTGGAGTTTCAAGTCCTGAACATAGCTTCATGCTTCAATATGCTCATTAGGCGACTGTGGATCCATGACACAAAGGTCGTACCTTCATCCTTATACCAAAAGGTTTGGTTTCCATATGAAAGAGCCACAATTACTATATATGGCAATACTTTGATTGTGCCAAAGCCTATTTTTGGTATTGATTCTAAGAAGGAGCTATTGACCTTGGATGGCTTTGAGATTGAGAAGCCTAGTTTTGAAAGAATAGAAGGGGAAGAGAAGAAGATCCCTATGGACTTTGCTCCCTACAACAACAACAATGTGGTGGCAATGATAAGGAGAACGAATTATCTTCTAAGAATGAATTTGGGGAAGACTATAAAAAAGTCAATTGTTCAAGACCCAATAATTCCTACTGCCACACCACCATTTGGGCTAGGGTATAAGCCCACTGATGATGACTTGTTAGAGATGGATGTGAGGAGAATGGCCCGACCCAAAGCAAAGGGCATTCCTTATCCCCCCGAACCCCTAAAGCCCTATACTCTAATATTGAACAGGAAATTTGTCAAAAATGGAGATAGTTAATGCTATTGGGGATTCCCTAAACCGAGATTTGACCCTAAGACAAGAACAATGATGCCCGAGTTTGAGCTGCTATTTGATTAACAACAACCTTCTAGGACTAAAGATGGAAGACACAAATTGGGTCCTAACTGATTAGGCTGATTACGTGGACTAAAGATGCAATAACTACACTTTTGCGAGATGCCATTTGCAATATAGAAGAAGAAAAGTATTGAGAAGCTTGCTAACATGCATTGAAAAGCCCATATGAAGCAAGGACAAGTGATGGAGAAGGGGGAGAAGCCCTTAATGATGATGATGAAGGTAGCAATAGCAAGAGTGATAGTAGCAGTGACAGTAGCAACAGTGATGATGGAGATGATGAGGATGATAGCAAAAGTAAGAGTGAAAGCAACAATAGTGAAAACTATGATAGCTAATATAGTGGCAACGATTAGTGTGAACCCCCCTAGTGATAGAGAAGATGAAGATGAAGGGCTTTACTATGAAGACTATGATAATGATGTAGACTACTATGATGGAGATATAGAGGATGATGTTGAAGCTAAACATATAGACATGGGAAGCGACATCGGAAGTGATCAATATAGGCTAGTATATGTACTATAAGCTATAGGAGAGGAGGTTGAAGAAGCCAATAATATAGGCTATGATGATTACCCCTATAGGCGTCCCTTAGATTGCAGCTACATTACTGATGTTAGTTCGATGTCCAGTCCCCAATATGACAAGCATGGTAGAGAAATTCCTGAGTTAGGGTTATTCCACAATTCAAAACTTGGCTCACTGACCCCATACACTGAAGAAGAAGATGACATAGATGCTAGATTGGCCACCCTAGATAGAAAGTTGATGATCCACAGTTTCAGAAAATAAACATTAGAGAGTTTTGAAGATGAAGATGAGAGAATGGAAGGGAATGAGTCAGAATATCTTCCCCAATAAATCCATTCAAGCAAAAAAGGAAAGCAAGATCTGTTTGGTGAGTGGATGGACAACATAGAGTGCTTCGATGCTTATATGAATGGCAAGCCCATAGATATGGAGATTAATGACGAAGGCATGGATTATATGGATGAGGACCCCTTGGTACTGATTTTGGGGGAAGAAGGAACTCGTTGGGAGTTACCTGCCATCATTGAAGCCACAACTGAGTTGAAGAATTGGGCATGGGAAGGAGCCACCCACCCCATGGAGGACTCTGTGAGGAAGATCAAGACCGTCGAGCCAATCACTCCTGTTAAGAAGATCAAGACCATCGAGCCAATCACTCTTACCAAAAACATTGTTTCTATTCCTATTGAGTTTGTTTGTGATAGTATTCCTATAGGGTCTATTTCTATTGAGTCTGTAAAAAACACTTTTCCTTATAATGTGATTTCTGATTTTGCTTATTTGTTGGCTTTGAATGTTTTTAATTCTGAAATTGGTAAAGAAACTCTTAATAATAAGGAATTAAAACAAGGGCATTTAGAACCTATAAAAGAAGAAACCCAACCTATTAACCTGGGAACTGATGATGAACCTAAAATGATACAAATAGGCAACACCTTGACCATTTTTGAGAAAGAAGCATTAGTTGCCCTACTGACTGAATTCAAGGAAGTATTTGCATGGTCCTATGAAGACATCCTTGGGATTGATATAGATATAGTATAGCATTGCATTCCAACAGATCCAACCATGAAGCCGGTCAAGTAAAATTTAAGAAGAATGAAGCCAGAATGGACTCTTAAGATCAAGGAAGAAGTTGAGAAATAGTACAATGCAGGATTCCTAAGGTTGGTCAACTACCCAGAATGGTTAGCTAAAGTGGTTCCAGTATTGAAGAAGGATAGGAAAGTTAGAATGTGTGTAGACTTCCAAGACCAGAATAAGGCTAGCCCAAAAGATGATTTTTCCTTACCCCACATTGACATTTTGGTTGATAATACAGTAGGACATGCCTTGCTATCATTTATGGATGGAGTTTCAGGGTACAATCAGATAAAGATGGCTTTAGAAGATATGGGGAAACCTCATTCATTACTCCATGGGGGACTTATTGCTACAAAGTCATGCCATTTGGCCTTAAAAATGCTGGTGCTACTTACCAACGTTCAACCACTACTCTAGTGCATGATTTAATCCACAAAGAAATAGAAGTCTATGTTGATGACATGATAGTGAAGTCCAAAGCCCATAAGGGGCACATACTAGCCTTATGGAAGTTCTTTGAAAGAATCCAGTTCTATAAGTTACGGTTGAATCCCAAGAAGTGCACTTTTGATGTAACATCCGGAAAGCTATTGGGGTTTATAGTAAGTCAGAGGGGAATTGAAGTCAATCTAGACAAAATCAAGGGCATTGTAGAGATGAAGCCTTCTAGGACTGAGAAGGAGATTCAAGGATTTCTAGGAAGGATACAGTACTTCAGCAGATTCATAGCTCAGCTCACCATGACATATAAGCTACTTTTCTGACTGCTTAAGAAAGAAGTGCCCACAATTTGGAATGAACAATGTTAAGAAGCTTTTAAGGAGATTAAGAATTATCTGAAAAAGCCACCAATATTGGTTCCATCGATACTTGAAAAGCCGTTATTATTGTATCTCACAACTACAGACACAACAATGGGGGCTCTGCTTGCTCAATATCTAGAAGAGTTTAGAAAGGAAAATGCTATCTACTACATTAGCAAGAAGAGGTTGCCTTATTAAGAGAAGTATTCACCACTTGAGAAGACATGTGTAGCACTTGTGTGGGCAACCCACAGACTCAGACATTATATGTTTGCTTTCAAAGTCTTGTTGATTGCAATAATGGATCGTTTGAAGTATTTGATGTATAAGCCTATGCAAGATGGAAAGACGACTAAATGGGTTTTGCTTCTGTCAAAATTTGATATTAGATATATGACTCAGAAGTCTGTGAAGGGGAGGGCGATTGCTGTTCACTTGGCCCACTGTTCACTTGAAGAAGCTGAAGAGATCCAAGGAGGCTTTCCAAATAAGGATATCATGGGGATTGAGGTAGAATCATGGAAGATGTATTTCGATGGAGCAACTAATCAAAATGGAAGTGGCATTGGAGTTCTCCTCATTTCTCCAAAAAGGACGCATATCCCATTCTCTGGTAGGCTCAACTTTCCTGCCACTAATAATGCCACTGAATATGAATCTTGCATTTTGGGGTTGCGAGCAGCCCTGGGTCTTGGAGTAAAAGAGTTGGAAGTATATGGTGATTCAGTTTTGATAATTTCTCAGATTTAGAATAGATGGAAGATCAAGGAAGAAAGGCTGATGCATTATCATGAATGTCTTCAGAAATGGGCCTCGAAATTTAGCAAGATCCAGTACCAATATGTGCCAAGGATGTAGGATTAGATTGCAGATGCTTTAGCAACAATTGCCTCCATGATGGATGGACCTAAGGAGGAAGAAACTAGACCCATAATGGTGGAACAAAAAGATGAGTCAACTTATTGCATGTTAATAGAAGAAGCTGAGGGAAAGAATAGGGAAGGTGAATGGTATTCCAACATCTTACAGTACCTCTAGGATGGGACATACCCACCGTCTGTAGATAAGAATGACCAATTGACCATCAGAAGGCTATCCACTAATTATATTATTTGTGGGGAGAGGCTTTACAGAAGATTATATGATGGAATTCACCTCTTTTGTGTGACCGCCAAGGAAGTACAGCAAATAATTGAAGAGGTTCATGAGTAAAGTTATGGACCACATATGAATGCACACATGCTGCCATGAAAGGTAATGAGACAAGGTTATTACTGGACTACAATGGAACGCCAAGTTTCATAGCCATGATGTGGACAATTATTAAGCAAATCTTTAAATCTTTCCCAACATTGATAAAATGTCTCATTATCTTCTTGTGAAAAATTCATTATTTGTTTTTTAAGTGCATTAGTCCTATGAACTGGAATTTTAAATATAAAAAAAAAAAAAAAAAAAAAAAACCTCAATTAGCATCTCTTGCCAAGTACCAATTAACCTAGGTCTCAAAGAATTAAGCCAAGTTTTTGCCTTGTCTTTAAGAGAAAAAGGGAACAAATTCAACCTAATGGTCTCTTCATTACATAATTGGTCATGGAGGGTAGAACATACCTCTTCAAATTCCTTAAAGTGTATGTAAGGATTTTTAGAATCTAAGCCATGAAATTTAGAAAGTAATAAAATCATACCGGGCTTAAAATTAAAAGTATTTGCATTAGTTGGAAAAATGATGCATGATGGTGCACTACTCCTAGTAGGTTGCAAATAATCTCTGAGAGTTCTAATGGGTTGGTGAGCATGGAAGTTTTCATTATTTAAATTATTCTCATCACCATGATTACTCTCTAAGTCCATCATGATATCAAGTGTATCAAAATGTGTGAAAGAATCAGATAAATTGCTAAACAAATTATTAGACTCAATTCTAACCAAGCAATTATCACTATCACAACATCAAACACGCATGCAATAGTAAAGCAAGAAAGAAAGAGAAAAAGAAAAGAAAAGAAAACAAATACCTTTAACAATAAAAAGAAGTAAAAAATAAAAGAAAAACTCCAAAAGAAAACTAAACTACTTAAAAAGAAAAGAGTTGGAGAGATATTACCAAATATGTGAAGAAATTTAATGCTGAAAACCTCTCCAAACAAAGTGGAACGCTTTAATTGCCTATTCTTTGGCAACGGCGCTAAAAAGTTGTTGTGACTTAAATAATGCTCTCAAGTGCAGGATTGTCGTGAAGTAATAACTCGGTAAGTCTGAGGTCGAATCCACAGGGAAAAGGGAATTGATTAGCAAACCACAAGTGAATAAAGCTAAAATAATATAGTTTAATTGAAGAGATTTTTTATGGTTTAGTAAAGTTAATTTAAATTGAGAGAAAAAACAATATATTAAAGTGCTAAGGTTTAGGGATCCATACACAACACATCTATTGGTAGTCTTTGTTGGAAAAACCAGTTTTCCATCTCATATAAAACCCACAGCAGAAGCAACACAAGGATCTACTTCATTCATGAGAGATAACATATAACCTTGAATTCTAGAACAAAGAAAAAAAAAAGTGCCCTGATGTAGTGAGATTCAAAAACAAAACTTAAGAATACCTTCGATATTCATCCCAATTCCACATGGTGCCTAAGATGAGTGATCTCTTAATCAGTTTTTGTGTACGTTGATTTTCCTTATGAAAACTGTATTTTTCAGATTCTATAAAGAAAAACTATTTTCTCTTCTTTTAATCATACATACGTTTTAACTGCCCTTAGTAGTTACTTTATTTAATAACTCTTATTGGGTTAGCCTTTTGGGCCAGCCAAATTGGGCTTAAGTATATGGATGGGGATGGGACCAAAGGGACTAATAAGACACTAGCTCCAATGGGCCTTAGACTTATCTATCAACTCTTGACAAGCCTAAAGTTACTATTAATTATATAACAAGTACCACTATGAAAATATAATTGCACTCTAGACCTTATTAATAAATTATTTCCCAAGACTCTAATATGATATCATTGACCCCTCCATGAAATATCCATAGTGATCAAAATCATAGTAAACTGTCACTTTGTAAACAACTATTTTATTCCTTGAGTACCCAGTTTAATCTTTTAGTTATTCATATTAATGAAATCTAATTTCATAAAATATGAACTTTATTAACTATTTATTAAAGTGGCTAGTCCTGAATAACCAGTTCCCAATAAACTTATCTCAAGGGGATACTTTGTGTCTCTATAGAAAGAGATTATGGATTCCATCATGAGAATATGTGTTCTCTCAACACTACGTGTGGTTAACCAACATACTGAGGTTTTGACTATTAAACTATATTTTACTTCTGATATATCAAAGTATCTTACATTTTATAATCGAGTTTACTATCCTCTCAGGATTGAGAGTCTATAAAATTATAAGTCATGAGATTAATTATTCATGTGACAGTTGTTAATTGAATTGAATGTTCAAATAGTGTATAAAAACACTACGAATGTTAAAATCCCCAATTACAATATTATCAATTCAAGCTTAATGTCAAACAATATATGTGTGGAAAATGAACACAAGCTAATAACAGAATTGATAAACAATCTAAACCAATTAAAATCACATCCACAGCAAAAATTAAATGGCAAAGATTAAGGAAAGAGAGATGCAAACACAAGGACAACACAATGATGTGTTATCGAAGAGGAAACTGAAACCCTTGGCGAAAAATCTCTCTGCGGCCCACCAAGCGGTCAACAATCTACTAGAAAATGTAGTTGGGATACATGAACAGCAATAGACCCTTTAAGTCTAATCTACCCAATGTACCTAAGCCCTCCAAGCTTCTTGCTCCAATGAGGCTACGTCAAACCTTTGTCTTTTCTAGCTTACCGGATTCCGCTATAGCCCATAGCATCAACCAATAACCATTGGTCCCTTCTTAACTGCTTCCCAAAGCTCCAAAAAGACTTCTCACAGATGTGAGTATGGTGAGAAAAGGATTTGGGTAAGAACCTCTCAAGGATGTAACAATGGAGAGGGTGAGAGTAAAGGAATTTGAAGAGTCTTTATGAAAAGATTGTGGATGAGTCAATCTTGTTTTTCTCTAGGGTTTCTCTCTAAAAATTCTCTCTAGAAACTCTCTACATTTCATGGGTATAAGGGGTATTTATACTGGGGTGAGAAAGGAATGCGAAGAGTTAGTTTTTCCAAAACAGAGCTGGCTGGCAACTTGGCTTCGTGACTTGACTGAGTCGCGATTTCAAGCCGCGAGCTAACTGAATGGCCAGTCTGGACTTTTTATCCTATAGTGCAACAGCTGGCATGATGGTTCAGCTTTTCTGCAAGCTTCACTTGTGTGCATCATCTAGCGGCTTGCTAGTTGTGAGCCACCTGCGAGATCTAGTCGTAAGTCCCTGCTTCATTGCACATTCTTGAGCATTTCTTCACACTTTCTTACACACTACCCTTACATGATTCCCACCTAAATACAAGGTTTTTAAGTGCTAAATTACAAGCAAATTGGCACGGAATAAAGCCGGTTGATTAAATTCAACCTTACAATTTTCCCCTTTAGCTATTCCGTGACAAAACCCTACAATAAACTCTAGACTTAATGCGTGAGTTGGGAATAGTTGATTAAAACTCACTTACACCTACCTCTAGAATTTGTGAAGCTCTTGAACCATAAAAACAAGTATCTCCTGAAACACAACAACACAATATGATCATTGTATGTAGAAAACATGTAATGCATATGGAGTAAGCACAATGCGATCAAGCAAAATGAAAATAAGTAATAAACCATGACTTGACCAAAAATGAATAATCACTATAAATAGTGATCACAATGCTCATTCATACATGAAATGAACATCCAGACATGCAAGCTAATAAACTCAATTGCAAAGTATCATTTGCATGTCCAACACTCAACCAATGTAACGATACAAGGTAATTGCATTAAGGATATAAAATCCAACACAGGGCATAAGAGTGACGTACTCAAAGAAAATGCATGAAATTTAACAAAAAGTACAAAAGCTACAAAGCATGGGTACAAACAGCTTAAAAGCTTACAAAAGCAGAAAGTACAAATAAAAACTAAAAGTGAATATATCATCTTATATATATACCACAGAACCAGTAACTTTAACCAAAGTATTAAAAACCATATCCTCACAAGAGTTTATAAAAACTAGCAAGCAAAAGGACAAGCAAAATAAAATTTTGTTACTATCCAAAAGTATGTGTGAGTGTATATCAACTTCCTCTTCTTGAGCACACAACTCCCCCTTTCAGTATGCACACTCCTGATTCTTGTTTTACTCTCCCCTTTACTGTATGCTTGGCATGAATAGCCAAAGACTTTCTTCCAGCTTTTGTTGAATAACATCTAATTATGTCTCAATGGCTGTGAGACACATTTGAGTTTGGTTGTTAATGGAGTAGAGAAGTCATTCTAAATCGGAAATCCGCTGAAACACACTCTCAATTAGAGTGCTTAACTTATCAGTTTGAGAGCTAGGTGATGCAGATGGAGTGCTAGTTGGTTGCATCTCAGAAGGAATAGGAGAAATAGTCTCGGTATGCACAAGTGTAGCTGAACCTTGGCCAGATGAAGTGGCATGAAGGAAAGGTTCACTCTTAAGTGCTTTGGAAGAGTGACTTTTGCTGGCTTGAAGTGAAAACATGGACAATGGACAAAGACGATCCAGTTTATTCCCATTTGTTGGTGGACTTACCCCTTCACGAACCATAACCTTCATGACAAGACTACAAAAAGGAATACATGTTCGTGCTGCTAATCAAGCTACTATTTTCCCAATGATCTAAAAGATGTGGGCACATATGTCAATTAGAGCTCCTGTGATTAGATAACATAGAAATTGCGCTCTCCCAAGGTTGATAAAATCAGTGTTTGGGAATGGATACAAGTTGAAGAACATGATCAATTTGAGAGTAGTCAGTTTAAGTGTAAACTGTGCAGTGCCTATGGATGAGCCCTTGCTTTTAACTTCATGATCAAGCCCAAGAACTTGAAGAATGTCTTGTGCCTAAAGTAGTCTATCATCATACAAAGTGAAGACCACATTTGCTAGTCTAGTGATACGAAGAACCTTTGCGATGTAGTTTGGATCGATTAAGAATTCGGTTCCTCTTACCCAACATTTTAACTCTACTCCGGTGTATCTGGCATTAGAGTAGAATTCTTTAACCAATTCTTCAACCAGGTCTTTGAAATTCCCGAATAGATCAGCCCAATCTCTTGGTTCAAATCCTAGGGATAAATGTTGTTCCCAAGGTATCAAATCATACTATACATTCCACAATAGTAGGAGCATCTACAAAAATGCTTGAGTAAGTCTGTGAAGTAAGAGGAGTCCTGAATCTATCACTGTTTAAGTCTTGAGACGATTGAGTCGAGCGACGAGTCCACTTAGAAACAGGGGATGGAACATCAATTACAATATCTTTTCCTTTAGAGGAATGGTGTGACATCTACAGAAGAAAAGGCACACAGCAAAGAACCAAATGCAACACCACAAGACACAAACATCAACTTGATTAGATTCAGGAAAAAAATCACAATGAACTTCAGAGTGAGATCTCACTCAATCACAAAACATGAACCAAGTCAGCACCAGGTAATCATAAGCAACACTAAAGCATTGTATATTTAAGAATGTAACAGGTGACCAAAAATGATGATTGTTCAGTTACAACTCAGTACAAAGTAATCAATGAACATCACACAGTCACAAATAACTATCATTGTGACACTCTATCATGAACATGATATGAACAGAGCAACATAGTCATGAAACACAACTTAGAATATAAACACCATCAGGGAAAAACTGTGATATAAGCATCTAATAGTCAATATCACCAACACTCAATCAACCTCACTCAATAAAATAAACCAAACCCATGTTCGAACACTATATTTCTCAAATCACAATAACAACTCACAAAACAAGAAAACACAACCATAGTCATGAAATATTAGGTGAGAATAAAAAAACCCATACCTTTTCCTTGAAAATTTGAGGTTGAAATGATGCAAAAATAGAGGTTTTTCGAGAATGACACGTTGAGTTTGAGAGAGAGTTGAAATGGGGAAGACAATGAACAATCAAAAGTTCGAGGGAAAACTGCCCTTAAAGCGCAAACACGCGATTTTCGCGATTGAGTCAAGTTGCATGCAAGTCGCCAGGGCTAGCCGCTAGAACACTTAAAAACAAAAATTTGAAAAATTTTCTAAGTGTTTTTCGCAACTGGAAGGTCTACCCATGAGAAAGTCGCGAGGTAAGCCACAAAAATCTCTGTGTACCCCTTGCGACTGGACCTTCTACCCGCGAACAAGTCGTCACACTGAGCCGCGAAAAATATAAAAATTCAAAATTTGAAAAATATTCTAACTATTTTTCACGACTGGGACTTTGACCTACCAGTGAGTCACGAAGACCTTCTAAATAATGTTCGCAACTAGGGCATGCGACTGAACCAACCTGTGACTGAATCGATAGAACAGGGCAACACTGTTTTTGAAATTTTGACAATTTTTTGTAAAAAAAAAAAAAATCTTTTCAAAAACAACTAAAACACTCAAAAATCTTTTTGTGTTTGATCAACAAAGATTGAGCATGTGAAAACATATTTAATCAAGTACAATCACATAAATGAATATGACATTCATTAAACATAGACATGTGTGATGTGTGTGGATATCAAAAATGAGATAGTCATTAGTCCAATGTGAAGTTTCAATAATTAATTCAACCAAGGCATACACAATTAGCACTAGATAATGTGACTCATCTCAATTATAGAAATATACATATATGACCTCCTACATAAAACTTGATAACATAACTTTGAAGCTTTTCATTTGGCTCCATATATATCATATCATTTGATCTTTTTGAATCAATACATCTCATTTTGAGATCGATGCCTGAAATTTTTTATATTTCAATTTGATGAGCAAGCCTTTGGCTTTTTGGGCATTATACATTTTAACTTTTGGTCGCTTTCCCTTTTTCCTAGTCAAATACTAGTATGTGCGATAGGCTTTTGCAGCTCAATATCTCTTTTCATTTGGTGAGCTCTTTAAAAAAAACAATAAAATAAAGAGTGGGAAGATATATAGGTACAAGTATATGTATGTCTCAAGATCAACAAAACCATTCACTAATCATTCATGACAAGGTTGAAGATCTATTTACAACAGTCACATAGATTTCAAGATTTCTCCCACAATGATATGAGTGCATAGGGAACAAGCTAAGCTCATAGATGCACAAAGCCATTAGTACAAAGGTATAAGGAAAAACATGCTATGAGACAAAACTCAACAATGTTGATCAAACTTTTTGAATTTTCTACTTTTTATATTTTTTGGATTTTTACACAAAAGCAAGAAAAGATTGATCAAAAACAACAATGTAAAAGCATTTAAAAAGAAACAAATAAACAGACAAACAATTTTCAACTCAAACTATCAAAAAGCACACAACCAAGCATAGTCACAAAGCATAGGAAGTATTAATGCATGGACATGTTGTAATGCTTATGCATGTGTACCCTTCTTCACCCACACATCACGTGTGCTTGGGGTGATATCCCTATAGGATTGGGTATGAGAGTTAGGACTTTCAAACCTTCTAGTGAAGTTTTCCAAGCAAGTGGTGAATGCACCGATTATCTTCATCACGCCCATCACACTGGGATTACCATTTTGACCTCTTGATGACTCAACAGCCCAAGTCCTCTTGTTATTTCTTGGTCCTTTTGACCTTTAACCAATTGCATTCTTCAATACTCTAAGCTTATGACAATTTGGTTTGGTATGTCTTAAAGTCCACAATGATGGCAAAAATGGTTCATTCTCGGACCTCTTTGTGATCTTGGAAGAGATTTCCCTCTAACTTTAGGTTTGATCACTAATTGGTTACGGGGCTTATTCAACACCCGTTGGTCAGCCACATTCTTCTTCTTTTCATCCTCTCTTTTCTTAGGTGGAGAAGCAGCCACTACAGGTTCTTTGGCTTGCATAAACTTTCCTTCGTTGGTGATTTTGACAACTGAAATACTTTCTCTAGTATATCGCAACCTGGATTTGTCTAAGAATTGTTTTTGAGAGAAAATGACATTATCTAGTTTCTTGGTGGAGACCCTCTCTACCTTGGCATTCGCTTGAACTACCTCAAGCTCAAGGAATCTAATTTTTAGATAAGCTTCCGACAACTCTCCATTTAGCTTCTCTATCTCACACTTGGCCTCCTTATGTCGCACTAAGAGACTTCTATAGTCCTCCTCTGCCTTCTTCATCTTTTTCTCAGTTGCCTTGGCCACACGTGCATATTCTCCTGATTTCTCAAGGAGTGAATTGAAGTTTTCTTGAAGACCCTCTGTATTCTCATCTTCTTCAACATCTGATGATTCTACAATTCTCATTGATTCCTCATCACTATGCTTCCCAAGCTCTTGTACAAGCAAATTCAAGTCCTCTAAAGACTCAACAATAGTCATAAAAGCTGAGTAATTCCCTTATCTGTCACAGCTTTCCTCAGAATCCGAATTAGAGGAATCAAAATCACTAAGGGTAGTGGCATACGCCTTGCCCTTCGATTTCAAATAATTGGGACATTCTTTCTTGAAATGTCCGTGTCTGTTGCACTCGAAGCAAGTGATCCTTGTGTAGATTGGGATTCCTTTCCATCTTTCCTTTTGAATTCCTTTTTCTCCTTCCAGGAACTTTGGAAATTCCCTTTATCACCAAATTTTCCATTGTTCTTGAATTTCAAGAACTTTCAGAAATTCTTCACCAAATATGCCCCGTCTTTATCGATAACATCCTTATCCGATGAGTCATGAGCTTCAACCTTTTCATTAACCGTCTTAAGAGCAAGAGATTTGCTCTTCCTTTGTGTGGGCAATGACATTTCATAAGTCTGAAGTGAGCCAATTAGTTCTTGGACTTTGATATCATCAAGGTCCTTACTCTTTTTAATTGCTGTCACCTTGGCACGAAAGCTCTTCAGCAACGAACGAAAGATTTTCCTCACAACTTTTGAGTCCTCTGTTTTCTCCCCAAATTTGAACTTGTTGATGACCACTTCATTCAACTTGCTATAGAAAAAGTCAAAAGACTTGTCCTCACTCATTTTCAACTCCTCGAACCAAGTGGTTAGCATCTACAACTTGGTATCCTTCACTTTCTTCGTTCCTTCATACGTGGTCTCCAATATTTGTCATGCCTCCTTGGCAATAGAAATGTGAGATATCCTGTGGAACTCATCTAGAGACACACCACAAAAAATACCGTTAAGTGCTTTGCTATTTGCATTAAAGGCTGCGAGGGTTGCCTTATCCCACGTGGATTTGGCAGCCTCTGGCCTAGTCCATCTAATATCTACCGCATCCTAGACGGTTTCATCCATTGAACACAAAAATGCCCTCATCCTGACTTTCCAAAAGGCATAGTTGCTACCATCAAAATATGGTGGTGCATTTAAAGATTGAGATCAGTCCATCTCAATACGAGGTCAAGGACTGCACTAAGGTGTTTAAAACACAAAGAGTGCACCCGTTCTGATACCAATTGAATGTTCAAATAGCGTATAAAACACTATGAACATTTAGACCACCAATTACAATATTATCAATTCAAGCTTAATGTCAAACAATATATGTGCGGAAAATGAACACAAGCTAATAACAGAATTGATAAACAATCTAAACCAATTAAAATCACAACCACAATAGAAATTAAATGACAAAGATTAAGGAAAGAGAGATGTAAACACAAGAACAACACAACGATGTGTTATTGATGAGGAAATTGAAGCCCTCGGCGAAAAACCTTCAATAATCCACTAGAAAATGTAGTTGTGATACATGAACAGTAATAGACTCTCCAAGCCTAATCTATCCAATGTACCTAAGCCCTCCAAGCTTCTTTCTCCAACGAGGTTACGCTGAACTTTTGTCTTTTCTAGCTTACCAGATTCTGCTATAGCCCATAGCATCAACCAATAACCATTGGTTCCTTTCTAATTGCTACCCAAAGCACTAAAAAGCCTTCTCACAGATGTGGGTATGGTGAGAAAAGGATTTGGGTAAGAACCTCTCAAAGATGTAACAATGGAGAGGGTGAGAGTAGAGAAATTTGAAGAGTCTCTATGAAAAGATTGTGGATGAGTCAATCTTATTTTTCTCTAGGGTTTCTCTCTAAAAATTCTCTCTAGAAGCTCTCTACATTTCATGGGTATAAGGGGTATTTATACTAGGGTGAGAAAGGAATGCGAAAAGTTAGTTTTTCCAAAACAAAGCTGGCTGGAGACTTGGCCTCGCGACTTGACTGAGTTGCGAGTTCAAGCCGCGAGCTAACTGAGTGGCCAGTCTAGACTTTTTGTCCTGTAATGCAACAACTGGCATGATGATTCAGTTTCTTTGCATGCTTCGCTCATGTGCGTCGTTTGGCGGTTTGCCGTGAGCCACCCGCGAGATCTAGTCGTGAGTCCCTACTTCACTGCACATTCTTGAGCATTTCTTCACACTCTCTCACACACTACCCTTACATGATTCTCACCTAAATATGGGGTTTCTAAGCGCTGAATTACAAGCAAATTGGCACGGAATAAAGCCAACAAGATAGTTGATTAAATTCAACCTTACATGAATAATTAATCTCACAGTAGTCCAGTTCAATATGTCTTACACACTTATGACATATCAACACATCAACTAGAAGTCTCCACTTCCATGATCAAGACAAACCATCTTAGTTGATGTGTTATAATTTTCACAGATGAAACGCCCAATTTCATCACTAACTATATTTTTAGTTTACAAGGAACTTGTGATTTATATATTTTGTGACTAAATCACATAAATCACATACAATGCATTTCAAGTACTATGATAATGTCCCATTATTTCATTTATAAATAGTCTCATATAATTAAACAATTTAATTATTTATAATATGCCAATAAATTGGATTTTATGGCATAAACCCTAATAGTCTTAATAATATTTATTTTATAACTCAACTAAAATTCATACGAAGGATGATCTTAGTTAGATGATTTAACAATAAAAACTCAAGAATTAATTTTCTAAGGTAGTTTCATGAAATTGATTAATTTTAGGCAAAACAAAACTAGTGAATTAGTTCGCAAGGAATACTAAATATTTAACATGCCCGGAGCCTACGATAAACCAAAGAATTATACAGAATTAAACACTTTTCTAGATAAGTAACATAAACGTTAAAACCATAGAATAATTATTAAGAATATACCAATAAATGGTTGGATTTCACCTCTTTCCTTAGCAAGGCCTCTAGCAAGCCATAATACAAATAAAACTCTAAAAACTGTAAAGAAACTTTAAGAAAACCTAAATTACATTCTACATCAGCTCCCTCCTGAATTTTTTCCTAAAGAGCCTTTAAATAGGTCACGGGATCCTATTACAAGTTGAATTCCCGTTTGGATAAAATCCCAGGTTTTTGGGCTTCACTTAACCAACGTTTTCAGCCTATTTAAGTTTAAAATTCGGAATTTTGGTAAATTACGAAGTTGTACCCTTTAAGTTAAATTTCTAGCCCAACTTGAATCATCTTGATTGGATATCTAAGCCGAATGTTATGCTTCAAATACTAACTGGTGCGCAGGCTAGAATCCTAATCCGAATTGGACTTGGATTTGGTGCAAATTTCCTTTGATTTCTTACTCCAATTGGACTCATATTTAATTGGGTTGGCCTTTTTGACTTCATCATGGCCCTAGTAAAATTAAAGTCCATTAGCTTTTTTCTTTGCACAAATCTACTTATTTAATTTCATTTTCCTACAAAAGACAAATTCACGCATTAAAATTCAATTAATTACAAAATTGATTATTAAGCATTATTCCAAAACCAACTATGAAATGCATGAATTAACTCAAAATAAGTATGATAATTCTTTCTAATAATGATATAAATATGCAAAATTAAGCTATTATCTAAAAACATGTTGTGGCTTAAATAATGCTCACAAGTGCAGAATTGTCAAGAAGTAATAACTTGGTAAGTTCGAGGTCAAATCCATAGGGAAAAGGGAATTGATTAGCAAACCAGAAGAGAATAAAACTAAAATAATAGAGTTTAAAGATTTTTGATGATTTAGTAAAGTTAATTTAAATTGAGAGAAAATAACAATATATCAAAGCGCTAAGATTTAGGGATCCACACATAACACATCTATTAGTAGTCTTAACAATATTTATTTTATAACTCAACTAAAATTCATATGAAGGGTGATCTAAGTCGGATAATTTAACAATAAAAACTCAAGAATTAATTGTCTAAGGTAGTTTCATGAAATTGATTGATTTTAGGCAAAACAAAACTAGTGAATTAGTTCGTAGGGAATACTAAGCATTTAACGTGCCCGAAGTCTATGATATATCAAAGAATTATACAGAACTAAACACTTTTCTAGATGAGTAAATCAATTAAAAAGAACAATAACATAAGCATTAAAGCCATAAAATAATTATTAAGAACATACCAATAAACGATTGGGTTTCACCCCTTACCTTAGCAAGGCTGCTAGCAAGCCATAACATAAATAAAACTCTAAAAACTATAAATAATCTTAAAGAAAACCTAAATTATGTTCTACTGCCGAACGGTATTTCTTGAGTGCCGATTGGCACTCCTTAAGTGCCAATTGGCACCCTGCTTCCCTCTGGGCATTTTGGCTTATTTTGTATTTTGTGCACATTTTTGGTCCGTTTGGCTCCATTTTTGCACTCCAAAAGGGAGTTGTGCAATGAAATTCCTCAGAATTTCACATTGATTGTCAAACTGGGGCATTTAGCCAAAAAAAAAAAAAAAAGGAAAATTAACCAACTCAGAATTTTTCAAAATTATGCATTCATTTTCTAAACTAGGGGCATTCGGCCATACCTTATCCCATTTTCTAAAACAAATCAAATCAATCATCTTTTTTCCTTAAAAAAAAAAAAAAATTCAAAGAAATCATCATGCATAAATTTTCAAACTAAGGGCATTCGGCAATGCCTCATTCAGGTGGGCATAATCATATCAAAAGTGGTCAGATAAGTTCAAATTGTACACGACAAATCTTCATCAGGTGAATTTTAAACTTGTCTCATCTAAATCCTAGCAAGGCTAAAGTCATCTAAGGACAAGGAGCTAAAAGTGGAAATTAATACAAATTATCTAACTAAGGAATATTTTGGTCAAAAATTAAAATATAAGTCAAGCATCATTCGGACTTCGAGCATGCCTATGGGAAGATCTTCTAGACCAACCTCTAGTAGAACCACCCTCTATGTCTCCTTCTCGCTCTTGACTTGCATAAAATCAAGATTCTTGTTGCCTGTTCTGATATTCAAGGTTTTTGATACTTTCTTCCAAAGATCTTGTGTTGACCTTAGCATTCACTATTTGATTGCTTTGCAAAATCATCAAATACAGGTGTTCAATTCATTACTATGAATTTCAAGCAAAAATTAGTAAGGGAGTGTTATCCTTTACCCAATTTACTTTATTAAGCACATATTAGGAAGATTGCGTGTGTGCCACCAGCTGCAAGCCTCCAATCATCATCGTGCTTACTTCCACAAAAGAACTAGAAGGACCACCAACATTGCTAGGAGGACTCTCACCTCTAGAAGATGAAGCCTAAAAATGCTTCATTTAGACATTTTCACAAAAGGAAAAACAAAGAAAATGAAAGATGATGATGTGAGTCATGATGCAAATTGATTTGGAAAAGAAAGAAAGTCACCGATGCTCTTGAGATGTCAACTAAGCAACCCTACAAGTGAGCCTGGACAAATTTAAGATAGTCTCTTGGTACCTTAGGAACGGTGCGGCCAATCTGAGCACGAGCAATTTCTTTATTATTCAGAAGGTCTACCAGCCAAATAGAAGGACAAGGATGGGTAGGAATCATTTCAGGAGGGTACATATGTTGAACCTGAGCTAGTACTCGATCACCAAGATACCAATACCTCCCATGGCCACATTCAAACAACACCTGACATTTATTCAACTCCTGAGCTCATACACACTCATCATGCTCCTCACATCCAAGTCAAGGATTTAAGGACATCTAAACATCACAAAGAACCCAAAAGAAGAAGAAGAAGAAGAAGAAGAAGAAGAAGTCATACCCAAACAAAGAAAAAATAAAACAACAACAATAAAAAATAAAAAATAAAAACTCACCTCATCGGCATCTAAGCCGTCAATCACCATCCGCCAAGCCTGCAAAGAATGCTTGGGAGGCGCTGACAGACGATACTTAGGTAGCCAGCAAAGAAACCTTAGAAACATATCATCAACATCTTCCAAAAGTTGTGGACCAACCCCAAAATATTCATACATCCAAAGCTGCAGAAAAAAAAAAAATCAGTACACATCAATAATAACACAAATAATCTTTGCAAAAAAACACCTAATCAAGAATTTAAATCTCACCTGTCAAACAAATGGTGCCTCTCCTAAACTTAAAAGACTACACCAAGAAAGCTGAGTCATAAAATGAAAAAGGGTCGCATAAGTCATGCTGCCCCAATCATAATTTTTTATCCAACTAATATCCCTAAAACTCCACAAGTAACGTAAACTCACAGTGCTCCCCAAGTCAGGACACAAGAATAGTTTCAATGAAAAGAAGCATAAACAACCAAGTGCCAGTTGCCATTGTCTCACGTTTGTCAATATTGGAATATAGCCACATTAAGGACACATTGTTGCTGTTGACTTGTGGAGGGATCACACCCAAAAAGCTCATAATCTCTGCTAGTGAAATGGAATCATTACCCTCAATTCTCTCACCGCCTAGTTTCAAGCCAGTAAGGGCTAAAAAGTCATACGGTCTCAACATCACCTCAATAATTCCAAAAAAAATGAAAGGTACAAGTGATATCCCAGAATCACTCTGACAATGTGACAAGCAGCTAAACATCCTTTGTACTTAATGGTGTCGTAATCCAACAGAGCTTGGAAGAATGTTTTAAAGCTAGCTTTGTTGATGACATTTCTAATGTTTGGAGATAATGCCGCCCACCCATGTTTTAGAAACTGTAGACTACCTGACTCTTGAGATTCTACAATTAACCAGAATATCCCATATGAGAAACATAAACAAACAACAATGACACCACACACACACACACACACACACAAAAAGACAAAAGGAGCTTAGCCAATCATCATCGTGACATGCACAAAAATACCCTGTTCCAAAAATACTTACCTCAAAATCCCAATAAATAAATAAAGATGACCCTTACAAAAATTAGCCGCAACACCCTAACAATACCCCCAATCAACCAAAATAAAATCCTTCATCTCCATAAAATCATTCAAAAATCACTCAAACATATACCCATGAAAAATAATACCTAAAGAAAATTTCATACCCATGAAAAATAATACCCACAAAGAAAATTCCATACCCATGAAAAGTAATACCTAAAGAAAATTCCATACCTATGAAAAATAATACCCAAAGAAAATTTCATACCCATGAAATAATACCCACAAAAAATTTCCATACCCATGAAAAATAATGCCCAAACATTCCAACAAAAATTTCATACCCATATAAAATGAGCTTACCCAATTTTGTCTACATATCAAATTCACAATCAATCAAAAATTGTCCAATAATGTCCAAAAATCATATCCAACAAAAAATTCACCAATGACCAACATTGTCCAAACTTCACAATACCCAATAGCTTAATAATTCAAAAATGCCCCAAAATCAGAAATGACCACACAATGATTTCCATCCAAATCATACAATACCAAAAAAAAAAAAAAAAAAAAAAAAAAAATCCACAAGAGCAAATGACATCAAAGATAACAATGCCCACCATAAAGTTCCCAACAAAACAAGAGATCAACAAATTTACCAACAAAAACAAAAAATGAGCTCACCTTGAAATCTTTTTTGGATGAGTGTGGAGCATGAGTGCTTGGGTTTGAAGAAGTCCCTTTTTATCATTCCATTCTATGGATTAATGATACTTCTTCCCATTAAATGTAAGAAAGTAAGGTGGTCTACGAGGAAATGCCATGGAGATGCAAAGAGAAAAAATGGAAATGGGTTTCAAAAATAGGCTTTTTAGGGATACTCAAAAGCTCAAAGATCTGAAGAAATATTCAAGGAATGGTAGAAATCAAGCTTAGAAGCTTGAAGAAGTGATTTTCTAAGCAAGAAATGGTGTGGGAAAAGATAAAATGCAAGGGGAATAGAGTTTGGAATAGTAACAATGGAGGAAGAGGAAGGAAGGAAGAAGAAGAAGTAAAAAAGATGGAGTAATGTTGATATCATATTTTGTCCACCCTCGATTTGCGTGCCAGACCCCAAAAAATCCAAAAATATTATTTTCTCCCCATGAGACCGTGAGAACATCTAGAATGATGTGGCGCAACCCATTCGAATAGCGGAGCACCCAAAGTGCATTTTTTAGCTAAAATGACCAAAATGCCCCTAGTCAACCTAGGGTTGACCAAAGGTCAAACAAGGTTAAAATCTACAAAAAATAACACCTTTCATAGTTTTTCATCAAACTTGAGCTTTTTGGAGATTTTTAGCCACCTTGACCAAGTTTGACCCAAAGTTGACTCCAAATAGGCCCAAAAACCCTAATTTTGATCTGGCTGCTGGAATGGGTTAAAACCAATGTCATTATGAATATTATCAAATTCTTATTCCAATGACTATTCATGGGTCAAAATCGGAGTTAGAACGGCCGGGATGTCACAAAAACCAGGTTAACGCACCGATTGATGCACCGCTAACTTCCACATGCTTGTATGCTTGGATTCATGTCTTTCCATGGGCTTGTGTGCTCCATGCCATGTTTGTGCACCTAGACCTAGGCTATGTTTTCCATGCCATGTGCTATTGTAGCCCTTTTGTCTCTTTATCTTTCTTTCTTGTATTTTGGCCTGACGGTTAGAACCTGATCTAGACCCTATGGTCTTTCTCATCATCCATACACCTTGGCCCATATCAAAGGATTTGGATCATCCTATTTTCATGTCTATGTTTGCTTGCTTCTATGCTTTATGCTTGTGTTGGTCTGTCTTGTTCAAGGCTTGGTCACGCTTGGCGCCCTTAGTGGGCGTGTGGTTACATCCGACGCCTATGAGGTCTTGTTTGGATGCAACCACTTGGGACACATTGCCATGATGCCGGTTGCTTCATGCATACCTTCCCCCTTTTCCACTTCATGCGATGATATGCTTGTCATGCTTGTTTGTGCCATATGTTGGCTCTATATGCATCTTTACACGCTTGCTTACATGTCCATGCATGAGTCTTGCTTGCTAGTGTGTTGTCCATTCTTCAACACAATGAAATTATGGATATTTGATCCAAACCTACATTTGTCCTTTGCGAACACCAACTTTTGTTTGCTTTCATGCTTGTTTGTGAAGCTTTTTTGCTTGCTTTCTTGTTTCTTTGCTTGCCATGTCTGTCCTACTTATCTACTTTATGCCTCTCTCATATGCTCTTTGCATCTTTTCCTTCCATTACTCGTTTGCTAGTTTCTTGTCTTTGCTTTTGCATGTACAAACATAGAGTGACGATGCTTAGAGCTAGGGCACAGTCTCCCAGGCGCAAGCTAAAAGGGCATGGACACGAGCATGTAGAGATAAGCCAAGCGGCTGCGTTCAGTAGGTTTAGGAGTTTAGCCCTTCCCTTTTGTTATGTACTCTTCTAAACCCCTTCCTTCCTCCTTCCTTTCTCTCTTAGATGGTTTGTATTAGGTATATCATGCCTTGTACCATTCGTCCTCATCTCTAGAGTATGGCAACCCTTGTTTACTTTCCTGCACCTATATTTTGAGCCATGCTTTAGGGATGTAGGCATTTACTTTCCTACTTTGTGTGCTTGCATTGTGCATGATGTATGTATATATACATGCTCCCGCCGTTTCGGTGTGATCGTCACAATCAATGTCAACTAAGGCAAAGCGATGCCTAATTTCCATTGCGAAAGTAAGGTGACATGTCGCCGAATTTTCACTGTGGAAATTTAGTGCTCGACTCGAATGCCATAGGAAAGAATAGATTGGGACCATGCCCTTTCAAAAGCCAAACCTCAAAGCCCCCATGTATGCAAAGCCCCAAAAGCCAATGCTGAGATCATGTTTTTACTGCCAATTTCAAAAAGTTAAGGTTTTATCAAAACAAAGGACTGTCCTTGGACAAGCGTTGTAAGGTACCTAACACCTTCCCCACACATAACCAAACTTTTGGACCTAAGAATCAGGACTTTTTGCCATCCACATTAGATTAGGAAAAATGCCCTGTTTCTTAACCTAGGATTAGTAATAAAATCAATTAGAAACAGGTGACCAATCACACCTTAGAAAAACCCAATGATTGGTGGCAACTCAACTTACCTTTGGTAATTTCTTAAAATTTGGCCTAGATTCCTGCCATAACGCCAAAGGTAAACCTACCTTCCTCCACCAAGAGAGAGAGCACCTGAAGCCCCGCGCAAACCACGCCACACACTACACACATGCGATACTCCGATAGAGAGGGGCCCTCCAACAGGGCCACCGCCTGCGCGGGAGCGTCACCACAGCAGGTGTTCGAACGAAGGCCCACGATGGTGGTTTCCACCTTGATCGAGGCTGGGTGTCAACAAGTAAAACAATAAAAGAAGGCCAAAATTCCAACCCCCGTTGACCCTTTTTACTTGAGTTAGTCAACTCAGGTTTGATCGAGTTGACTCAATCAAACTTGAGTTAACTCATCCATAAAAAAAAAAAAATGATAATGAAATGAAGAAAAATGAGTGACAAAAAAAATGATGAATGAAAAGATGAGTGAATAAATAAATGAAAATAAAAATGATGAATAAAAAAATGAATGAAATGAAATGAAAAATTGAAAGAGAATTTTTTATTTTTTATTTTTGAAAAAAGACTAAGGAAAAATGGTCTTTAAAGTTTTTAAAAATGATTTCAAAATTTATGACATCAATTTTGTTGAAAAAAATAGGGAAAAAAAAAATAATTTCACAAGGATAAAATTGATCATTTTCGGTGAAACAAAAGGAATGGAAAAATCCCTAAATTGAGTAGATAAAGTCTCAATCATCAAAATTCTGTTTTGATTTTTTAGTACAAATTTTCAGATCAAGACAAATATAGTTCTCAGTCGCCTTCAGATTTTCAAACTGAGCTGAATATAATCGCCTCCAGATTTTCAGATTAAGGCAAATATAGTTCTCAGTCACCTCCAGATTTTTAGACCAAGCCGAATATAGTTTTCAGTCGCTTTCAGATTTTTAGATTGAGCTGAACATAGTTCTCAGTTGCCTTCATTTTTTCAGATTGAGCCGAATATAGTTCTCATTCACCTTCAGATTTTCAGATTGGGCAGATATAATTCTTACTCTACTTCCAAATTGGGCGAATATAGTTCTCAGTCTACTTCCAGATCAGGCGAATACAATTCTTGGTTACCTTACTTCAGATTAGGTGAATATAGTTCTCAGTCTACTTCCAGATTAGGCGAATATAATTCTTGGTCATCTCATTCCAGATTGGGCGAATATAGTTCCTGGTCATCTCATTCCAGATTGAGTGAATATAGTTCTCGATTGCCTCATCAGCATTCAAGATTTTATCTAGGTTTGTCAATTATCAAGTAGATTAGGTGTCCATAGTTCTCATTTTCTGTAAAACAATAAAACACTAGTTCTACATCCAATGATGGGTATTCTGTAGACACTCACTTTTTTTTTACATTGATGGGTATTCACTTTTTAGTTCTGTCAATGATGGGTATTCTGTAAACACTCGATTTTGAACCCATAATTTCATTTTGGAATATGACAAAAATGACCATTTCAAATACCCAAAAATCATAACTGCATTACATGCATTAAATCATTCATTGCATATCATAAAAATGATTTTGAGATTTTAATGGTTGCGATGGTATGCTTGATTCCTAAATTGGACCGCCTGATTGAAAGATACCACAAGATCAATTTTTCACAGTCTACATGCATTGTCTGAGGGTGAAGCTGATCATGTGTGATTAATTAGAATGAATTTTGATTGGTTAAACAATTGAAATTAATTAAATAATTCTATGATTGGTTGTTGGTTTTTATCAAAAATAAGCTTGGTTGCATAGGAATAAAATGGATAATCAGATAACAACAGAATTGTTGATAATTAAGTCTTTTTAGAATATTTATCTATTAGATAATTATTGTTTTAAGGACCTAATTATCAAAATAAAAGGGATTTATTTTGGAATACGAGTTAAAAATACATTCAGGTGCAATTCCCGATTTATGAAATCCCTAAAAAAAGTCCAAATCGAACCAAAGTTGGGAATTGGGCTTTGCACTTGAGAGTGCCAATTGGCACTCTTGGAGTGTCAATTAGCACATGGCAAGTGCCGATCAACACTTCCCTAGTGTCGATTGGCATAGCTTCGAGGCCCGGCCCAGAAACATTCTAATCAAGATAAAACACATCCATTTCGAATTTTTAGGGATAGGAATTCGACCTAATTCGTATCTGATCCAACCTAGCTTATTTTCTAAGCACCAAACCTCTATAAATAGGAAACTAAAATTAGAAATCAGGACCCTTTTTTTTACTCCTCTCTCCCCTTACGTTAAAGAAATTCTGGAAGCTTTGCTTTAAGAATTTCTTTTCTATTAAAAGGCTTCACATAAATCCTTAGAAATTCATTCTCTTTGATCTCTATGATAGTTCTCTATTTGTGGAATACATTCATGCAAGCATGATTCTAACTTTACATTCCATAACATGATTTTATTTTAATTTCAAAAACATGCTCTTATCTATGCTTTATTTTCCATGAATGTGATGTTGCTTTTTGTGTTTAAATAACCGTGTAGGTCATATGTTATTGCATGCTCTATTTCTTTCTTTTGAAAAATTCACATGAGTAGTTGATGAACATGCCTAGATCTAGGGTTAAAATCAGATCTGCATTTTTCTCCATGTTTCTTTTTCAAAACTAAAATCCGATCTGCATTTTTTTTCGTGTTTCTTTTTCAAAACTAAACAAAATCTATATTTTTCCCATGATTTTCAAAGATAAAATCTAATATGTATTTTATTTATAAAATCTTATCTATATTTTATTTATAAAATCTAATCTGTATTTTGTTTATAAAATCTGATCTGTATTTTGTTTATAAAATTTGGTCTGTTTTTTAATAAAAATCTGATCTGCATTTTTTTACAAAATCTGTTCTGCATTTTTCAAAACAAAATTTGACCTATTTTTTTTTTAAGTAAAAACCAAATTTGCATTTTTTCACATAAAATTGGTATATATATATATATATATATATTACATTTTAAAAATCCAAACCTGATCTGAATTTTTATTAAATATTCATTCTTTTTCTTTTATGGAAACTCAATTTTGAATTTTTCCCCAAGCATTCTCATCAAACCTTTTTTACACAAAATAAAGTTGCAAATCTAAGGTTCTTAAATAGCATTTTAACCCTAGGTCTAAGATTTGACATGTCATTTGTTGTACATCATTTGACATTTTGAATATGGGTATTTAATGGTTATTTAAAGTCTAGAAGGCCAGATTCTGTATGGGCAGGGTAGGTGCCTAACACCTTCCCATCCTATAACCTATCCCTCAAATCTTAGAATCTTAGGTTGGTGGATTTAGTGTCTTATTTTATTTTGGGTAGATTGTGACTAGGAAACAAGACTTTGTATTTTCCTTTTTTTACTAGATTCTACCTAGGAATCAAAGCAATGTAAAGATCTTTCTACCAAGATGTAATTATTTCCAATTAATGAGAATGCATACTATTCAATATATATATTATAGTTTGTAAAGTTTTCTTATTTTACTTATAAAATAAATGCCGATGCCTACACCCTTTTCTAATAGCACCCAAAATTTTCCCAGTCTCTCACACCCCTATTCTATGGTGAAGGTAGTCTTGGTCATGTCCCTTGAAACCATCTTGATTTGGTTGCATCTTGAGAAACCATCCATGAAAGACATCAAGGCACTACTGACTGTGTTATCCACTAAGACATCCATGTGAGGAAGAGGGAAGTCATCCTTATGGCAAGCTTTGTTCAAATCCCTAAAATCCACACACATTCTTACCTTCCTATCTTTCTTGGGTACAGGTACAACACTGGCTATCCACTTGGCTTGGTGCGGGTTTGATGAACCCTACCTTCAATTGCTTGGTGACCACTTCTTTGATCTTTAGAAGCCATTTAGTTCTTATGCACCTCAAATTTTGTTTGGCAAGCACCATGTGAGCATAAGTGTCAATGTGATGTTGGGCTATCTCGGGATTAATGCCAGGTATATCATCATAGGACCATGCAAATACTTCTTGAAATTCTGTGAGCAACTCTTTGAGATCTTTTCTTTCTTTTTCATTTAGGGTTGAGCCAATTTTAATTAAACGTGGATTCTCATCATTGCCCAAATTAAGAGTTTCGAAAGTTAGTTCCATAGGTTCAAATTTTTTTTTTCCAATTGTTTATTAATTTCATTTTCAAATTCTTTTGACTCATTTAAGTGCAAAATTTCAATATTATGGGACAATCAAAATAAGCAAAATAAGAATTCAACTTATTAAAAATGTTGAAAAGTACATTGAGACTTGTACTACACACTTTTTGTCCCACATTTTTAGAAAACCCAACTCAAGTCCAATTATTAAGTTGCCCCACGACAGGTATAATAAAGGTTGGTCACTTGGCTCCTCGTTGGTGATGGCAAACACGTCCCCCTCCATCTTTAGCATAGCCTCCATTACTTCAACATCCATGTAATCCACTCAGTCGACTTCTTTTTAAACTTCCTTGATCACCACTGTAAGCTTTTCCCTGAAGGTGAGCTTTTCGTTGAAGAATATCTCCCATCCCAGATACACCTTCCTTCCTTACCTACCCAAAGTTCGGGAAAGCCACAAAAAGGGAAATCTCCCCCTTCCTTCACAAAGTTTCCATTAAGAGTACCAAGGTTCTTCAGCCACCCATTTTCCTTCTTTTCCAAGACCCATATATCCCATGTTCTTCATCATTGCAATCACCTCATGGCTACAATATAGGACCAAATCCGAAGTATACCTTTCATCCTTCAATCCATAATAAACCACGTTCACAAATTCAAAGCCACTCATTTGGAGCTCACCTCCTCCTTCCTCAAGTCCACAAATCGGTGCTAGGATCTCACCATCACTGAGCATTATAGCAATTCCTCCCTTCCATAGGATCTTCATCTTTTGGTGTAGAGAAGTGAGAATAACCCCAATAGGATGAAGCCATGCCCTTCCTAAGAGAACGTTGTAGTTAGGAGTGATGTCCATGACATGAAATTCCACAATTGTTTCTATTGGGCCAATCTTGCAAGGAGCTTTGAAAGTATTAATAACCTTCCTTGAAGTATTTTCATATGCCTTAACGATCAAAGGAGAGGGTATGATTGTTTCTAAATCTAATCTAGTGGTAAGGTCAGTCCTAAAAGGACATACATTTAATGTGTATCCATTATCAATCAACACCATAGGAACCTTGGCGCCCATGCATTCGATGGTGATTTGTAAAGGTCTAGTGTGAGTGGCCCCTTCGGGAGGAAGTTCCTCATTAGAAAAAGCAAGAAGAGGATGAGATGGGGCCTCCACTCCCATGAGAGATAATACTTCATGTGGTGTAGTTTCTATAGGCACCTTTTTCCCATTCAAAGCATCCAAGAAAGCACTACAATGCTTGTGAAAAGCAAGCCCCATACAGATACATGAGCTTGAGTCTTCTTTAATTGAGTTAAAACTTGATCTTCTTCCTCTTTCTTTTCCTTCCCTTTAGGTTCAATGGGCTTGGACCCTTCTCCTATGTCCTTACTAGGATGATCTTTCTCCAAAAATGATGGTTTGTAGTGTTTCACACTTCTAGTAATATTGGCCACATTGTCCTCTATGACTCTTCTCTTTACCTTGGCCATCCTTTGGGAAGTATCCCCCACACAACCACTGCATTCTTCAAAACCTCATCTTCTTCATCCCATATTCCTTGGAATTCTACGGTGTTAACTTCCACGGTATCTATCAACTTTGAACAATCCATTCAATCTCATCGATTTGCACCCAATTCCACTAACGTCCAAGAAGTGTGGACTCTCAATTAGTTGCAAAAGGAAAATCAAAAGAGTGACTTACACTCTCATACACACCACCTTTCAATGATGTTTTTCACTCATAAATAATTCTGTACGTTTTTCCTTTTATATCGAACCAATTATCTAATTGGACTGGCCTTTTGGGCCTTTCCAATTGGGCTTAAGTACGTGGCTTGGAGTGGGACCAAAAGGGACCAATAAGACACTAGCTCCAATGGGCCTTGGGCTTTTCTGTCAACTCTTGACAAGTCTAAAGTTACCATTAACTATATTTAATACCACTATATAAATATAGTTGCACTCTAGGCCTTATCTATAAATTATATCCCAAGACTTTATTGTACATGCAAACCCCTTCATAAAATATTCATAGTAATACAAAGTCACAAATGTGGACTGCCATTTTGTAGATTACTATATCTTAATCCTTCAGTACCCGGTTTAATCCTTTTAAGTTATTCTTCATATATTTATAAAATCCAATTTCATATATATATATATATATATATTTTAGTAATTTCTTACCAAAGTGGTTAGGCCTAACTCTCTAAATAACAAACCCATTAAACTTATCTCAAGGGAATATTTTATATCTCCATTAAGAGACTATAAATTGCATCTTGAGAATATATGTTCCATCAATACTAAATATGGCTGTCTAACATACTGAGGTTTTGACCTTTACTTTAGATCTCACTCCAAATATATCAAAGCAACCTACATTTCATGATCAAGTCCATTATTCTCTCAGGATTAAGAGTTCATGTAAATATAAGTCGTGAGATTTATTATTCATTTGACAGTTCTTAGGAGAATAACAAATCTCACAGCAGTCCAGTTCAATATGTCTTAACTCTTAAAATATATCAACACATCAACTAGAAGTCTCTACTTCCATGATCAAGACAAATCATTGTAATTGATATGTTATAGTCTTCCCAGATGAAATGCCCAATTTCATCACCAACTACGAACTATAATTCTGAGTTTACAAAAAACTTATGACTTATATCTTCTGTGACTAAATCACATAAATCACATACTATGCATCTCATGGACTATGTAATAATGTCCGAATATTCATGTTACCATTATTTCAAATAATAATAATAAAACAACTTTATTTAACATAATTTTAAGTCATACATAATGTCATACACAATGTCACACTTAATATCATACATAACATCATATAATAAGATTTAAGGGCACTAATCCTAACAATCTCCCACTTGCCCTAAAGACTATTGTGCATTCATCTAACTCCAATTCCCTTCAAATGTGACTCGAAAGTCTTTTGAAGCAAGGCTTTAGTAAATGGATCTACTAGATTATTTGCACTTTCAATCTTTGCTACCACCACATCTCCACGAGCAACAATATCTCAAATGATATGGTACTTCCTCTCAATGTGCTTTCCTTTCTTATGATTCCTTAGATCTTTAGATTGTGCAACTGCTCCACTGTTGTCACAAAACAATGTGATTGGAACTTACTCCATTCTCATTACACCAAGGTCAAAAAGGAATTTCTTGAACCACACAACTTCTTTTGCTGCCTCACAAGCAGCATCATATTCTACTTCCATGGTGGAGTCCGCAATACAAGATTGCTTAATACTCCGCCAACTTATGGCTCTATCTCGCAAGGTGAAAACACATCCTGATGTGGATTTTCTGAAATCTAGATCCGATTGAAAGTCTAAATCTGTATAGCCCATAGGTATCAAATCCTCACTTCGGTAAATAAGCATATAATCTCTCGTTCTTTGTAGATACTTGAGAATATGCTCTACAGCTTGCCAATGTTTTGGTCCTAGATTTGATTGATATCAGCTGACCACGCCTACTGAATAGCAGATATCTGGTCTAGTACAAAGCATGGCATACATAAGACTTCCCACTGTCGAAGCATAAGGAACTTGTCTCATCAAATCTTCTTCCTCTTGAGTCTTAGGCCTTTGGTCATCAGACAGAGGAACTCCATGTCTGAAAGGAAGTAATCATCTCTTGGAGTTTTGCATGCTAAACCGTTTTAGAACCTTATCTATATATCCAGCTTGTGATAAGCCTAACATCCTATTCTTGCGATCTCACCAAAGCTTAATCCCTAGAATAAAGTTAGCCTCACCTAAGTCCTTCATATCAAATTAGCTTGACAGCCAAACCTTTACTGATGACATTACCCCTACATCATTTCCAATGAGTAGAATATCATCAACATAAAGCACTAGGAACATTACTACTTTATCTTGATGTCTTTTGTACACACATGGTTCATCAAGATTTTGCTCAAAACCAAATGACTTGATTGCTTGATCAAATCTGATGTTCCATAACCTAAATGCTTGCTTAAGTCTATAAATGGACCTTTTCAACTTGTATACCACATGCTCTTGGTTCTTAGCTATGAAACCTTTTGGTTGCATCATATAGATTTCCTCTTCAAGATTGCCATTAAGAAATGCAGTCTTGACATCCATTTGCTAAATCTCATAATCAAAATGAGTAGCAATGGATAAGAGAATTCTAATAAATTTAAGCATTGCTACTGGAGAAAAGGTTTCATCATAATCAATACCTTCTTTTTGTGTATACCATTTCACCACTAACCTTGCTTTAAAGGTTTCAACCTTTCTATCTATCCATCTCTTCCTCCTGTAAACCCATTTGCAACCAATAGGTTTAATGCCGTTAGGCGCCTCTACAAGATCCCAAACTTGATTGGAATACATGGAATCTAATTCAGATTTCATAACTTGGACCCAATGATGTGCATCTATATCACTCATTGCCTCTTCATAAGTGTAGGGATCCGATTCAACCTCTTCAGAAATAGTTTCATAAGTTTCTCCCAAACCTATGAATCTTATAGGAGGCCGAACAATTCTCCCACTACGACGAGGTACTTGTGTACTAGACATCTCATGAGTAGTATCTTGCAGTGTATCTAATATAGCCACATCATCCCTAGTTTCATCCATTAGTTGTTTATTTACAGATTCATTCATTTCAGATAATACAACTCTACTTTTAGGAGTAAAATTATTCATATAGTCATTTTCCAAGAATTTGGCATTTGTGCTAACAAACACTTTATTATATTTATGACTGTAGAATAAACCTCAAACAGTTCCTTTTGGATACCCTACAAAGAAAACCACTTCTGTTTTAGACTGTAACTTGTCAGACTTTCCTTTTAACAGACAACCCCAAATTTGGAGATGTCTCATACTAGGCTTACGCCCATTTCACAACTCAATAGGTGTTTTAGGAATAGACTTCGAAGGTACTAAATTCAGAAGATACATTGCAGTGTTTAAGGCATATCCCCAAAAAGAAATAGGTAGAGTTGAATAACTCATCATGGACCTAACCATATCTAAAAGAGTCCTATTCCTTCTTTCTTCTACACCATTTTGTTGTGGAGTTCCAAGTGCAGTCAATTGGGATACAATCTCATTTTTAGTTAAGTAATCCTTAAAATCCCTAAGAAGGTATTCGTCATTTTGATCAGATCGAATGGCCTTTATGTGTTTGCCTAATTGATTCTCAACTTCAACTCTAAACTCTTTGAACTTTTCAAAAGTTTCGGACTTTCGTTTCATTAGGTACACATAACCAAATCTAGAGTAATCATTAGTGAATGTAATGAAATACTCATAGCCACCTCTTGCCTGGATTGACATAGGACCACATACATCAGAATGCACTAGTTCTAGCAAATCTTGTGCTCTTCTACCTTTTACATTAAAAGATCGTTTTGTCATTTTACCTTCCAAACAAAATTCACAAACTAGAAATTCATCAAAGTCCATGGGCTCTAAGAGTCCATCTTTGATCAGTCTTTGAATTCTATTTGAATTAATATGACCCAAACGCAGGTGCCAAAGATATGCATCACCAGTAGAAGGAAACTTTCTCTTTAATAATTTCACATGTGAGTTATTATCTAATTCAGAATTACATAATTCATGCTTATCAGGAGTTAAAATATAAAGACCATCCACAATATTTCCAAAACAGATCAACACTTTACCCTTCTTTATTACAACATTGTCTTTAAGGATAACACAATATCCATGTTTACCTAAGTAGCAGAAATTAAATTCCTACGAACATTAGGTACATATAAACAATCTTCCAATACTAAAACTCTTGACTTAAAACATAAATTAAACACTCCAACAGCTACAACCGGAATCCTGCTCCCATCAGCCAAAGTAAGAAACAACTCCCCTTCTTTAAGCTTTCTGGTCTCCTGGAACCGCTACAAGGAATTGCAGATATGATTAGTACAACCTAAATCCACACACCAAGAATCCGTGGGATTCTATACCAAACATATTTCTAGAAGGAATGTATTATTCATACCCTTATTCTTGGTAGCCTTGAATATTGGACAGTTTCTCTTCCAATGTCCTTTCTCACCACAATGGAAACATTTTCCTTTGAACTTCTTTTGTTTGTCAGCAACTCCTAAGGCAATTTGTTTACCTTCTTGCTTGGTGAAGTCCTTCTTCTTCTTCTTCTTTTTACCCTTGCCTTTCGACTTAGGTTGAGAAGTAGAAGCTTCACCAACATTGACTTCAACATTGGAAGTACCAAGGATGCCTTCCGCCGCTACCAATTCATTCATTTCAAACAATGTATAAACCTTTTTGTTCATATTGTAATTAAGTTTGAATTCCTTGAATGATTCCGGTAGTGACTAGAGTATCATATCCACTTGGGATTCTCCATCAATATCGGCACCTAAAACCTCCAATGTGTTCAGATTAGAGATCGCTGTAAGACAATGCTCCCTTACTGAACTTCTTTCAGTCATTTTGGTATTATAAATTTGCCCTATGGTTTCTTGCCTTGCAAAACGGCCTTGCTCACCAAACATCTCCTTCAGACTTAGTATAATGTCTGAAGCTAGTTCTACATCCTGCATTTGATACTGTAGAACATTTGAGATAGATACTAGGATGTAGCACTTGGCCATCTCATTAGATTTTTGTAGACGATCATATCGCTGTTTTTCCTCGAATGAGCATCTAATGAAGGAAAGCTAGGACATGGTTTAGTAAGAACATACTTATACTCTTCAGCAGTAAGAATAATGTCCAAATTTCTTTTCCAATCAACATAGTTGGATCCATTCAGTTTGTTTTGATTAAAAATAGTAACAAGTGAGCTAAAAGATGCCATGTTCAAATCTGAAAACAATAAACATGAATATAATAAGTAAACTGAACATTATCAATTTAGCATATAAACATATAGTAGGAACCTTAATAAAACCATAATATAATATATGCAATGACAACTCAATCCCGTATTCAATATCCCTCAGCATAGAGTGAATATAAAATACTATGATTGATTGAGAACTATTCTCATTATTAGTGCTGTCATGATAACTCTTATCAAACACTAATAATATACCGTTTTACATTTGGCCTCTAAATAATGATAGTAAGAACTCAGCATAGAGGATACTATAATATTTAGTCTAGTGTATACCATTGTCTAAAATCATGTGTATCCACATTTCATCCCCTTAACAAGCTTATTTTGTAGTACCATGATACAAAACACCCTCCGCATGGAATGTAAAACTCAAGGCTGAGACAAGGTGTTTGATCAAACCACTATAAACCAAGAAATTCAATCTTGTAGGACCATGAAATAAATACTCTCCGCATGGAATGCTAAGCTCAAAGCAAAGACAAAGTATATATCTCACACTACTATGAACCAACAATGGAAGCCGTGAGATCCAACCCTTCTATCTCTCTCCCACTAGATTTTCTAGAAAAGGTTTTTAATTATAAAATATGCATAATCTAATTACACATAGTCTTAGTACTTTTACATGTGAAAACACTTAGAAAAATTTCTGATTTTATTTCTTTCGATCGATTGAATGTGCCCCTCGATTGATCGAAAAAATTAAAAAATTCGACCTTTTGACCTGTTCGATTGATACTCGATTGCCTCTCGATTGATCAAAAAACAGATTCAATCAATCGACTAGCAATCGAAAATCAATCTATTTAAAAAGTCTGATCACTGTCTCACTCAATCGATCGAAAGTGATTTTCAATCGATCGAAAATCGCGAAACTCAAATTTCCAGAAATTTTCTAAGGTAGTTTTCTTCGTGTTTCATGAACAAACATTCAACATATGAACATTACAGATAGAGATTGATGTCAAAACTGAATTCTATTGATGCTATAGCCTTAAAAATTAATTTAACGTGCTTAAATTCAAATTTAAACAACATCATAACATCAATTTCAGTTTTCATCAAATCATAGTTTCAACAATATGCAGAAAATTAAAAAACATAATCTTCTAACAATATGAAACTATTAACTCTAATTCTAAAACTCACAAAACATGTTAAACAGATTAGAAATTGAAGACCGCTCTGATACCAATTGATGGAAATAAGTATGTACGCAGCGGAAGATAAATGGATCTACTTCATTCATAATCTATAACATACACTATGCAATTTTCAGAATTCGAGTATAAGTGAGCATACCTTGTGAAAGTTCAAAATGTGTATAAAACACCCTTGAACGTTTAGACCCCAAATTATAAAATATCAATTTAAGCTTATAATCGAACAATTAATGTGCAGAACATGAGCATAAGCCAATTACATAATTGATAACTAATCTATGCCAAATATAAACACATCCATAGCAGTAAATATAAGGCAAAGACAAAGGGAAGGAAGATGCAAATACACGAATAACACACGATGTGTTATCGAAGAGGAAACCGAAGTACTCGGCGTAAAAACTCTCTGCCGCCCTCCAAGTGGTCAAATAATCCACTAAAGAATGTAGTTGGGATACATGAACATCAGAAGACCCTCCAAGCCTAATCTACCCAAGGACCTAAGCTCTCCAAGCTTCTTGCTCCAACGAGGTTACGCCGAACCTATTTCTTCTTTAGCTTCCCGGATTTTGCCACTAGACCATAGCATCAACCAATGTATATTGATTCCTTCCAAATTGCTTCCCTTAGCACCAAATGAACCTTCTCACAGACGTAGGTGTGGTGAGATAAGGATTTGGTCAATGACCTCTCAAGGATGTGACAATGGAAAGGAAGAGAGTAGAGGAATTTATAGAGTCTCTAAGGTAAAGATTGGGGATGAGGCAATCTTGTTTTTCACTAGAGTTTCTCTCACAAAATTCTCTCTGAAAGCTCTCTCCATTTAGTGGGTATAAGGGTCTATATATAGTGGTGTGCGTTTGGAATACGAAGAGACAGATTTTGCCAAACAGGGTTGATGTAACAAATAGACAGATTTTGCCTTCAGATTTTGTCCAAGTCGCAAGTTCAAGTTGCGATGTAACAGGCTGGCCAGCCTAAGACTTTTGTCCTGTAGTGCGATAGCTAGCGCGACCCTTTAGCTCCCCATGTGTGCATCTTGTGTGCCTGTAGTTGGCGGCTTGCCAGTCGTGAGTCAGCTACGAGTCCTAGCTGTGAAACCCTGCTTTCTTACACATACTTGAGTTTTTCTTCACCTCTTCTCACATACTACCCTTACAATAATCCCACCTAAATACAGGGTTACTAAGTGTTAAATTACAAGCAAATTGGCACAGAATAAACCCAATAAGATGGTTGATAAATTTCAACCTTATACCTTGAAGTGGTGAATTTCAAAATAAAGATCGAAGCAATTAGGAATACTCTTTATCTTCACTCCAATTCCACTAACGCCCAAGAAGTATGGACTCTCAATTAGTTACAAAAGGAAAATCAAAAGAGTGACTTACACTCTCATACACACCACCTTTCAATAATGTTTTTCACTCACAAATAATTCTGTACGTTTTTCCTTTTGCATCCAACCAATTATCTAATTGGACTGGCCTTTAGGGCCTTTCCAATTGGACTTAAGTATGTGGCTTGGAGTGGGACCAAAAGGGACCAATAAGACACTAGTTCTAATGGGCCTTGGGCTTTTCTGTCAACTCTTGACAAGTCCAAAATTACCATTAACTATATTTAATACCACTATATAAATATAGTTGCACTCTAGGCCTTATCTATAAATTATATCCCAAGAATTTATTGTACATGCAAACCCCTTCATAAAATATTCATAGTAATACAAAGTTACAAATGTGGACTGTCATTTTGTAGATTACTACATCTTAATCTTTAAGTACTCGATTTATTCCTTTTAAGTTATTCTTCATATATTTATGAAATCCAATTTTATAAATATATATATATATATATATATACTTTAGTAATTTCTTACCAAAGTAATATATATATATATATACTTTAGTAATTTCTTACCAAAGTGGTTAGGCCTAACTCTTTAAATAACAAACCCATTAAACTTATCTCAAAGGAATATTTTATATCTCCGTTAAGAAACTATGAATTACATTTTGAGAATATATGTTCCATCAACACTAAATGTGGCTGCCCAACATACTGAGATTTTGACCTTTACTTTAGATCCCACTCTTGATGTATCAAAGCAACCTACATTTCATGATTAAGTCCATTATTCTCTCAGAATTAAGAGTTCATTCAAATATAAGTCGTGAGATTTGTTATTCATTTGACAGTCCTTAGGAGAATAACAAATCTCACAACGGTCCAGTTCAATATGTCTTAACTCTTAAAACATATTGTTAGAAATTTAGACCCCTTAACACACAACCAGATTGAGTAGCCTAGTTAATTAGCCAAGTTGTTACTTAGTCAAATTAAGCAATTCTAGGTTAAAACAATCAAACAATTATATCAAGAAAATATAACAGCGGAATAATAAATAACACAAGATATGATCAATCAGGAAAACCAAACCGGTAAAAAACCTGGGGAGGATTTTACCCACCGATCCTCAAGGCAAAACTGGATCCACTATGAAAGAATCGAAGTTCATACAAAGGACTTACAAGCTCCCCGCTCGACTTCCTAATGCTACCTACCAGTAGAACTTACTGACACGACCCCGTGCAAACTCCGAATCCACGGACTCCTTCTTTCTTGAATTCTTCAATCAGCTACAAGCACCCACGCTTGATATTCTTTAAACTTCAATGGTAGCAACCAAGTTGATCATCAAGATGTTGAAGTAATCTCCATCTAGAAAACCCTAAGCTTTGTGTAAAGGAAACCTCCTCTAGATCTCACAAGAGATTTACACAAAACAGCAATGTATAAGCAACAATATAACTGGAGCAACTCTAAAAACGTGGCTAGGGTTTTGCCTTATATACTTAGGGCAAAAACATAAAACCCTAAACGTTTAATGAGTTAGGGCTGAGTTGGAAAACTGCAGAAAAATGCAATCTGATCGATTTTCGATCGATTGAATCTATTCTTCGATCGATCGAGCCAGACCGAAATGCCCCAATGCATCTATAGTCTCTCGATTTCAACTTTACAATAATTAAACAACTTTGAGCACACTTTAACAAGACTAAACAAATTGTTTTGATCATGGTTTGTCAATATTACAAATTAGAGTTCTAAATACATAAATTCCTAAACCTTTAGAACCTAACACATATCAACACATCAACTAGAAGTCTCCACTTCCATGATCAAGACAAATCATCGTAATTGATATGTTATAGTCTTCGCAGATGAAATGTCCAATTTCATCACCGACTATGAACTATAATTCTGAGTTTACAAAGAACTTGTGACTTATATCTTCTGTGACTAAATCACATAAATCACATACTATGCATCTCATGGACTATGTGATAATGTCCGAATATTCATATTACCATTAATTCAGATAATAATAATAAAACAACTTTATTTAACACAATATTAAGTCATACATAATGTCATACACAATGTCACACTTAATATCATACATAGCATCATACAATGGGATTTAAGGGCACTAATCCTAACAGATTTTATAGCCGGATTTCTAATGGAAGTGACAATACTGATTAAGGTTTCAAGTAAGAGGTACGAGGTTAGGCATAGGTGTGGGATCTAGAGGCTTGATGAATTCTTTGGAAGATAAATTCTCATATGCTTGGGCAAGGGTCATTCCTAGGTCAGAGAATTCTCGGCGGGCTTTCTTTATGAAGCTTGGGTAGGCTAAGGTTTGTGAAGGTATGATGACACTTACATTCATGGGATTGGGAGTCTTAGAGGTAGTCACTCCTCCTCCATATGCCTTCTTGATTAGAGGTTTACTCTCACCCTTCTCCAATTGTCCATTGTTGATGGCATCCTCTATCCTAGTTCCACAATCACACAACTTTCCAAAAGAACTAATAAGCGATGACAAGAGCCTACTATTATACACCGGAAGTAAACTCTTGATAATCATGTTGATTTGATCTTTCTCATTTGGCCTATTAACCATCCGAGATGCCTTTCCCCTCCATCTTGTCATGTATTTGGAGAATGTTTCCCTTACTCCTTGCTTAGTGGTCTCAAAATCTCTCAAAGTCACATCAATCATGGTATTGAAGATGAATTGATCCACAAACAACTCTATTAGCTCATTCCACACCTTAGTCTTGCTAGGATCCAAACTATAGTACCACCTTTGAAAGCATAAAAATACGAAAAAGAGGCTATACAAAACCATACATGTGAAAGCAGAAGCAAAAACAAATACATAAAAATTAGGGTTTTTGGGCAAGTTTGTGCGCACACATGAACTTCCTGGCGCATAATCAAGCCTGCGTGCGCAGGCAAGATTAGGCGTACGTAGGTTTCTGCCCAGAAACCCTAGAAAAATAGCAGATGCAATAAAACTTAAAATGAGAAATCTAAAATCTTATCATGCTTCCAAAACATACAATTACATAAACCTAAGCTAGATAAACATATTAAGGCATAAAACAACAAAAAACTAAAGCAAACAAAAAGATTAAAGAGCAGAAAAGAAAGGAAAAGAAAGGAAAAGAAAAAGAAAAGTTTGAAACTAATACCTCAAAGAAAAGCTCTTCAAGCTTGATTTTAACTGTTCCACTCGATCAAATCTATTCACAATTCAATAAAAGAGTGATTAGTAATCTTAAACTCAAAGATCAAGGCTAGAAAAGACCCTAATCAAAAGAAAATTAAATTAAGGATGTTTTGTCAAACTCCCTCTTTGATTCACTATTTCTAGTGATTCTTAGGCTGCGTTTGTTTTGGGTGAAAACTACTTCTGGAAATGCTTTTCTGTAAATGCGGGTGTTTAGTTACGCATGGAAAATAGCATTTCCAGAAATTCATTTAAGTTGACCCATGGTCAAGGGTGAAATTCTTTTCTCTTTTTTATTTTCACTTCAAATGCCATTTTCCAGAAAACACAGAGAGAGAGCATAGAGAGAGAGAGAGAGAGAGAGAGAGAGAGAGAGAGCACAAGCTATGAGCTCGAACCGCCGCTCTAAGCCTGAAGCAACCGCCGGCAACCTTCGAACCACGAACCGACGAACCCATTGCCTTCAACCCAGACCCAGACCCATCGCCTCCTCGATCTCACCTTTCCACCAACCTCGATCTCGTTGTCAACCCAGACCCATCACTTTCTCTTCCTCAATCTCTCAGTTTTGTTTTTTTAAAGTTTGATTGTTGTTGTTGTTATGGTGGTGTGGTGGTGATATTTTGGTGGTTGTGGCTTTTGATTACTGGAATTTGCTGCCAGAATTTTTTGTTGAATTGGCTGTGATGTTGAAATTTTTTGTAATAAAATTTGTTCGGATGTTGAGAAAATAGCTGAGAAAATGTGAAAGAATTGTAGGAAAATAGCATTTTCAGAATAGAACCAAGCGCATGAAAATATTTTCTACAACAATTTTTATAATACAACCAAACACCTGAAAATATTTTCCTTTCCCAAAAATAGCATTTCCAGAAAATAGGCTATTTTCTGGAAATTATTTTACGCGAACCAAACGGACCCTTAGTGTTTTCCATGGGATTTCTGTGTTTTTTGAAAATATACCATGTAATGCTCCTTATAGCGTGACAAAAGGGGGCACAGAACGACTCTTAAATGATGTGAGATTCATTCCCTCTTTGTTTAGTTTATGGATTTCGCTTTGTGCGCACAAGATCGAGCCTGCATGCACAGGTCGATTCTTATGTACACATAGCAAGGGTTTTCTTGGCTTTATTTTTCCAAAAATAAATTTATTTGTTCATTAAAATTTATATTTTTCATTTTAACATTTCTCAAGTCAATTTAATATCTAATTGGGTCCTAAACCAATCTTGGGTCTTATAATTCAACATCATTACGGAACGGGGCCTAAGTCATAAAGAGTACAAAATGCAGTGTCTATAGGGGGCCCAAATCCCTGAAGGCTCAAGGGTTTTTGGAGGAAGGGCCGCCACAACATACTTGAACCGTTTTTCTAAGAAGTGGCCCCACATGAAAAATTATTTGCCCCCCCCCCCTCCAATTTGTCCACGATAGTGTTCCTTCCAAGCTTACTTTTCACCTTTTAATATTTTCACTCATTTATTATTAGTTTTTACTATTGAAACTCCTTCACATATCAGATCATTAGCTTGATTAGAAGTTTTACCTTTTCAATTCCCAAGCTTTAATATATTTTTTCTGATATGGTGTAAGTTGATACTAGTCTTTTATTGTTGTTATATTGCTCTCTGTTGTAAGTTGATATTGTTATCTGCATTTATTGCTAGTAAATATTGCCCTATGTTGCCGAATATATCTAATGCTGTTTTTCCTGCACTATTTTTTCAGCTCTATCTTTCTATGGCCATTCTTCTGGCTTGGTATTCTTTCTTTTCTTTGCATAAAAGTTATACCTTTTGTCTCAAAAAAGAGTGCTAAACTTATTTGAAACTAGCAAAAATGACTTTGAAATCTTGAGAGGTAATAGAGTATTCTTCTCCTTTTATTTATTAAATCAATTGATAGGCATTATTCAAATTTCAGTTTTGGCTTCTATTTTGCTCAAACAATCAAATTTGAATGTCATCTTGTATTTTTATATATAATTTCATATTGGTTTATAATGATTTTGTTATTTTTAATTTCTAAAAATATTATATCTTCTTGGAGATGTAGTTATTATATTTATATATTTAATTTCCTAAATGGTTTAAACTTATGGTTGTTAAAAGGACTAAGGGTTCATTTGGTTGGAGGAGTGGAAAAGTAGGAGGATAGAAAATGGTTGGAGGGTGGAAAAGTGAAATGATAGAAAAGATTTTAATTTTCCTCATTTTTGTTTGGTTGGGAGTTGTTGATACCTGAAAGTTCAAAATGCGTGTAAAACACCTTTGAACGTTTAAATCCCAAATTACAAAAAATCAATTCAAGTTTATTATCAAACAATTAATATGCAGAACATGAATATAAGCCAAACACAGAATTGATAAACAATCTAAGCCAATTATAATCACATCCACAACAGAAAATAAAAGGCAAAGATAAAGGAAAAGAGATGCAAACACAAGGATAACACGCGATGTGTTATCGAAGAGGAAACCGAAGCCCTCAGCGTAAAACCTCTTCGCCGCCCTCCAAGCGGTAATAATCCCCTAGAAAATGTAGTTGCGATATATGAACAGCAATAGACCCTCCAAACCTAATCTACCAAGGTACCTAAGCCTTCCAAGCTTCCTGCTCCAACGAGGTTGCACCGAACCTTTTTCTTTTCTAGCTTACCGGATTCCGCTACTAGACCATAGCATCAACCAATAGACATTGGTTCCTTCCAAACTGCTTCCCTTAGCACCAAATGTACTTTCTCATAGACGTGGGTGTGGTGGGATAAGAATTTGGTCAATAGCCTCTCAAGGATGTATCAATGGAGAGGAAGAGAGTAGAGAAATTTGTAGAGTCTCTTAGGCGAAGATTGGGGATGAGGCAATCTTGTTTTTCTCTAGGGTTTCTCTCACAAAATTCTCTCTGGAAGCTCTCTTGATTTCGTGGGTATAAGGGTCTATATATAGTGGTGTGTGTTTGGAATACGAAGAGATAGGTTTTGCCAAACAGGGTAACTTGGCAGCTTGGCCTTGCGGCTTGTCCAAGTCGTGAGTTCAAGTCGCGAGGTAACGCCCTGGCCAGCTTAGGACTTTTGTCGTGTAGTGCGATAGCTAGTGCGACCCTTCAGCTCCCATGTGTGCTTCTCATGTGCCTGCAGTTGACGGCTTGCCAGTCGCGAGTCAGCCGCGAGTCCTAGTTGCAAAACTCTGCTTCTTTGCACAAACTTGAGCTTTTCTTCACACTCTCTTCACACACTACCCTTGCATGAATCCCACCTAAATACAAGGTTGCTAAGTGCTAAATTACAAGCAAATCAGCATGGAATAAAGCCAACAAGATGGTTGATAAATTTTAACCTTACAATCTCCCCATTTGGCTATTCCGTGACAAAACCCTAAAACAAACTCTAGACTTAATGCGTGAGTTGGGAACAGTTGGAAAACTCACTCACACCTAACTCTAGAATCTGTGAAGCTTTTGAACCATAAGAACAAGAACTCCTGAAACACAACAACACAATAAGTTCATTGTATACAGAAAACTTGTAATACATATAGAGCAAGCACAATGCGATCAAGCACAATGGAATTAAAGCAATAGACCATGGCAATACCAAAACAAGCAATCACTATAACCAAGTGATCACAATGCTCATTCACACTTGGAATGAACATTCGAACATTTAAGCTAACAAACACATGGCAAATCACTTGAATGACCAACACTCAACCAATGCACAGTACAAGAAGTATGTGCATCTAGGAAAAATCCTACACAGGTACAAGAGTGACAATACTTAGAAGAAAATGCATAACATTTAGTCAAGTACTAATTTAGCGAAGCACACAGTTTGCATAAAGCATGGTACAAATCACAAATGCCTACAAGTGTGCAAAAACAACTCTAAAAGCTTACAAAAGCTATATGGCCACAAAACAAAAACAAAAACCTTAAAAACCTACAAAGGTAGCAGGTACAAACCATGCAAAAAGAAACTATTGAATAAACATCATATTATATACTGAATAACTACCACCAAAGATTCAAACTAACCAATAGTTATGAGTTTTAGCCAACTAAACAACTAACACCACAGTGTTTTAAGTTAGTAATAATAGTAGAAAACCAGAAGATATCAAAACTATACACAAAATATCAAGTGATAAAGAAATCTCCCCCTTTCACTACGCTTTCTATCTCCCTGTCTATCTCCCCCTTTCTTTATGCATCTCCCCCTTTTTGTCAGGAATAGCTAAAGGCTATCTTCAAGCTTTTTTTGTATAGCATCTAGCTGAGTCTCGATAGTTGTGAGTTGCATCTGAGTTTGATTGTGAAAGGAGTTGAGAAGCCGTTCTAACTCAAAAATCCAATGAAACACATTTTCAACGAAGTAACTTTGCTTAGGAATTTGAAAATCGGGGGGAACAAAAGGAGTCCCAGTTAATTGGACAGGAGTAGTTGTAGCATGAGCAGATGGAGATGCATGTGTGGATGGCTCAGTCTTTGGTTTCTTAGAGGAATGACTCTTGCTTGCTTGAAGAGTGCGCATGGATATTGGTCGAGGAGGGACAGGATTTTCTCATCTGATGAAGGACTAACACCTTCATGAAGAACAATCTTCATGACTAGGCTGCAGAATGGAAGAATTGTCCGTGTTCCTGAACGAGCCGTTGTTTTCCCAATGAGTTGGAATATATGAGCACAGATGTCAATCGGAGCACCATTAATGAGGTCACACAGAAATTTAGCCCTTCCAAGACTGATGTAGGTAGTGTTTGATAATGGGTAGAGATTTGAAAACATGATAGCTTTAGAGTTGTCAGTTCGGGCGAAAACAGTGCAGTTCTTATAAATGCTCCTGTGCTTCACACCTCATGTTCATTCCTAAGAACTTGAAGGATGTCTTGTGACTGAAGTACTTTGTCATCGTATCAAGTTCGATCCACATTTTTTGGTCTGGTGATGCAAAGTACCTTAGCAATGTAGTCTGCATTCATGGAAAATTATGTTCCTCGTACTTAGCATTTCAATCCTACCCCTGTGTATCTGGCATTAAAGTAGAATTCCTTAACCAGTTCTTCACTTGGATCCTCAAAATTCCCAAAAAGGTTAGCCCAATCTTTTTTAGCAAAAATTTTAGGAATAAACGTTGTCCCTAGGGTATCAAACTTGACAATTCGTTCTACAATGAGAGAAGAATCTTTAAAGATGTCTGTGTAGGTCTTGAAGTCAGTAGGAGTCATGAATCTCTTAATGGTAAAGTCCCTGGAAGACTTAGATGACCGTCGTGTTCGTTTAGCAACCGGGGTTGATGAATCATCAGTTACAATGCCTTTGCCTTTGGATGAACAACGAGATAACTGTAACAAAGCATACACACAGAAAAGAACCAAATGCAATACCACAAGAAGCAAACATCAAATTGATTAGTTTCAGTTATAAGTCAGTTAAAGAAAAATGTACCCAGAATCGAGCAAATGACAAAGACAAAAGATATAATGAGTATGAAATGAGCATGAAGACCCCAATGCAACAGCACACACACAAGATATAGAGAGAAAAAAAAAAAACAACAACATAATGCTATCCATACTATACTTAAATAAACTGATAAACCTAGACACCACATTCAGAGAGGAACACTGAAAAACCCCCAAACCCATATGCCCAAAGAGAAATGACTCTATCAAAGACAATGCACAGACCAAAGATAAGCAACCTGAAGCATTAACAAGATACATAGTCAACTCAGCACTAAGAGAAAACACCCCAAACAATCAAACACAACATTTTAGGCAAACCCATGTGAGAACACAATCTATCGCAGAACACAAATGCAACATACAAAACAAGAAACTAAACATCAATACATTAAGAATGAAGTAAAGGAAGGAAAAGCCATACCTTTTTCTTGGAGTTTGATGAAGACATGATGCAAAAATGGAGTCTTTTTTAGTGAGACTTAGAGTGTTTGAAAGAGAAAAATGAAATAGATAATGAACAGTCACTGAAGTTCGAGGGAAAATTGAAAAACAATTTTAAAAACTATCTTTTAAACGCAAAACACTCGTTTTTAACGACTGGATTAAGTCTTCAGTCAGTCGCCAGGGTAAGCCGCGAAACACTGTGAAGGTAAGAGACTTGAAAATTTTCTCTAAGTGTTTTTTGCGACTGGAAGGTCTACTCGCGAGATAGTCACTAGGGGAGCCGCAAAAATCTCTGTGTACCCCTAGCGACTGGACCTTTCACCTGCAAACAAGTCGCTACAATGAGCCGCAAAAACCACAAAAATTCAAATTTTTGAAAAATTTCTAAGTCTTTTTCACGACTGCAGCCTTGACTCGCCAGTAAGCAGTGAAAAATCTCTGAGTGAGCTCATGACTAGGGCATGTGACTGGACCAACCCACAACTGAGTCGCCAAAACAGGGCAACGCTGTTTTTGAAATTTTTGACAATTTTGTGAAAACAAAATACTTTGCAAAAACAAACTAAAAAACTCAAAAATCTTTTTGTGTTTGATCAATAAAGATTGAGCTTGTGAAAACACATTTAAACAAATACAATCACACAAATGAATATGGCATTCATTGAACATAGTCTTGTGTGTTATGTGTACATATCAAAAATGAAATAATCCTTAGTCTAATGTGAAGCTTCAATGATCAATTCAATCAAGGCATACACAAATAGCACTAGATAATGTGACCCATCTCAATTATAGAAATATGCATATATGACCTCCTACAAAACTTGAGTATAATTCTTTGAAGCTTTTCATTTGGCTCCATTTTCAACATATCATTTGATCTTTTTGAAGAAACATATCTCATTGTGAGATCGATGCCTGAAATTTTCAATATTTCAATTTGATGATTTAGCCTTTGGCTTTTTGGGCATCATAAATTTTATTTTGATCGCTTTCCCTTTTTCCTAGTCAAATACTAATATGTGCGACAGGCTTTTGCAACTCAATATCTCTTTTCATTTAGAGATTTACATTTGGTGAGCTCTTTAATTAAAAGCAATAAAAATAAAAGTGAGAAGATATATAGGCACAAGTCTATGTATGCCTTAAGATCAACAAAACCATTCACTAATCATTCATGACAAGGTTGAAGATCTATAACAATCAAATAGATATCAGAATTTTTTCCACAATGATATGAGTGCATGAGAGACAAGCTATGCTCATTAAATGCGCATAGCCATTAGTACAAATGTACAAGGCAAAACATGCTTTGAGACAACACTCAAAAAAGTTGATCAAACTTTTGGATTTTCTACTTTTTATGTGTTTTTGGATTTTTGACATAAAAGTAATAAAAGATTGATCAAAAGCAATGTAAAAACATTTTAACACAAAACAAATAGACAAGCAACAATTCAAAACAAACAAAAATATAAAGCATACAACCAAACATATTCACAAAGCATAGGAAGAATTGATGCATGAACATGTTATGACGCTTATGCATGAGTACCCTTTGTCACCCACACGTCACTAGTATATCCTTGCATTCCACAGTAGTGACAGAGATAGTTCGTTCTAGGACCCTGCTGAGATCTTGGAATTAATCTTCCTCTAGCTCCATATCTGAATTTTGACTGATTGTAAAACTTATTGAACACTCGTTGATCAGCCACTTTCTTTTTCTTCTCATCCTTAACTTTCTTAGGAATAGGTTCTTCCACAATCGGCTCTTTTGCCTTTACAAACTTCACTTCTTTGACGACCTTAGCTAATGAGCTACTCCCTCCGGTGTAACCCAACCCAGACTTATCTGAAGAAGGTTTTTGAGAAGAAATAGTATCTTCTAACTTCTTGGATGAGACTCTCTCTATCTTGGCATGAGCTTGCACTACCTCTTGTTCAAGAAATCTCACTTTTGTGTAAACTTCTGATGGCTCACCATTTAGTATTTCAATCTCACATTGCGCCTCCGTGTATCGTGCCAAAAGACTCTTGTAATCTTCCTCAGCCCTCTTCGTCTTCTTAATGGCTACATTAGCCACGTTAGCATGTTCACCGGTCTTCTCAAGAAGTGAATTATAAGTCTCTTGCAATCCTACCGCTTTTCCAGCTTCCTCATCTTCAGACTCTTCAACTATTCCCATGGACTCCAAATCAGAATGCTCACTAAGCTCCTTCACAAGAGTACCCAAATCATCTGAGGACTCTACATATGTAATGGTCATAAATGCGAAGTAGTTTCCTTCTCCGTCACAACTTTCCTCCGAATCTGAGTTTGATGAGTCTGAGTCACTTAGAGTAATGGCATAGACCTTGCTCTTTGACTTCAAATAGTTGGGACATTCCTTTTTGAAGTGTCCATGTCCATTACACTCAAAACACACAATGTCCGAAGGAGATTGAGAATCCTTCATTTCTTTCCTCGTAAACTCTTTCCTATCACCTCTTGAAGATGAAAATTTTCCTCTGTTGAATGGTTTCCCACTATTCTTCATCTTCAGAAATTTGCGGAAGTTTTTCGCAAGATATGCTACTTTCTTCTCCACTCCATCTTCTTCGGAGGGATCAACCATTCTTTCGGTGATGGTTTTAAGAGCAAGCGATTTACTCATCTTGTGGGAAGGCAGTCCAAGCTCATACGTTTGAAGAGACCCAATGAGCTCTTGGATCTTAATTTCATCCAAATCTTTGCTTTCTTCTATGGCTGTGACTTTTGCTCGAAAGCTCTCCGGTAAGGACCCCAAAATTTTTCTCACCACCTTAGTAGCCTCAATCTTCTCACCAACATTAAGCTTCGCAATCACAATTTCATTGAGCTTTCCATAGAATGAATCAAAAAGATTCATCTTCACCCATCTTGAACTCTTCAAATTTGGTGATAAGCATTTGGAGTTTTGCGTCCTTCACCTTCTTAGTCCCCTCATAAGTTGTCTCCAAAATCTCCCAAGCTTCCTTGGCAACTGTCATGTAAGATATCCTGTGTAATTCACCTGGAGACACACCACAGAATATAGTATTTAAAACTTTACTGTTAGCATTGGCTGTCGCAAGAGCTGCCTTATCCCAAGTAGATTTAGCCGCCTATGGCCTAGTCTAACCTATTTCAACCGCATCTCACATGGTGTCATCAATAAAGCATAAGAATGCCCTCATTCTGACTTTCCAGAAGGCATAATTGTTACCATAAAAAAAATGGTGGAGCATTTAAGGATTAAGACCTATCTATCTCAAAAGGGTCAAGGATCACACTTAGGTATTTAAACCGCAACGAGTGTACCTGCTCTGGTATCAATTGAAAGTTCAAAATGCATGTAAAACACATTTGAACGTTTAGACCCTAAATTACAAAAAATCAATTCAAACTTATTATCAAACAATTAATGTGCAGAACATGAACATAAGCTAAACACAGAATTGATAAACAATTTAAGCCAATTATAATCACATCCACAACAGAAAATAAAAGGCAAAGATAAAGGAAGAGAAATGCAAACATAAGGACAACACGCAATGTGTTATCAAAGAGGAAACCGAAGCCCTCAACGTAAAACCTCTCCGCCGCCCTCTAAGCGGTAATAATCTATTAGAAAATGTAGTTAGGATACATGAACAGCAATAGACCCTCCAAGCCTAATCTACCCAGGTACCTAAGCCCTCCAAACTTCCTGCTCCAACGAGGTTACGCCGAACTTTTTTCTTTTCTAGCTTACCGGATTCTGCTACTGGACCATAGCATCAACCAATAGACATTGGTTCCTTTCAAATTGCTTCCCTTAGCACTAAATGTACTTTCTTACAGACGTGGGTGTGGTGAGATAAGGATCTAGTCAATAGCATCTCAAGGATGTATCAATGGAGAGGAAGAGAGTAGAGGAATTTGTAGAGTCTCTTAAGTGAAGATTGGAGATGAGGCAATCTTGTTTTTCTCTAGAGTTTCTCTCACAAAATTCTCTCTGCAAGTTCTCTTAATTTCGTGGGTATAAGGGTCTATATATAGTGGTATGTGTTTGGAATACGAAGAGACAATTTTTGCCAAACAGGGTAACTTCGCGGTTTGGCCCCGCGGCTTGTCCAAGTCACAAGTTCAAGTCGCGAGGTAACGGCCTAACTAGCCTAGGACTTTTGTCCTGTAGTGCGACAGCTGGCGTGACCTTTCAGCCCCCCTGTGTGTTTCTCACGTGCCTGTAGTTGGCAGCTTGCTAGTCGCAAGTCCTAGACGTGAAACTCTACTTCTTTGCACAAACTTGAGCTTTTCTTCACACTCTCTTCACACACTTCCCTTACATGAATCCCACCTAAATATAGGGTTACTAAGTGCTAAGTTACAAGTAAATCGGCACGGAATAAAGCCAACAAGATGGTTGATAAATTTCAACCTTAAAATGCGTGTAAAACACCTTTGAACGTTTAGACCCCAAAATACAAAAAATCAATTCAAGCTTATTATCAAACAATTAATGTACGGAACATGAACATAAGCCAAACACAGAATTGATAAATAATCTAAGCCAATTATAATCACATCCATAACAGAAAATGAAAGGTAAAGATAAAGGAAGAGAGATGCAAATACAAAGATAACACGCAATGTGTTATCAAAGAGAAAACCAAAGCTCTCGGCGTAAAACCTCTTCGTCACCCTCCAAGCAGTAATATCCATTAAAAAATGTAGTTGGGATACATGAACAGCAATAGACCCTCCAAGCCTAATCTACCTAGGTACCTAAGCCCTCCAAGCTTCCTGCTCCAACGAGATTGTGCCGAACCTTTTTCTTTTCTAGCTTACCAGATTCCGCTACTAGACCATAGAATCAACCAATAGACATTGGTTTCTTCCAAACTGCTTCCCTTATCACCAAATGTACCTTCTCACAGACGTGGGTGTGGTGAGATAAGGATCTGGTCAATAGCCTCTCAAAGATATATCAGTGGAGAGGAAGAGAGTAGAGGAATTTGTAGAGTCTCTTAGGTGAAGATTGGGGATGAGACAATCTTGTTTTTCTCTAGGGTTTCTCTCATAAAATTCTCTCTGGAAACTCTCTTGATTTCGTGGGTATAAGGGTTTATATATAGTGGTGTGTGTTTGGAATATGAAGAGACAGTTTTTACCAAACAGGGTAACTTGGCAGCTTGGCGCCACGGCTTGTCCAAGTCGCGAGTTCAAATCGCGAGGTAACAGTCTGGCCAGCCTAGGACTTTTGTCCTGAAATGCGACAGCTGGCGCGACCCTTCAGCTCCCTTGTGTGCTTTTCACATGCCTGCAGTTGGTAGCTTGCCAATCGCGAGTCAGCCGCGAGTCCTAGCCACAAAACTCTACTTCTTTGCACAAACTTGAGCTTTTCTTCACACACTACCCTTACATGAATTCCACCTAAATACAAGGTTACTAAGTGCTAAATTACAAGCAAATTGACACGGAATAAAGCCAACAAGATGGTTGATAAATTTCAACCTTACAATCTCCCCCTTTGGATATTCCGTGACAAAACCCTAAAACAAACTCTAAACTTAACGCGTGAGTTAGGAATAGTTAGAAAACTCACTCACACATAACTCTAGAATCTGTGAAACTTTTGAACCATAAGAACAAGAACTCCTGAAACATAACAACATAATAATTTCATTGTATGCAAAAAGCTTGTAATGCATATGGAGCAAGCATAGTGCGATCAAGTACAATAGAATAAAGCCATAAACCATGGCAAGACCAAAACAAGCAATCATTATAACCAAGTGATCATAATTCTTATTCACACTTGGAATGAACATCCGGACATTCAAGCTGACAAAGACATGGCAAATCACTTAAATGACCAACACTCAACCAATGCATAGTACAAGAAGTATGTGCATCTAGGAAAAATCCTACACGGGCACAAGAGTGACAGTACTTAGAAGAAAATACATAACATTTAGTCAAGTACTGATTTAGCAAAGCACACAGGCTGCATAATGCACAGTACAAACCACAAAGGCTTACAAGTGTGTATAAACAAACCCTAAAAGCTTACAAAAGCAACATGAGCACAAATCATAAACAAAAACCTTAAAAACCTACAAAGGTAGCAGGTACAAACCCATAAACTCATAAAGTACTGAATACAATAACATGAAAATAGAAATGTTCAAAAGATAGACAAGAGCGATAAACAGAAGGCTATTTACTGAAAACTCCCCCTTTCGTTAAACTCCCCCTGCCAACATCATCTCCCCCTTTTTGTCAAGGAATAGCTAGTTCTCATCTTCTTCTAGCTTTCTTTGGATTTGATCCAATTGAGCTTGGATAGGGATGAACTTCATATCCCATCGAATGTTGAGGTGGTGCAAGATGGATGAAAGTCCGGACATCTTTGAACCCAGCTTATGGACAGATGCTACAATAGAGTCTAGCTTCTCATCGATGGGGAGTGAGGTAGGGTGTGAACCACTGTGGGACGCTGAAGATTATGTCTTAGTTCCCTTCTTACTATGACCAATGCTGGCGTTGAATGGACACTTGTTGATTGGACTTGATTTTGTGCAGGGAAATTCATTTTCAGAAGGATGGATTCCTTTAAGCTTCAGAATCCTTGAAATGAGAAGCAAAAAGGTATGCATATCCTTGACTCAGTGATTTTGAGAAGTTTAGCTATGGTGTCCGGACTGATGATGAACTCTGTTCCTCTTACCATACAGTGTAGTTCACTTTCAAGATCAACTATGTTGGCGAAACACTCCTTCACTAGTTCAACCATTGGATCAACAAAATTTCCAAATAGTTCTGCCCAATCTTTTGCCTTGAAGATCCGAGGGACAAAAGTGGTTTTCAAAGTGTCAAATCTGACCTCCTGTTCCACTATAGGAGTTACCCGGTCAAAAATACTTGAGTAAGCATGTAGGTATGAATAATGCTCAAATCAGTAGGTATGAAGTGAAAGAGAGAGAGAACCCATACCTTTTTGTTGACGATTTGAGAACAAATGATGCAGAAATGGAAGTTTTTCAAAGAAATACACGGAGTGTTTGTAAGAGTGAAATGGGGAAGACAATGAACAGTCATAAGAGCTCGAGGGAAAAATTGAAAAACAATTTAAAAACTATTTTTAAAATACAAAACACGCGTTTTTCGCGACTGGATTAAGTCGCCAGTCAGTCGCTAGGGTAAGCCGTGAAGCACTATGAAACCAAGAATTTTAAAACAATCTTCTAAGTGTTTTTCACGACTAGAAGGTCTACTTGCGATACAGTCGCGAGGTGAGCCACGAAAATCTCTGAGTAACACTCGTGACTTGACCTTCCACCCGTGAACAAGTCACCACATTGAGCCGCGAAAATCACAAAAACTCAAGTTTTGAAAAAAATTTCAAGTATTTTTTGCGACTACAACCTTGACTCGCCAGAGAGCCGCGAAAAGTGTCTGAGAGAGCTCGCAACTGGGGTATGCGATTAGACCAACCCGCGACTGAGTCGCCAAAACAGGGCAACACTGTTTTTTGAAATTTTTGACTTTTTGTAAAACAAAATACTTTCCAAAAATAGATAAAACACTAAAAAAAAATCTTTTTGTGTTTGATCAACAAAGATTGAGCTTGTGAAAACACATTTAAACAAGTACAATTACACAAATGAATATGGCATTCATTGAACATAGACTTGTGTGTTGTGTGTGAATATCAAAAGTGAGATAGTCCTTAGTCTAATGTGAAGTTTCAATGATCAATTCAATTAAGGCATACACAACTAGCACTAGATAATGTGACTCATCTCAATTATAGAAATGTGCATATATGACCTCCCACATAAACTTGAGTACGTTTCTTTGAAACTTTTCATTTAGCTCCATATACATCATATCATTTGATCATTTTGAATCAACATATCTCATTGTGAGATAGATGCCTGAAATTTTCAATATTTCAAATTGATGAGTAAGCCTTTGGATTTTTGGGCATCATAAATTTTATTTTAGTCGCTTTCCCTTTTTTCTAGTCAAATACTAGTTTATGCAACAGGCTTTTGTCCACTCTTGATTTGCGTGTCGAGCCCCAAAAATTCAAAAATATCATTTTCTCTCCATGGGTCTACGAGAGCATCCAAGACAACGTGGCACAACCCATTCGAGCATTGAAGCACTCGAAGTGCATTTTTTTTCCCCCCAACTAAAATAACCAAAATGCCCCTAGTCAGCCCTAAGTTTGACCAAAGGCCAAACGAGGTCCAAACTCTCGCAAAACAACGTTTTTCACAGTTTTACATCAAACCCGATCTTCTTGGAGATTTTTAACAACTTTGACCAAGTTTGACTAAATTTGACTCGAAGTCGATCCAAAAGGGGTCCAAAAACCCTAATTTTGATTCGGCTATCAAAACGGGTTGAAACTAACACCATTGTGAAGATTATCAAATTCTCATTCCAACAACTATTCATGGGACAAAATCGGAGTTAGAACGGCTGAGATATCACGAAAATCGGGGTGGCGCACCAATCAAAGCACCATAAACTTCCGAGAGCCATAACTTTTGATCCGACTGTTGGATTTTCAAGTTCCATACCTTTTCAGAAACAGGAAGTCAAGACTTTTCCAAAAGTGTCAAGATCAACCCGATCAAAGGAAGTTGAGGCTGATGGGCCGCCGCCTCGAAAAGCATGCTAGGGCTATAAATAGCCCTAGGCACCCCATAGACCAAGGGAGCAACACATTTTTCTGAATTTTTGCTTTCTGCCTGGTTTTTCTACATGTTTTTCCCTCTTCCAAACACTAAAAAACACACAAAAAACACCAAAAAAACACATCAAAGTCTCTTGATTCTTCTCTCTTCACCAATAACACAAGGTATTATTCTTATACCCAATCTTCCTTCCCTTGGTTCTACTTTTGGGATTTGGGGTTTAGGGGTGTGGATGAAGCTTGTTAGCTACCATCCACACCCCTAACCTTCTAAATCTTTTTCTAATATTTATCTTACTCTTTTTGCTTGAATAACATGATTTATCGCGTTCTTTAGCATGTTTCTTGTTTTATTTGTGTTTCTAGCCTAAATCTCCTGGCTTTTATGCCTTATGCCATGTTTCATGCTTAGATCTACATTCTTACACAATTATATGTTTAGATCTACATGCATAGGGTTTTATGCCATGCTTTCTTTTGTTTTGTTCCTCTTTTTTGCTTCATGTTGATGTTAGGGTTACGTGCTCGCATACTTGTATGATGTTGTTGGTTATGCTTTGCTCAGATCTATGTGTTTGCGCGCTGTTCCCATATTTTATGTTTAGATCTACATCTGTAAATGGCTATATGCTTGGATCCATATTCTACCATGTCTACGTACTAGCTTTCTACATGTTTACTTGCATGTTTTTATTCTTATATGTCTAGATCTATGTTTCCACATGCTTGTGTGCTTGGATCTATGCTTTTTACATGCTTTATGCCATCTTCCATGTGCTTGTGCACTCCATGCCATGTTTGTGTGCCTAGACCTAGGCCATGTATGTCATGTCATGTGCTATTGTAGCCCTTTTGTCGCTTTTTCTTTCTTTCTTGTGTTTTGGCCTAATAGTTAGGACTCAATCTAGACCTTATGGTCTTTGTCATCGTCCATGTGCTCAGCCCATATCAAAGGGTTTGGATCACCCTATTTGCATGTCTATGCTTGCTTGCTTCTATGCTTTATGCCTGTGTTAGCCTCTCTTGTTCTAGGCTTTGTCATGCTTAACGCTTTCCATGGGTATATGGTTATGTGGTTACGTTCGACGCTTATGAGGCTTGTTTGGACGTAACCACTTAGGATGCATTGCTACAATGTCGATTGATTTGAGCATACCTTTTCCCTTTTCCGTTCCGTGCAATGATATGCTTACCATGCTTGTCTATGCCTCCCATTGGCTTTATCTGCATCTTTACACGCCCGCTTACATGTCCATGCATGAGTCTTGCAAGTGTGTCATCCATGCTTCAACATAATGAAATTATGGACATTTGATCCAAACCTACATTTGTCCCTCGTGGACACCATCTTTTTGTGTGTTCTCTTGCTTGTTTGTTTGTTTACTTCCTTGCTTGTTCGCTTGTCGTGCCTATCATGCTTACCTGCTTTATGCTCTTTCATATGCACTTCGCATCTTTTCCTTCCATTGCTTGTCTGCTGGTTTCTTGTCTTTGCCTTTGTATATACATACATGGAGCGAGAATGCATGGAGCTAGGGCATGGATTCCCAGGCGTAAGTAAAAGGGTGTGGGTGTAAGCGTGAGCCATGCGGCTGCAGTCAGAAAGTCTAGGAATTTAGCATTTCCTTTTGGTTATGTACTCTTTTAAACCCCTTTCCTCCCTCTTCCCTTTCTCCCTTAGATGGTTTGTATTAGGTATATTATGCTGTGTACCATTCATCCTCATCTCTAGAGTATGGCAACCCCTATTTATTTTCCTGCACTCATATTTTGGGCCATGCTCTAGGGATGTAGGTATTTACTTTCTTGCTCTATGTGCTTGCATTGTGCATGATGTATGTATTTATACTTGCTTGCCCCCTTCTAGTGTGATTGTCACAGTCCGTGTCACTTAAGGCAAGCGATGCCTAATTTCCACCGCGAAAGTAAGGTGACATGTCACCGGGTTTTCGCTGTGGAAATCTAGTACTTTGTCGAATGCCTTAAGAAAACATAGATTGGGACTCCACCCATTCAAAAGCCAAAAAACAAAGGACTGTCCTCAGATAGGCATTGTGGGGTGCCTAAAATTTTCCCCACACATAACCAAACTTCTGGACCTAAGAATCAAGATTTTTTGCCATCCACATTAGATTAGGAAAAATTCCCTTTTTCTTAACCTATGATCGGTAATAAAATCAACTAGAAACAGGTGACCAATCACACCTTAGAAAAACCCAATGATTGGTGGCGACTCCACTTACCTTTGGTAATCCCTTAAAATATGAGCCAGATTTCTGCCCTAAAACCAAAGGTAGACCTACCTTCCTCCACTAAAAGAGAGAGCACCCAAAAGCTCCGCACAAACACACACCATCATATATACCGAGAGGGGCCCTCCAACAGGGCCCCGCACCCACAGGAGTTGTCGTCACGATAGGTGGTCGAATAAGTGCCCGCGACGATGGCGGTGATTTTTCTGCTTCCGCCTAGATCGAGGCCGGGCATCGACAGGAGTGGAAAAGTGGAGAAAAAAAAATGTGTTTGTATAAATTTACTCATATACCCTTATTAAAAAATAATGCCCTATTAAAACAAAAAAGTGACAAAAACAAAAGCACTCACCCAAATTTATTAGGAAATAAAAATCATTTCTAGGAAAAAAAAAAATCATGTTGGTAGGCTTGGGGAGAAAACACCTGAGCCCCACCAATTTTTCTCTCCCTTCCCTCCAACCAAACACCCACCAAAAAAGTTTTCCTTCTCATTTTCTCTCCAAAGTTTTCCATCTACCCTATTTCACCTCCAAACAAACATACTCTCACTGGCGGCTCCATGTTAGAGTTAGGGTGGTCACAGGACCACTCTAGCCTAGAAAAAAAATAATTATTTTATATAAAATTTAAAAATTTTATGATTTTTCTTACCTTAAAAAAAATGGTGACTACCCTAAATTTTTGTTAGGTCCAATATAATTAAACTTTGGACAAAGTTTAGCAACAAACTTAGTTGTAGATTAAGGCTACAACTCAACTTAATATTTTTTTATGGGATATGAATTTCAACAATTCCACAATTAGATTACATTTTTTTTTCTTATATTCTCCATGCTTACAAAACTTCAAGAAAATTAAAGATAAATAGCTTATGTCATCAATAAAATGTTTCATTTTCAAGTTTTTGTAGTCAAATTATATCCAAAAAAATAAGTTTATGGATCAAGTAGTAAATAACATCCGATTGACATGAACTTGACATGTGTTTTAAGAACATTAAAAAAAAAAAAAAAAACGGTACAATTCAACGGTTAGGCTTTTAAAATATGTAGTCATATTAATTTGTTTAGTGAAAGTTGTAGTCTTAGGCTAAAATAAGTTTGTAGTCAAACTTTGGTTCTTTTTAACAATATATTGGGTCTTTACAAACAAAAAGAAAAATCCAAAAAAAAAAATTATTTAACTAAAATTTTGAAAAAAATATAGTTTGCAGCATTGATAATGAGATATAGCTATCATTTTTATTAAATATTGTGTAATTTAAATTTCTAGAGCCGCCACCACACACTCTAAGAGAAACTTAGAAGGGAAAATGAACTTAAGATACTTAGTATCCATTTGGATATGGATGAAAAGCCAACGTTTGCGTCTGGCGTTTCCTTCTTCTTCTTCTTTTTTTTTTTCTTTTTTTTTTCTTTTTATGCACGTGGATTACACTGTTCAGAAAACATTATGCACTGTTCATGGGACCCATAACCACTTTATTAAAAAAAAATTAAAAATAGGTCTCACGACACTATTTACATATTTAAAAATTATTTTGGTACAATGTTTTCTATTTTCTATTTTCAGCAAAATAAGTTGTGTCCAAACGGACCCTTAATTGGTCATTTAGTTTTGTTAAGTGCTAATAAGGATTACTTTTAAAAGAATCAATGATATTGTTAGGGGGGTAAAGTGTAATTTTATAAAACAAATTGCTAAAATTAATACCCATATATATACAAATATTTTTATAAAAAAAAAAAAAAAAAAATTAGGAGGGGCCATTGTCCCCCCAAAGTCCAAGCTTAGACTTTTGGATCATTTGTCTCTTTCTGCAATTGTGGGCTTCACTAACTTTGTTGATGTTTATTAATTGAATTAAATTATTGTTTAAAAACTCTAGCGATATTATGAGAAGTTTATCAAGTGTTTGTTAAAATATTTGTATGAACTTCTAAAGTCATTTGTGTCTCTTTTTTGTAACAACCATTAAAAGGAAAAAAAAAAAAAAAAAACCCTAGCTTCTAAGGATGTGCCCACACGCATGTGTTTAATGACTCTTTTATTTATTTATTTTTTTAAAGTTAATAATTTCTATTTATTATAAATTTTTTTGAGAATGTAAGAAGGTATGATAGTGCATAATAATCCTATCAAGAAACTCAAATTTCAATTATACCTTAGCAATCTTTAACAAGAAAACACAAGATTAATTCATTATAATTTGGATGGCTGATTTTCTAATCAAAAAATATATATATCTAATAGTGTGATGAGATTTATTTGGAAAAAAAATATTTGTGTTTAAGCAGAATGGTCTTATTGAGAATCAGAATGCAGTAGTCCCCAGGTTCTTTACTTCATAAAAAAGACAAAGACAACACAAAACATAAACTCGGAGAGAGAGAGAGAGAGAGATATGAAGATACAGTGCAACGTGTGCGAGGCGGCAGAGGCGACAGTGCTATGCTGCGCGGACGAGGCGGCGCTGTGTTGGGCGTGTGACGAGAAAGTTCATGCGGCCAACAAACTCGCCAGCAAGCACCAGAGAGTTCCACTTTCTACTTCTCACATGCCCCCTAACTGTGACATCTGCCAGGTACTTTCTCCGTCTGTCCTTTGTTGCTTAGAGATATATGCAAGTTACTTAATATGTACGAACACTGGGTTTTTTTTTTTTAATTTTTAATTTTTTATGGGGTTTCTGGCAAATTGAGAATTCGACTCAAATAAAAATCTGGATATATAATAAACTCACCTCAGATGATGGTTTTTAGGCTTTACGAGGAGTGCTCTTTTGTGATTGAAACTCTACAGTGGTCGCAGGGTCTAATTAGCTTAAAAAAAAAAAGAAGAAGAAGATGTTTTGAGCATATAATTTAAGGTCACTTTGGTAGTTGTACTTGTGGGATTAAATTACAAAAATTTTAACTCAAGGAGTTTCGCCAGAAAGGATAGTGGATTCCATTCTTAAGTCAGGGCTATAGTATAGGTCAATTGCCCGGCGATTGCAAAATCCCCTCCCCAATACTCCAGCACCTCACGCACTCTTCTTGGCATCACCCATTGCACCCTGAATAAACAGAAAATAAAGGACCATAACTCCCAAAGTTAGAGCAAGACAAGATTTTGTAGTGATAATCAACCTCATGATGCTTCATATAAGCATGAAAATAGGATAAGAGCATAGGGAAATGGAGCTAATATTATCACACCTTAATGGAGGCTGAGGGAAAAAAGGATGGAGATCTCAAAAGAGTTGGTAGAACCAAGATAGCTTAGTTGGCAGCAGCAGTATGAGCCAGTTGACGATACTCTGCTTTGGTGCTAGATTGTGAAACTGTGTCCTGTTTCTTGGCACTCCATGAGATAGACAAGAACCCCAAATAAATGCAATAACCTCCAGCAGAGTGATGATCAATAGGACAACTAGCGTAATTTGCATCGGAATAGGCCTCAAGGCGAAGAGGAGCCAGCTAAAATAGAATCTTGTAATCAAGTGTACTCTAATACCATGTTAGATTACCAATATTTTCAAAAGTTTAAGCTATTAGGAAATTGTGAATTTAATCATTTGATTGTAATTCTAACACTCCTCCTCACATGGAGGCCTAGAATCTTCCTTAATAAATGGGGCCCAACATGTGGAATTTTAATATTTTAAATGTGAGGAGAGTGGAGTCAGGGATCGAACTTTGGACCTGCTCTTATTCCATGAAAGAAATCAAATAATGGTGGAAAATTATTCTATATTTCCTTGCTTGTATAATGTGATTACATCTCCTTTTATAATACAGGAAGTCTTATATCTCTACATGGTTAGAATTGTAAAAATAACAATTAATCATAAAATAAAGTGATTATTGGAGGAGATCATGAGATTGCTTCCTTATAGGGCTCCAATAGTAATGGTGGTTGACAAAGACCAGATTTTATATCAAGGGAGTGATTTCTTGGAGAATATTGTACTATTGTTCCCTTAGAAGATCCCAATATTACAGATGGTTGACTAGAGTCAGATATGATAATAATGGAATTTGCTAGATTTGGTATCTTGCCTTGATTTCCACTAGTAGTGATTGGGGTGGGTGATGTTTGAAGGGGGTCAAAGGAGGGTATGGAGTTTGCTTGTGGAAACATATTCGTTCGGGGTGGAATCATTTTGCTAGGTTCAGTGACATTTTTTGTTGGAAAAGGAACCAATGTTTGCTTTTGGTTTGATTGGTGGGTTGGGGATGGTGTTGTAAACGATGTCTTTCCTGTCCTATATGTATTGCTCAGGATAAGGGGCGACTATGGTGGACATTTTGAGTTAGAGAGATTGTTCCATGCTTTACAATGTGACCTTCACGTGGCGATTACATAATTGGGGGTTGGAAGCAATGATCACATTCATGGATCTTCTCTACTCAGCCAAGATTAAGAGGGATGTTGAAGATCAGATTTGTTGGCAGCTTACGAAGAGTGGATTATTTGTGCTTATGTCCTTTTTACAGTGTCCTTTCTGCTGAGGATGTACAGTCTTTTCCCTAGAAGAGTTTTTGGAGGTCAAAGTTCTGCTTAAGGTAGGGTTTTTATTTTATTTTATTTTTGACATGGACTGCTGCACTTGGTAAGATTTTCACTATTGATAATCTACACTGTTGTAATATATATGTGATTTGAGTGGTGTTACGTGTGTGAGAAGGTTGGGGAGTCTATTGAACATCTGTTCATCCATTGTGTTCTGTTTATTTGGGGGTATAGTGGGTTATGCCTCAAAGATTCCTTGATGTGTTGGCAATGTGGCAGTGGCATGTTGGAGGGGGAGATTTGTAGGACAGGGTATTGGTGATGTTTGATGTGTAGTACCTTTGTGTCGTATGCGGATGGTTTGGAAGGAGCATAATCGTGATGTGTTTGAAGGATTAGAAAGGCCTACGACTAAGTTGAAGCTGTTCCAATTATGTGCTTTGTATGATTGGCTGGCTGTGTTACCAAACCATTCCTCTTCTACTTTGTTTGATTTCATTGATGGTTGTTCCTTCTCTTGATGTTGATGCTCTCTTAGTTTTTATTACTCATTAAAAAAAAAAAAAAAGGCAAAGGGGAGGGATATCTACACCCCTCCCTCTACTTAATTTTTAAAACATCTGATAAAGGGGAAGGGATAACCGTTCTCCGCCCCTCTCCTTTACTTCCCCTTCATGCCCTCTACTCTCTCCTCCCTCCAAAACTTCCAGACACTTGTAAGAGGAATGAGCAACTTGCAAAAATGCATTTAAGTTATTTGATATGCAAAATCAGAGTTATAACATGCATTCTGTTTCTGTGAATGTTATTAGTTGTCAGAAAACCTCATTCTGTTTGAGTGTTTGGTATCTTTTTCAAAAAACTATCTGATTTTTTATTTGTCTATTTATCGCATCAATTTAGTTGAAGTTTTCTATTTATCAAAAATTTAGGGCCTGTTTGGATAAGCTGTTTCAAAATGTGCGTTTTAAAAACATCATTTTAAAAACCACAAATAAGCGTTTAGTAAAAATGTGAAAATATTCGTTTTCTATTTTTAAAGCCACAGTAAATGTTTGGATAAGTTGTTTTAAAAATAGCTGTTTTGGGTGTAAATTTCAAAAAACGAATTAATTATTTTGTTAATGTTATATTGTCATTTTTCCTGTAATCAGTGTTTTTTTATTATTGAAAATATGTAATTAAGCTTAACAATTACATTAATAATAACAACAATAATGATGTTGTCATTGTTGAAATTCATGGAGAGAAGTTATCAAATTTAAAATATTAAAGAAAAAAAACTCATCAAGAGAAAGAATTGCATAATTTGTTAAGGTTAGGAAAATAATTATATTAAAATGTTCATTGCCAACAATATCAATACTAGACAATCCATAATTAAAAAAAAAAAAAAAAAAAAAAAAGTTCTTATCCAAAACATTAAAAACCAAAATAGAAATAATAAAAATATTGTTTACAACCCACAAATGGACCGAGCTATTTTGTCACGAATAAATTTCATCTCCTCATCTTGTATACTCAACGTTTGCCTGTCTGCTACTACCTTCTCCACTACTATTGCTTCTTGGTCTATTCAAGTCATGCTCGTCCCAATTGAATCCCTCATCCTCCCTATCATGTTTTCTAATAAAATTATGTAAAACACAAGTAACAACTATAATGTTTCTTTGGTCTTTAATGTCATAAGATGGCATTTGCTTCAAAATTTTCTATCTATTCTTCCACCCTCCAAAAGTTCACTCAAATTGCACTTCGAAGTGATGAGTGAACATAGTTAAACCTCTCTTCTATGTGATTCCCTAGACCAACTTGTCGAAAATTAGAACAATGGTACCTCTGTCCCTTATAAGGTGACAAATATCCTTTCCTAAAGGGGTATTTAGCATCAACTAAATAATATTTTCCTAGTAAAAGAAAAAAAAAAATGTAAGATGTACATATATAATATCCTTCATACATATTTAATATATAAAAATATTATATACCTGGTGGTGGTTTTGGAAAGCTGACAGATTGTCAACGGATAACATCTAAGAAAATACGTGTATCATGTGCTGCACCTTCCCATCCAACCATAACAAATGTGAAAAGTAAATCAAAATTGCAAGCTGCTATCACATTAAAAGATGGCACACCCTTTCTATTATAATATAGAGCTTTCTTATCGTCTCCAAAAACAACTTGGATATGTGTACCATCAATAACACCAATGCAGTCTTAAAATAGAATGTAAATTTTAGGTACTTAGGAAATAATCCTAACAAATATTAGAAGCAAATTAGAATGTATGAAACGAATACCTGAAAGTGTGGCATGTATAATGGATTCTTTTGTATATGTCTTGGAACTGCACTAAATGTAGGGTCAAAAAGTTTGAGAATATCTATTGACATTATGTTAAGGCGTTTCAGAACACTATGAAAATGTCTATGTATAGTCTTATTAGAATGTTGGAATCTTTCTTAAACCAACCTGTTACATGCTCCTTGTCCAAGTATCATCAAATATATACCTACTGACTCTTCAAGTGTAATATGCCTTGTGTGTTGAAGTCCATATGTATTTGTAAAACATTACACAATTGAAGGAAAACATGTGGCTTCATTCTAAACATTTCATGACATTTTGTTTCATTACCCGTCAAACAATCCATCAACCACATATAGCCATTTTGTTTAGAATTTCTACAAGGTTGCTTATCAATATATTTCATATAATATGTCACTGCAACATGACATCCAGCAACAACAAGATCATATAATTCCTCATCATCATGTTCATCATTTTCCACATCATAAGAATGATAATTATCATTATTATCAGTATAATCATTGTAATCCATAGGAATAACACCTAAATTATGATATTAATAAATTAGATTAATCACAATAAAGAAAATGATTAAACACTTAAAAGATGTTAACTAGATAAATCACAATAAGTATCTATCGCACAACAAAAGCCCACAAAATATGATAGAGGGTGCTGAATTTTCTAATAAGAGAGCCATTTATATCAGTAATCATGCATCTCCTCTGGATGTTGTCTTTATAATTCTGTTTTGTATCATATAAAATATGAGATTGCCATATCAGGTTGAAGAATTAATATAGACTAAAATAAAACAATTACATGTTGATTAGTACTCATCTCTTTCCATCAACCAAGCAGGCTGTTCATAATGACAACATAGTTCACTAATCCTATTCGTTTATCTTTTTTCATGCTCCTTTGCCTTGAAAGTGCTCATTATTAGTGCCCCTTTTATTTTCCTTGAAAGAGTAAATGCATGAAACCAAAAATTACTTCAGAAACAAAAGGAGTCAATTAAATATGTGTGACTGGAGATGGCAGTCCTTTTGTCTTATCTCTTTCTAGTGAGCATTGCTTTTCTCTTATCACCAACATATAGCACAAAAGGAAAAAAGGTCAGGATTAAAATTGTCTGCAAGATTTTAAATTTCCTTCTCTCTCCTCTACCTTCAGAATCTCAGCCACCATACATAGCTTCAAAAAATCAACTTTAGCAAGGCATTGTATTCAACTTTAGCCAATTACCATCTGTATTCACTTTGAGCCTAGCAAGTAATCACTTATAACAGTTAAGTGATTATTCAGTTATTCCTAGGATTGAACCTTGTAATCGGCTATAGCACTCACACTCCTACAAGCATTCTAGACACTCATCATGACACATAACATACTTCCTTGCTGCAGTAATGCAGCAAATTCACTAATTACAGCAACCACTGCACTACTCAATCAATACACAAAGATCCTAACACTGATACAACATGGTGCCATTGCCTTACTCAATCACTATGCAATATGATGCTAATACAGCACTGGTTTAATTTTTTATCAGGAAACCTAACAAACTCAACATTGGTGAAAAAATAAACTTGATGTATTGGCAGAAAATTGTAAGAACAATGAAAAGAGATCCCAACTCTTGCTTTAATAGCTTTCTATTCAAAGATATAGCCAAGCTTCTATCTTTGTAATTCAAACACCCTAACAACCCAACAGGTTAAAACACCCTAACAGCCACATTATTTAAAGGATAAAACAATAAAACAATAAAACATTAAAATCATCTCTCTCTTCTATAAAACATTATTCAAAAATTAGTGGTATCACGATTTGCAAATCGCGTGATATCAAAATCACAATGGGAAATTGCCTTTCTTGAAACGTGAAAATCTGCAGACAATCCCACAAATTTCGCCTAGCCAAACATATCAAGATATTTACGATTTGCTAAACGCCCGTTTTTGTCTCTTAATATGCCTAAACAAACGGGCTGTTAGTTGAAGTTCTCTTCATATGCAGTTTTTCAAAATTATGTGGTCAGGTTTTCATTTTGTACATCTTAGAGTGCGTTTTGCATTGCTTTTTTTTGCCGGCTTTTTTTACTATTCAATTTATTTTTGGTACTATTTATGGGTCTCGCTGTACTTTTTGATACTATTCATGAATTTCACTGTACTATTCCCGCTAATTTTTATCTTTATTTATAGTATTTTTAGTAAAAAGTTTTCAGTTTCAATTAAATAAACTGTTCCCAAATGGACACTTAATTCACCTTTTAGAAGTCAAACAGGAACATATGTTTGATTGTAATCGCACTGTTAGAAGATGCTGTTGCAAACATCTTTGATTTTTAGAAAGCTAGTTCAGA